>CAJNDS010002424.1:111708-236708 GCA_905221605.1 Symbiodinium natans
CGCCGAGGCCTCGGGCCGAAGGTGTATAGGTTGTCAGAACAGGCACCCCCCTCCAAATCCTCCCCCCAGACGTTTCAGCCACCCCACTACCCCACCACCCCCCCCCCCCCTACCCCCCCCCCCCCTGCCCCCCCCCCCCCCCCCCCCTACGCCCCCCCCCCCCTTTCCCCCCCCCACCCCCCCCCCACCCTCCCCCCACCTCGCCCCCCCCTACCCCCCCCCCCCAACCCCCCCCCCCCGACCTCCCCTTCCGACCCTGGCCAAACCGCCCGCACCCAAGCCTTGCTGCCCTGCCCCCCCCCCCCCCCCCCGCCTGGCGAACCCGACGATCAATCCAAGCCGAACCGTGTCAACCCTCACCCTTGCGCCTTGAACCTTGAAAACCCTAAACCCCAACAGCGTGAATCTTGAGCCCTAAGCCCTCAATCCTAAACTAACCCTCAACCCTAAACCCCAAACCATAAACCATAAACCCGGAACCCTAAACCCTCAACCCAACCCTTATTGCTTGGGGTCCAGTCACCATGCTCACGCGGATGCGCTGGGCCGGGCCGAGGCGGGTCGCGTAGCGTTAAAATTACCCCCGTGGAAACGGGGTCGTCCACGACGTCGGCTGCCTGTTGTCGGTTGAAGGTGTTGTTGTGGGTTGGGGTTTGGGCTTAGACTTTTGTAATGGCTTGGAGGCTTTCAGCCCTGGGACATTGTCCTAGGCTGTTTTCTGGCTTCTTCCCACGCCTGAAAGGCCCCAAGCCCCAGAAACCTAGGACATTGTCCTAGGGTGTTTTCCGGCTTCTTCCCACCCTTGAAAAACCCCAAGCCCACAGAAACCTAGGACATTGTCCGAGGGTGTTTTCTGGCTTCTTCCCACCCCTGAAAGGCCCCAAGCCCACAGAAACCTAGGACATTGTCCTAGGGTGTTTTCTGGAAACCTAGGACATTGTCCTGGGGTGTTTTCTGGCTTCTTCCCACCCCTGAAACGCCCCAAGCCCACAGAAACCTAGGACATTGTCCTAGGGTGTTTTCTGGCTTCTTCCCACCCCTGAAAGGCCCCAAGCACCAGAAACCTAGTACATTGTCCTAGGGTGTTTTCTGGCTTCTTCCCACCCCTGAAAGGCCCCAAGCACCAGAAACCTAGGACATTGTCCTACGGTGTTTTCTGGCTTCTTCCCACCCCTGAAAGGCCCCAAGCCCACAGAAACCTAGGACATTGTCCACCCCTGAAAGGCCCCAAGCACCAGAAACCTAGGACATTGTCCTACGGTGTTTTCTGGCTTCTTCCCACCCCTGAAAGGCCCCAAGCCCACAGAAACCTAGGACATTGTCCTAGGGTGTTTTCTGGCTTCTTCCCACCCCTGAAAGGCCCCAAGCCCACAGAAACCTAGGACTTTCTGGCTTCCCACGGCCCTGAAAAGCCTGCAAAAGCCCAGAAACCCCAAAGGACCCCCGAGAGCCCCTCGAGTATTTTTCTATCCAAACCACTGAAAAGCACCAAAACCAATTCCAGGCGTCGGCGAGTTGCCCCAGGTGCCAGGGCAAAGCAAGGGCACTTAGATTATACATGTAAACACACGGAAATTTAAATAGATATTTTATACTACCTCTGTGGCTTGTGGCCCGGGCCCGCCCTCCACATGTTTAAAAACAGTCACCGTAATTAGACTAGACTCATCCCCCAAAACCCTTTTCCAATTTCGTTCAGGCCCCTAAACACAAGGATTTCAGCTGGCCTGGTGCTCAACGATGTTCTTCCCTGCAACTATGATGGACTGGTCGTGCGGCCTTGTTCGCTGCAAGTGCCGCGGCAGGGCCAAGTAGCACTGAAAACTAGCCCCACCCGCCTTCGCAGCTGTGCTTACCCTAAACCCTAAACCCTAAACCCTCTTGATGATGGCTGAAGGAGACTGTGGCAGGCTGAGGCATGATGCGCGTCTACGGATAAGAGCCGGGGCATCCACCTGATTTTCGACTGTTAGCTTCAGGAGAAGATCTTATCTTGAAGCCCTCTGCTTCAAGAACCAGCCATCAACTGAGGGAACATACGCCGCGTATCGGTGCTGTTCTGCAATCTTGGGCGCCCTTTAATTTAAACACCTTGTAACAAGTATTGATGCTACGGGTGAGAACCTTCAAACCTACCCCTAAACCCTAAACCCTAAACCCTGAGCCCTAAACCCTAAACCCCAAACCCTATGCAACGAAGCTATGGGCGCGGCATGAACACGCAGCCCACGAGGTCGCCGTTGTCTTGCAGAACAGACGAGGCCTCGGTGGCTGCTCTGGAGGTTTTTTGGGGGTTTCGGGCTTTAGGGGTTTGGGGGTTTAGGGTTTAGGGTTTAGGGTTTTAGGGTTTAGGGTTTAGGGTTTGGGGTTTGGGGTTTGGGGTTTGGGGTTTGGGGTTTGGGGTTTGGGGTTTAGGTGTTTACCGGGAGGTTCATGGTAGGGTGATAGGTCGGTTATCTATACGGCTATAACCTCACATAGGGGACCTATAACCCTGCTTATGACTACCCATGAACCTCCAGGAAACCCTGGAGAGTTATGGATCAGGGTTTAGGGTTTACGGTTTAGGGTTTAGGGGTTGGGGTTTGGGGCTTGGGGTTTGGGGTTTGGGGGGGGGGGGGGGGGGGGGGGTGCGGCCTAAGCGGCCGCGTGGGAACAACCCGCACGCAGCAGCTGAGAATGCGGCAGGTTGACTTTGCTGCAAGCCTGGTAAAGAAGCAATGAGCTTAGGGTGGATCTAGGGTTTAGGGTTTAGGGTTTAGGGTTTAGGGTTCACATGGGCAAGACGACCAAGAAGACTTCACGGGCGCGCGCAGGCGCAAGGAAGTAATATTTTTGCCGAGATCCAAGTAAAAGTGCTTGTTAGGAACATCCAAAATCCAGGTTGTCAGGCTCGATTTTCTGAATCCACGGGGATCGGAAAGCGGATCTGATTGATGGCGGTGCTGCTGGGGCGATGGGCGTTTGACATTCGTGAGTTCTGGATTGTGAGAGCCCGGATGTTGAACATGTTGATAACTTTGAAGAGTGCTGTCTTAGGCATTTTGAGGAGTGCTGTCTTATGCATCAAGGCTCGGCCTAAAGCAATGCTCCCCACGATGGCTTTGAAGGGGATTCGTATGCTTTGACGCGAGCCTGCGGGTCCTGAACATTGGGCGGGCCGAAGCCCCCACAATTTGCAAACCCGATGCTCGCACGATGGGGGAAGGGTTTCATGTGCTTTGAAGTGGTTTGGAAGGGATTCATACGTGGCTATGCTTTGATGCACGCGGAAACAAGCGGAGTGGTTGGGGGGGGGGTTGCAAACACTATGCTCGCACGATGCTCAGGTCCCCCCCCCCCCCTTTTCAAACACAATGCTCGCACGACGGATTTGGAAGGGATTCCTATGCTTTGACGCAAGGCAAGAAAAGCCAAGCCAAGCCAAGCAACCCTAAACCCTAAACCCTAAACCCTAAACCCTAAACCCTAAACCCTAAACCCTAAACCCTAAACCCTAAACCCTAAACCCTAAACCCTAACAAGCCAAGCCGAGCCGAGCCGAAAAAGCCGAGCCGAAAAAGCCAAGCCGAGACACCTTTGCAAGGGGACATGGCCGAGCCACACCTTTGCAAAAAAGAAACCCGGACCCAAACCCTAAACCCTAAACCCTAAACCCTAAACCCTAACCCCCCTCCCAGACTCCAACAACGCAGAAGGCGCCTCGATTTCGTGGGCCCAGGTGCAGGGATGCCGGATCCGCATCCATGCGATCTTGGCAAGGTCGCCAGCTGTAAGCCCTAAACCCTAAACCCTAAACCCTAAACCCTAAATCCCAAGCTTTGAACCCCGAAAGAAGTAGGGTTCCCATTGCTAGTAACCCCCAAAAGGGCTTCCAGTATCAACACTCATGAGCATTTGAGAAGGAACCCGATGTACACTCACCAAGAACAGCATATACAAGCAATCCCTAAACCCTAAACCCTAAACCCTGAACCCTAAACCCTAAACCCTAAACCCTAAACCCCTAAGCCCTGTCTCAAGAAAGGCTCTAGGATGCCTCTGCAAGAATGTCGTGGCGTGATTCGGGAACGATGTTGAGGGCTTCGGGTTCAGACCGGCTGAGGCAAGTGGGGGTAGAGGTGTTACGAACCCGAACCCTCCTACCCTAAACCCTAAACCCTAAACCCTAAACCCTGAACCCTAGACCCTAAAACCTAGACCCTCAACCCTAAACCCTCAACCACAGATCGGGGATGTCCAGTTGATAGTTGCTGGTCACATCCAGGGCAAGCTGCGGATTTAGGGTTTAGGTTTAGGGTTTAGGGTCTGAAGAAAATGGACTAAAAAGATATTCCCTAGCCCCTAGATCAAAGACCCATACAGTCATGATAGTTCAGATTACTTTACTACCATGTGCTGAAGAGCCCCAAAAGAATGAACATGATAATCCCTATTTTTTACCCTTGTAAGGAAGAACATATTTTTTGATAGGGGGTTTAGGGTTTAGGGTTTAGGGTTTAGGGTTTAGGGTTTAGGGTTTAGGGTTTAGGGTTTAGGGTTTAGGGTTTAGGGGGTCTGAAGTCAGGCCCCTTCAGCCTCTCATCCCCTGAGCTCGGCCCCCTTGGGTGCCCCCGGCCGCGCTGGATCTGGACCGTGAAGCCCTGCACATACTTTCGGGTTTGAGGGTTTTAAGGTTTAGGGTTTAGGGTTTAGGGTTTAAGGTTTAGGGTTTGAGGGCTTAGGGGCTTAGGGGGCTTAGGGTTTAGGCTTTAGGGTTTGAAGTTTAGGGCGGTATTTGGGTATTCGGGCGTTTACGGGTTGTTAGGCTTTTAAGGATTCAGGCTGTAGTCCTTCAAGGGCTTGCGACTCAATCGGGCAGATCTCAAAAATGATGGGGTGGTGCTGACAGTACCCTCTTCGTATTGTCATAGGAACCCTCTTTGAGAGAACTGCCCTGCCATTCAGTCCCTTCGAGGTGCCTGGTGCCCCCAGGCATATTCCTCGAAGCCCTGAGCCCTGAAACTGCAAACCCTAAAACCCTGAACACCCTAAACCCACAGCTGCCCACTAAACCTTAAACCCTAAACCCTAAACCCTAAACCCCAAACCCTAAACTCTACTAAACCCTAAACCCTAAACCCTAAACCCTAAACCCTAAACCCTAAACCCTAAACCCTAAACCCTAAACCCTAAACCCTAAGCCAGATAAAAGTCCCGGGCGCCTCGTCATCCTGGGACTTCTCCTGCCCTTGCTCTGGCTCTGGCGGCCGGATCGGTGTGCCCGACGCGCTGGACACCATCTGCACCGAGAGAACGAAGGACGGCGTGGGCTCGGCGGTGTCCTGCGACGGAGGGTTTAGGGTTTAGGGTTTAGGGTTTAGGGTTTAGGGTTTAGGGTTTAGGGTGTAGGGTTTAGGGTTTAGGGTCTAGGGTTTCGGGTTTAGGGCTACAGGGCTTCGGGGACTTACCCTTCTAGGGTCTACTTAACCCTTATAGGGTCTTTAGGGCTCATGAACCCTGTTTCGGGAGTGGGGCACCTTCAGTAGAGAGTTCGGGCACATGTTTCCGTACGAAAATGCGTCGACGCTTCCGCAGCGCAGGCGCGCCTTCGACGACGACGGAGCGACCTGCCAGGACCAAATCCCGAAGACGAACCCCTAAACCCTCGCAGCACCCTAAACCCTAAACCCTAAAATCCTAAACCCTAAACCCTAAATCACTTTAGGGCCCATGTGGGGCTAGTGCAGTTCGGTCACCTTAGAGGAGCCCAAGTCCATCCGAAACGGCCTCTGGGTTTAGGGTTTAGGGTTTAGGGTTTACGGTTTGGGGTTTGGGGTTTGGGGTTTAGGGTTTAGGGTTTGGGGGTTGTACAGTCAACACCCCCAAAACCGCGAGCCCAACAACTGTGAGGCACCGTGGGCCTAGACTGGCCCATCTGTCCGCTTTGGCCGTCATGTGAACTCTGAATCTCACTCACCCAACAGGCAAACCAGCTGGGACATTGCCTAAACCCTAAACCCTAAACCCTAAACCCTAAACCCTAAACCCTAACCCTAAAACGCTAAAACCCGAAAACCCTAAAACACCAGAACCCTAGAACCCGAAAACCGTAAAACCCTAACACCCTAAAACCCTAAAACACTAACACCCTGAAACCCTCAAACCCTTAAACGCTAAAACCCTAAACACCTAAAACCCAAAAACCCAAAAACCCGAAAACTCAAAAACCCTAAAACCCTACAAACCCTAAAACCCAAACCCCTAAAACCCTGGAACCCTAAAAACAAAAAACCTGAAACCGCAAACCCTAACCTCCTAAAACCCTAAATCCCAAACACCCTAAAACCCAAAAACCCTAAAACCCAGAAACCCGAAAACCCAAAAACCCAAAAACCCAAAACCCCCAAAACCCCAAAAACTCAAAAAAACCAAGAACCCAAAAACCCTAACACCCTAAAAAAACCTACAAACCTAAAACCCTGAACCCCCCCCCCCAAACCCTAAACCCTAAACCCTAAACCCTAAACCTTAAACCCTAAACCCTAAACCCTAAGCCCTAAGCCCTAAACCCTAAACCCTAAACCCTCCCCGGCACCATCGTCGCCTCGCTGGGAATCTCCGAGGGCTGCGAAGGGAGCTCATCCAGCAACGCGATGCCTGGGTTTAGGGTTTAGGGTTAAGGGTTCAGGGTTTAGGGTTTAAGGTTTAGGGTTTAGGGTTTTGGGTTTAGGGTTTGCCTATCAACTATTCGTATGGAAAAAGGTGTATATACATATATGTGTATGTTAGTGAACATTATTTTAAAGTTATGAACAGAGAAAATGATAACATTATCAAAGATATATCAGCAAGTATGTATGTATATATATATATATGTACATACATACATATGCATGCGTCTGCATGCATGTGTGTAAATGTTGATTTTCCGAACGATGGTCTTGGAATGGTACAGGGGGCTAAGATTACTGGTCGGAAGCTTTGGGGTTTGGGGGCACATGCCTCGGTAAAAAGACATTCGGACTTTTAGGGGACTAAACCCCTAATCCCCAAACCCGACAAGCCCTCAAACACCCTTGACCCAGGGTTTAGGGTTTAGGGTTCAGGGTTTACCTGTAGGGCTTAAAACGAACTCCAGCAACAAGAAGTTCAGACGTGCTGTAAAAGCGCGTGTTCAGGGAGACGCACGAATTTAGCTGTATTTGCAACTGTAATTGTTTTGTAGATCGCGAGTGTTCTGCTGGAAGCATGCTTGCGTGGCCTACGTTTTGTCTTTTTTGGAATCCGAAAAAAAGCTGCGAACGAGATACAACCCGTCGGGGGCCAGTACAACTCAAAAACCCTGAACCCTCAGAAAGCCAATTGACCCTCCATGTGGTCAGCTCCAGTGTCGAGGGGACAGGCAGGGCTTCGGACAGCATCGTTTTTCTTGATCATGGGTTCCCCTACCACCCCCCCCTATACTACTCCCCCCCCCACCCCCCCTAGGTTACCTCTATAATTAAGGCTATTTAGGGATTAAGCCTAGATAAGCTATTAAAGGGGAGCACCTAGAGGGGTAGGGGAACCCATGACTTTAGGATATAAGGGGTTTCCGAAATTAGGGGGGCTTATTGGGGTCCTTAGTATAAGGGAATCCTACTCTTTGAGGGCTCTATTGACTCTACGCAGGGTCCCTTAATTTCGAAAACCCCAATATCAGGTTTCGGGTAGAGAGTTTTTGGAATGGCTCATGATCTCATGAGCCACGAAAGTGGAACGTGAATTGACAAAATCGCCCTCCCTCCTCTCCGCAATTGCATATACCCCAGACCCTTGAACCCCAATAAATACCCTAAGACCCTGAACCCCAAATCCTAATCCCATGTGAACTCCGGTTATGGGGCTCAGCTACTACAATGCGGCTTGGATGCATGCAACCCTAAACCCTAAACCCTAAACCCTAAACCCTAAACCCTAAACCCTAAACCCTAAAATGGGGCTTGGGGTGTCAGGCCCTTGGGGCGAAAACGGATTAGGGTTTTAGTGACTTCATTCGTGCTTCTGGGGGTTTGGGCTTCTGGCTTGCAGACCAGGAGACCGCAAGCTCTATGAGAAGGGTTTTAGGGTGTAGGGTTTTCGGGGTTTAGGGTTTAGGGTTTAGGGTTTTTGGGGTTTTGGGGTTTGGGGTTTAGGGTTTAGGGCGACTGGACCCGCAAACATCTCAGCCATCAGCATATCTCTTTGGCTTTGACGTGGCCGAAGGCCAAGACGCCTGCTGCAATCGCACATCATATCTTGGCTGCACTCAGAAGGGTTTAGGGTTTAGGGTTTAGGGTGCCCTACTAAGAAACCCAATAAACCCAAAAAGGCCTAGGATCTAAAGTTTCAGTAAAGCACCACAAAGATATGAAGCAGGTTTATGTTACTGGTTTGGTGAGTGTACATAAGGCTCCTGCTTATATTTGCGTATATGGTGGGAGTCCTTTTCAAGAGATAGAAACCCTACTTCATATGAGGGTTTCCGAAAATAGGGGTACCCTTTTCGGGGGGCCCCTTTCAGGGATAGAATTCCATGTGGGGTATAAATGGGGTAACCCCAATTTTTGAAAATACCCTCACAAAAAACACTAAAGCCGTAAAATCCTTGAACCCAGCCATAGAGCCGTAAACCCTCAATGCTACCAAACGCCTTACACTCCCTAAGCCCTAGACCCCAGCCAGGGAGCAACAAATTTGGAGGACGGACGTTCTGGGTGGGTTTCTGGCTTTGCATTGACCAGACCTCCATTCTCGAGAGATGTCTGTCCAAGGAGGGGATGGCTGCATCTACCCTAAACCCTAAACCCTAAACCCTAAGCCCCAAGCCCCCAGCCCCAAGCCCCAAGCCCCTAAACCCAAAACGTAATCTGCGAAACCGAAACCCTATAGACCCCGAGCCCACAAAAAAGACAGCTGGGCTCCTGCGCCCTACATGAGTTTCGACTTCAGTCCCTCACTGGTTTAGGGTTTAGGGTTTAGGGTTTAGGGTTTAGGGTTTAGGGAGTTTGCTCTCACATGCAGGTACCCCTGCGTTTCCACATCTCCAACGGACTTTTGGTTTTAGGGCTCAGGGCAACAAGATTTCTTGGGTTTAGAATTAAAGTATGGTTTCGGGTTTAGGGTTTCCAGGGCTGGTCGTACTTTCACGAAGCTGTGTGACTGTGTGAGACGTGAACGGCATTGAGGCCGCCGGGATTGAGCAGAATGTGTCGAACAGTCAAACCTGCACTGACTTGTCCAAAGCTGCTTCCCCAAGAGCGCCGGGCCTCCAGCAACTTCTTCAGGTGCTCTGGCTCGTTCTGTCAGCTGACCAGACCCTTGCCATACGCATCAGAGCCAATCCACGATCCGATCCTCCATCTGTGTGTCAGTACCAGCGCTGGTACGCTGCTAACGGCAGATGCCCCTTCATCTCCTTTCCCCTTCGCTGCCTCGTTTCGAGTACGACCTTGATTGCAACCCTGAACCCTAAACGCTAAACCCGAAGCCTGAACCCTAAACTCTAAGCCCTACTTCAACCTTAAACCCTAAGCCCTAAAAACCCGAAACCCAGACTCGAAGCCCGAAAAGGTCCCGAAGCCCCAAACCCATAAGCCAGAAGCCAAAACCCCTAAACCCTCAAACCAAAGCCCGGAAACCCGAAACCATACACCCAGAAACCCGAAACCCGAAACCCGACACCCTAACCCCAAACCCTAAACCCTAAACCCTAAACCCGAAGCCCTAAGCCCTAAGCCCTAAACCCTAAACCCTAAACCCTAAACCCTAAACCCTGCAATGGGAGACGCCCACCTCGGGAGCTCCAGCTCAAGCTGGAGATGCACTCCTCAGGGTTTAGGGTTAGGGTTTAGGGTTTAGGGTTTAGGGTTTAGGGTTTCGGGTTTAGGCTTTAGGGTTTAGGGTTTAGGGTTTAGGGTTTAGGGTTAGGGGTTTGGGGTTTGGGGTTTAGGGTTTAGGAGCTTCGGGTTTGAGGGTTCAGGTGGTCTGTTGGGGGGAGGGGGGGGGGGGGGGGTTGGGGTTTTGCTTTCGGGTGTGGGCTAGGATTTAGGGCTTAGGGCTTAAGGTTTAGGGTCGAGTCTAGGGCTTAGGGCTTAGGGACTACGGTTTAGTTTGGATTAAGAGCTCCATGCTCTTGGTTTTAAAGCCTAGACATCACGGTTTTTGCAAAAAAAACCCTAAACCCTATAAACCCTGAACTAACCCTAAAGCCCTGAACCCTATAACATGCTCTTGGCATTGAAGCCTTAACAGCACGGTTTAGGGTTTAGGGTTTAGGGTTTAGGGTTTAGTCCAAGTTAGTTCTCTGGCCCGTCCTGGTGTTCTGACAGCTGGAAAAGGCTCTGCTTCCGCACGAGGTCCCACACCTGGGTTTAGGGTTTAGGGTTTAGGGTTTAGGGTTTAGGGTGTAGGCTTTAGGGTTTAGGGTTTAGGGTCACACTAACATGGGGCCGAGTTTGCATACGGGGTTTACGTTTGCGGCCGATATGAGGAGAATCCTGAAGGGACATTGCGCAGGATGACTTGATGAAACGGTGGCGATTTACTTGGAGGTTCATGGTACATATTAACCAACTAAAACTGTACTTATGACTGTACTTAGAACCATGTTAGGGCAAAGGGCTGATAAGTGGGATAGAAGTACAGTTACGGTTGGTTGATAAGTACCATGAACCTCCAAGTAACCCTGGGTCCATAACCTGCTTCCGCAGGTAAAGGATGTATGGATACTGTCAGGTGCGATACTACACCCCGATACACCCCAACCCTAGAAGCCCTAGAAGCCCTTTTAAGGCCCTAAGCCCCTAAGCGTCTGAGTCCATGCATGAAGACGAAGAGGCCCAACCAAAACTCGGAAATTCCCGGTTCTGGGAGCTGCGCAGCAGATGGCCAGCGCTGCACCCTAAACCCTAAACCCTACACCCTAAACCCTAAACCCTAAACCCTAAACCCTAAACCCTAAACCCTAAACCCTAAACCCTCAAACCTAGCCCGACTCTATATCAGGCTGAAGGGTTCAGAGGCTGCCAGGGTCTTGCCGCAAAATCCGTGTAGGGCTTTTTGTTGCGGTTCTGGCTTGTGGGGTTGAGGCTAGGGCATTGGGATGATGGTCTGGCATTTGCGAATCTTACGTCTCCTTTCTGCAAGCCATGCCACTCAACCGGTGTTGGGGGCACTACTTGTAAATGATCATTTTTTTGGTTCCCTCTTGGTTTTTAAGTATTCATGAACATGCAAGATGCTTTCAACAATGACCCAGGCTTGTCAAAAAACAAGCTCGGGGGGGCTTTGAGGCAGCTGCTCTGATGGTCCCGTCCTCGCCGCCCGAAGCCAAGCATCTGATGCTGGGGCCTGCAGGCCGGCTCTCTGACTGACAAGGGACTTTGGGAAGTAAATGGGGTTTAGGGTTTAGGGTTTAGGGTTTAGGGTTGAGGGTTCCGAGAATAGGGGGTAACTACCCTTTTTGGGGGCCCCTTTAAGGGAATTCTCTTCTAGTTGGGTGTGTAGAAGGGGTCCCCCTATTTGGGGTTTGCACAAAGTTGAATGCCTCGGAATCTGCTCTCACAAGCAGGATCCCCTTAGAGAATTAGTCCCAAGAAGGGTTTAGGCTCTAGACTTACTCCATAAAAGGAATAGTCACATCGGAATCATGTGGAACAAAGGACGCTGGGGGGGATCAAGCCCTATACCCTCTCTGCTCCGGGGCGTGGGTGGATGGGTGGGTAGGTGGTGTTGGGTGGGTGGGTGGGGAGTTTATGGCTCAGGGCTCAGTTTAGGCTTTCGGGTTGAGGGTTGAGGTTTGGGGTTTGGGGCTTGGGAGGGGGATCAATTCTGGAAAATGCTGCGTTTACGAGCACCTGGACCTCATACTCTTTCAAGCACTTCTCTCAAACCAAGGAACACAACATGCCAGACTTTATTGCTCCTACAAATTACGACTCACGGTTCCCAAACATCGGCTGGGCAAATTGACGAGACCCCCCCCCGCCCTCCCACCCCTCCCCCACCAACCAACCTGGGAGGGAGGCATGGGGGGGAGTGGAGGGTTTTAGGCGAGTTTTTATCGGGCTTAAGGCCGTCAACCCCCCAACAAAAAAATGAAAACTGAAATTCCTGGGGCCACGACTCCAGGCCAGTGCTCGCACGCTTGCAGCACAGGGCCTGTGCTTGAGTTTGGTCGTCCGCCGGATCTCCCAACATCGGCGCCCTGAACCCCATAAACCCTCTAAGCCCTTAAAACCCCCGTAAACCCAACAACAACTCTAAAGGAACCCTCTACCCTCTAAGCCCTTAAGACCCCCATATTAGGGTTTGGGGTTTGGGGTTTAGGGTTTCGGGCTCAGAGCTTTGGGCTTCGCGGTGAGGGTTTCTGGGTTTAGGGTTTCGGCTTCGCAAGGGTGCAGGGCTGAGGCTCGGCGGTTTTTCGGGTGAGGGTCATCAGAAGATGCCCACCCTTATCCCCAAACTCCGAATTCTGAACCCCCAAGCCACCCCCTAAACCCCAAACCCTGCGCCCTAAACCCTAAACCCCCTAAGCCCTAAACCCCAAACCCGAAACCCTGAACCGCAAACCCTAAACCCTAAACCCCAAACAATAAACCTAAACACGAACCCCAAACCCTAAGCCCTAAACCCCAAACCTTTAGTATTTTATTAGGTTTTTATTAGGTTTTTGTACGGGCCTAATAACATAATAGTACTGGCCCGTAAAGAGAATATAATTAGTGCGTTTATAAGGAAGTGAAACGAACGCATGAAACGCACGAATTATATGAACGAAACCATCACCAGTAAACATTAGAATTATAGTATTATAAGGGGGCAATATTAATAGTACTTTGTGGCCCCCTTATAAACCCCTTAAGAATAATACTAATGGCCCGGGCAAATATTATATCTTATTAGAAGCCCGGGGAAAAAGGGCAAATTTTATTAATTAAAATCGTGCATCGTTTCACTCTTTACATTTTATAATATGACCGTCAGCCTTAAACCCTATAGACCCTAAACCCCAAACACTAAACCTAAACACGAACCCCAAACCCTAAGCCCTAAACCCCAAACCGTCAGCCCTAAACCCTATAGACCCCAAGCCCTAAATCCCAAACCCGAAACCCTAAACCCTAAAACCCCAAACCCTAAACCTTAAACACTAAGCCCTAAACACGAACCCCAAACCCTAAGCCACAAAACCCCAAACCCTAAACCGCAAACCCCAAACCCTGAACCCTAAACCCCAAACCCCAAACCCCCAACCCTAAACCCTAAACCCTAAACCCTCAGCCCCTAAACCCTAAACCCTAAACCCTAAACCCTCAGCCCCTAAACCCTAAACCCTAAACCCTAAACCCTAAACCCTCAGCCCCTAAACCCTAAACCCTAAACCCTAAACCCTAAACCCTCAGCCCCTAAACCCTCAGCCCCTAAACCCTAAACCCTAACCCCTAAACCCTAAACCCAAAACCCAAAACCCTAAACCCTCAGCCCCTAAACCCTAAACCCTCAGCCCTAAACCCTCAGCCCCTAAACCCTAAACCCTAAACCCTAAACCCTAAACCCTAAACCCTAAACCCTAAACCCTCAGCCCCTAAACCCTAAACCCTAAACCCTAAACCCTAAACCCTAAACCCTAAACCCTAAACCCTAAACCCTCAGCCCCTTAGGCCCCCAGACAGGTCAAAGCTGTGCTCGAAGGGCTCTATGCCGAAAATGGACTCGCGGAGGGCAGCAAGGGACACCCAGGTCTGACTAGGGTTTAGGGTTTAGGGTTTAGGGTTTAGGGTTTAGGGTTGAGGGTTGAGGGTTTAGGGTTTAGGGTTGAGGGTTTAAACTTGGTTCGGGCTCAGAACCGATCACCTGCGTCGTGAGGTTGAGGATGTCGATGGTTACGGGACAGGATGAGTCTTGGGGATAGTGGGTTTAGGGTTTAGGGTTTAGGGTTTAGGGTTTAGGGACTCTCTTCGCCAATAGGCTTTAGCGCATAAGCAGTTTTACGAAGATACACCCCAAATGCTGGGGATTCCTTGCAATGAAGCCCCCTAGAAAGTACCCGTAATTTCGGAACCCCCGTATGGGGTTCGGGCGGACTCGGTGAGGGTCCCTAAAGCCCTGAAGCTCGAACACCTTGAGCCTAAACCCTGAAATTCTAAAGCTCCAAAGCTTGAAACGAAAACCTAACAAGCCTGAGAACTCTAAACCCTAAACCCTAAACCCTAAAGCCCTTGAGGCCTCATGGCCCTCCTGATCCAATGCAAAAAAAACCGGGGTTGTTCGGTTGAGGGTTTAGGCTTTTAGCTACCCTTTTGCCTACAACCCTCAACCCCAAACCCTAAACCCTGAATTCTAAATCCCCCAAACCCCCAAACCCCAAACCCCGAACCCCAAACCCCAAACCCCAAACCCCAAACCCTAAACCCTAGACCCTAAACACTAAACCCTAAACCCCCCAAAATCCCTCAGCTCCCTTGGCGAGGCCACGGCGATCAGCTTTCCATCTCCCGCGGCGGCCATGCGGGCGCCGTCGGGCTGGTACCTCGCGGGCAGACAGGGACTTGGAGGGTTTAGGGTTTAGGGTTTAGGGTTGAGGGTGTAGGGTTTAGGGTTTGGGGTTTAGGGTTTAGTGTTTGGGGGAATTAGGGATGTGGGGCTTAGGGGCTTAGGAGTTTAGGGTTTAGGGAAGAAAAGGGGGTTAGGGTGCCCTTGTCACTTAGCCAATCTTTTTTGGGGTCACCTAGCCGATCCGACTCCGGCAAGGTTTGGGGTCACCTCACAAATATTTTCGCGGGTCACTTGGCCAGCTGGCTTGTGGGTTTTGGGAGCTGCGTTTTCGGTTGAGGGTTGGGGGTTTTGGGTTTACGGGTTTAGGGTATTATATTTTGAGCGACCTACACCCTGAACCATACATAAAGCTCCTCGCGTGCCAGGCAGCTCCAAACGGAGTTTTGCTAAGTCCCAAAGAACATGTGCTAAGTGACCCCAAAAAGATTGGCTAAGCGACCCCCCTTTCCTTTGGGGGTTTAGGCGCTTGGGGTTTAAGGGTTTAAGGTCTAGGGCCTTTACGGGTTTAGCGAATTACAGGGGTTTTGGGGTTTAGGCGCTTAGGGTGGGGGAGTTCAGGGATTTAGGGCTTTTGGTGTTTTGGGTTCAGGGGTTTAGGGGTTTAGTGGTTTAGGGATGTAGGGGGTAGGGGGTGCAAGGGTTCGGACGGGATGCACATCGGGGCCTCAGGTCTTCAGGGGTTCAAGGGTATCCGGGAGAGTGTTTAGGAAGTCTCAAGTTTACTATACAGAACTTGGAACCCCAGCCAAAAAAATATTTTTTGCTGTTTCTTAGGAATTATGGTTACCCCAAAAATTACAAATTATGTCCAAGTGCCCCTAAGTTTAGGGTTTAGAGCAGCTTCAAAGCAGCTATGGGCTGCTTTAGGCTGAGGGTCGGCGGGGGGGGGGGGGGGGGGGGGGGGGGGGGGGAGGGGAAGGGAATCTAGGGTTTGGGGGTTTGGGGGTTGAGGGTTTGGGGTTTAGGGTTTGGGGTTTGGGGTTTAGAGCTTAGGGTTTGGAGTTTTTGGGCTTGCAAGCAGGAGTTAAGCCCGGTAGGGGTGAAGGCTTCGGGTTTCGGGTTTCGGGATGCAAGGTTTACAGGGCTTGGGTGGAAGGCTGTTGAGGTTTAGGGTTTAGGGTTTAGGGTTTAGGGTTTAGGGTTTAGGGTTTAGGGTTTAGGGTTTAGGGCGATTTGCAGGCAAGGCTTGTTGGCAAAGCAAGAGGCGGGCGCACGCGAGGGCATGAACGGAGTGGGCAAACACGATGGAGCCGATCCTGCAGCAGACCCCGAACACAAGCCCTGTTAAACATGAACCCTCCGAAGCCCTAACCTCTAAACTACCCTAAACCCTAAACGATATCCCTAAAACCCTACAACCCTAAAGGCCTAAAACCCTACAACCCTACAACCCTACAACCCTACAACCCTACAACCCTAAAACCCTAAAACCCTAAAACCCTAAAACCCTAAAACCCTAAAACCCTAAAACCCTAAAACCCTAAAACCCTAAACCCTAAAACTCTAAAACCCTAAAACCCTAAAACCCGAAGTGTTGAGAGCCACAGCAGTCTCGTTCAGAGTTGCCTCCGCCACGCAGGCTCGTGTTGGTCATAGCTGAGGGATTGAGAGCTTTTTAGGGCTTCTAAACCCTAAACCCTAAACCCTAAACCCTAAACCCTGGGGTTTGGTGGGCTTCGGATTTCAGGGTCCTACAGGGTTTTGCGTTTCAGGGCATCAGGGTTTGGGGTCTCAAGGTTTTTTCGGCTGTAGGTTGGGATGTTCCCCATATACGAACAGTCCTCAACGGGGATTATAGTTACCCTTCCTATAATCCGTATTAAGGACTGTTAGTATACCCTAAACCCTAAACCCTAAACCCTAAACCCTAAACCCTTGTTAGTATAAGGGGGAGCATCCCAAGCTGTGGGGCTTTAGGGCTTCAGGGTCTTAGGCCTAGGGGAAACTCAGGGTTTCGCATGTCAGGTCAGGGGTGTGATGCTAGCTCCAGACCCAAGGGCTTCGTTTAGGGCTTAAGGTTCTGGGCTCAGGGTTGACGCTTTGGCTCCGAGACCTTCACCACATGATCAATCCTAGGGTTTAGGGTTTAGGGTTTAGGGTTTAGGGTTTAGGGTTTGGGGTTTAGGGTTTAGGGTGTAGGGTCTAGGGTTTAGGGACTGGCAGGGCTCATGGGTGGCGAAGTGGCCAGTGAAGTCCAAAGCGGAAGCCCTGCTACTTGGCGCGCGCCTGCCAAACACGGAGACGTCCCAGATGACCTGAGCTGTCACCAAACTCGAACGGCTTGGTAGGATCTATACTCCCCTTAGAACCCCTTTCATACCCTCTTGGCTTTTATATAAACAAGAATAGAAAATAATTCCCAAGGGGGGTATAAGGATTAGGTTACGGTTACAGGAAGCCTTGCAAACCTGAAGTGATCAGTATATGTAGTTGCGCGTACCTTTCAAGTAGAAGGGTTACTTCGGAGCTGCAGGGTTCCTTCTGCCAGTTCAGGCTTCTAGGAGACTCTGAGCCCTCGAAACCCTAAACCCTAAACCCTAAACCCTAAACCCTAAACCCTAAACCTGAAGCCTGAACCCTCAGCATCCAGGCCTACACCTCAGTTGTTAGATCCTAGACCCTAAACTAACACCTAACTCAAACCCCCAGACCCTGATAACTCCTGAACCCTCTTTACCTGCCCGTGAGAACTTCAGACCTCTGCCTTGAGGGTTTAGGGTTTAGGGTTTAGGGTCTAGGGTTTAGGGTTTAGGGTTTAGGGTTTAGGGTTTAGGGTTTAGGGTTTAGGGTTTAGGGTTTAGGGTGTAGGGTTTAGGGTTTAGGGTTTAGGGTTTAGGGTTTAGGGTTTTGTTTTTTGGGTTTAGGGATTCTGCCCAGCAGCACATCCCTCCGCATCAGGTGCATCATGAGGAAGAGAAGGGTCCTTCGCACCACGCTCACCCTAAACCCTATAATCAAAACCCTATAAACCCTAGAAGCAGTATATAAACCCTATAAGCCCTATAAACAGTACATAAACCCTATAAACCCTTTAAACCCTGTAAACCCTAAAAACCCTATAAACCCTATAAACCCTATAAACCCTATAAGCCCTAAACCCTGAGCCCTAAACCCTATGAACCCAAAGCCCTAACCCCGAAGACATGATGCAGAATTAGCAAGGCAAGTGCACCACAAGCTTTTCTAGAATCCCTGAAAGCTTTACCTAAACCCTAAACCCTAGACCCGAAACCCGAAACCTTAAACCCAAACCAGAAAAATTCCATCACCCTGGAACTTTTCAACTCAAATTGGCAGTCAAGGTGGGGGCCTAGACCCCCCCCCCCTCCCCCCAAACCTTAACCCTTGAACCCGAAACCCGAAACTTCTCCCATTGACCCCGATCAACCCTAAGACATCCGCGCAAAAAACTCCTAACCCTAAGCCCTGACCCAAAACCCTCTACCACCAACCTTAAGCCCCAACCCTCAACCCGCAACCGCTAAGGCACCCAACCCTAAGCTCTCAAACCCTCAACCCCTAAACCCTAAGCCCAACCCCTCGGCTCCTCAACCCCAAACCCCAACCCTAAACCCTCAACCTAGACCCCAAACCTCTAAACCCTCCACCCTCAACCCCAAACCTTAAACCCTCAACCCTCAACCCCTTTCAAACCTTAAACCGTAAACCGTAAACCCTAAAACCCTCAACCCCAAACCTTAAACCCTCAACCCTAAACTCTAAACCGTAAACCCTAAAACCCGCAAAGCCCCAAAACCTTGAACTCTGGGGCCGTGCACTGCTGCCCCGCCCACAGACACAAGCCTCAAGCTTTTCTTGGGCTTGTGGGTTTAAGGTTTGGGGTTTAGGGTTTGGGGTTTAGGGGTTTGGGGTTTGGGGCTCAGGGTCTCGGGTTGAGAGCTTCGGGTTTAAGGTTGAGGGTTTAAGGTTTAAGGCTAGGGTTTAGGGCTAGGGTTTTTGGGTTTAGGGCTTAGGGTTGAGAGTTTGAGGTCTCATGGAGTCGCAGATCATGGTGCCCCTCCTCGGGCTTGGCCATGCAAAGGGGCCGATAAGATTTAGGGTTTAGGGTTCAGGGTTTAGGGTTTAGGGTTTAGGCTTAGGGGTGAGCGATGTCTTGGGGCTTTAGGGTTCAGGGTTTTGGATTTCGGGTTGGGGGGGCTTAGAAGGGTTGAGGGCTTTAGGGGGGCCTAGGGGTCCAGGCGGGCTTGAGCTAGGGCTGAATAGTTTAAGGGTTCAAGGTTTTTGAGGTTTAGGTTTAGGTGGCCGTTTCGGGCTCTCCGGGATTAGTAAACCCTAAACCCTAAACCCTAAACCCTAAACCCTCATTTAGTCGAGCAACGTCGTTCCGTCCGGTGAGGCGCAGAGGACGGAGACGCCAGGCTGCACGAGCTCAACGACTTCCTCCCCCGGGCATTGTTGGAGTTTAGGGTTTAGGGTTTAGGGTTTAGGGTTTAGGGTTTAGGGTTTAGGGTCCAGGGTTTGGGGGTTCTGGGGAGTCTGTGGGCATCGGTAGGGGGGAATCGGTGCTTCCAAGGTTTAGGGTTTAGGGTTTAGGGTTTAGGGAATTGAGGTGTGATGATTGAGCCAAGCCTGCGGGATCTAAAGGGGCCGACCGCCATGCACAAAGCTAGACACGGCCCGTTACAAACACATATGTGTATACATGTTTATGTATATGTATATGTGTATATGTGTATATGTGTATATGTGTGTATGTGTATATGTGTATATGTGTATATGTGTATATGTCCATATGTATAGATGTATATATGTATATATGCATATATGTATATATGTATATACATATGTACCCTGTAGCTCCTAAAAGCTCCTAAAGCACCTCAAGCCTCTAAAGCCCCGAAAACCTAAACACCAAACACCCTAAAGCCTCAAACACCAAGCCCTAAACAAACAACCTGTACCCACACCCAAAACCCAGCCCTAAACCCCAGACCCGCAACCCTAAACCCTAAACCCTGAACCCTAAACCCTTAACCCTGAACCCGAAACCCTAAACCCTCGGGTCGGGATAGAGCCGGGGCGTCCTGGAACTCGGGGATGGCAAAGAGCCGTACCTCTCAGAGAGTTTTCGGGTTTTGGGGTCTTAGGGTCTTAGGGTTTTAGGGTGTTAGGGTTTAGGGCTTCCGCGTTTTGTGAGGTTTACAAGGCTTATGAGGCTTAGAGTGCTTGTCGGGTGGAATGCTACAACAACTAAGACAAACTTGATAAACTAATCCACAACCCCACGATATCGCAAGCAAGACAAAGGTAAGGGCTGACACCTGGGTCGGTGGAAGCCTACTGTCACTATAGTGCTTGGGCCATTCCCCCTAGACCCAAACCCTAAACCTCCAAGACCGTATACCCTGAACCCCAAACCCCAAACCCTAACAGACCCACGCATTCATTTTACCACAACGTTTTCCGGGGGGGAGGAGCAAATCTTCCCCCAAATCGTCTAGCTACCACTCATGCAGTATGGTTTGGGATGTTCCCCCTTTATGCTAGCAGTCCCGAATGGGGATTATCGTACCCCCTACTATACTTCCTACTGAGGGCTGTAGGGGGGGAACATCCCAGAGTGTGTTGTTTCGAATCCGGCATCTGCGCGTTTTGCACAAGGTTTACATGGTTGATGTCCTTAAAGGGCGCGAGATGTTTCTGGGGGTTAGTTTCTAGGTCCTGTGGGACCCTAAACACCTGAAACCACCCAAAGCTAGAAAACCAAAAAAGCCCCTAAACCCTAAACCCCTAAACCCCTAAACCTCACGAAACCCCGAACTGAACCCCGAAGCAGGTCTCTGGTTTAGGTTGGGATGCTCCCTCCTTTATACTCACAGCCCTTAGTAGGGATGACAGGTACCCCCCTGCTAGAATCCCGATTCAGGATTCCCTAAACCCAATGCCTAAACCCTAAACCCTAAACCCTAAACCCTAAACCCTAAACCCTAAACCCTAAACCCTTGTTAGTATAAGGGGGAACTTCCCAAGCTTTAGGCTTCAGGCTTCAGGCTGATGAACCCAGGGTTCCAAGACCCTGAACCCCAAATCATAAACGGGCTTAGGGTTTAGGGTTTGGGTTTAGGGTTTGGGTTTAGGGTTTAGGGTTTAGGGTTTAGGGTTTAGGGTTTGAGGTTTAGGGTTTAGGGTTTAGGGTTTAGGGTTTAGGGTTTAGGGTTTAGGGTCTAGGGTCTAGGGTTCAGGGTTCAGGGTTCAGGGTATCCCTCAAGACCTTAATCAAAAGAATGATTTAATATTCCCTTGGCTTTACTTCCTAAGGGGGCGAGAGAAGGGGACCCTGAATCCGCAACCCTACTTGGAGGTTCAGGGTCTTAGTCTTATAACCTTATAGCCCAACTAGAAGTGTAGGCAGAACCCACTTAGACGCCCTCAAGTACCCCAAGAGGAGTATAGTTGGGTTAGTGTGCATTTCATCTAAACCCAAGAGTAACCTAGTAAGTGCCTTTTGTTTGGTTCAAGGGGCACTTTCGGGAACCTTTTCCTCATGAAAAGGGAATAATAGGGCCTACTGTGGGTCCAAGCAACTGAGTTACTAAGTACATGAACCTCCATCCCTAAACCCTAAACCCTAAACCCTAAACCCTAAACCTTAAACCCTAAACCCTAAACCCTAAACCCTAGGCTCTGGGGATCCTTTTCAAGGTCCTTCAGGTCGTAGAAGGGCCATATTAGGCGTTTTAAAGCCACCTTAGGGGTAGAGATTGGGGTTTAGGGTTTAGGGTTTAGGGTTTAGGGCTTAGGGCTTAGGGTTTAGGGTTTAGGGTTTAGGGTTTAGGAAATAAAGGCCTACTCCGGGTCCTAGACGAAGTACATGAGCCTCCAAGTGAGGGTAAACAAAAATAGGAGACCTCTAAAATAGACCCCAAATAGTAAGATTCCTATATAATCAGGCCACCCAAAAAGTACCCCAAATTTCGGAAACCCCCTAACCCTAAACCCTAAACCCTAAACCCTAAACCCTATAGAAGAGACTGTGGACCCTCCTTTCGGAAGCCCCCAAGTAGACAACGTGAGGCGAGTAAGGCATGGACGGAATCGGAGAGTGCCACAGCCAACTTGTCATCGGCGATGAATCTCAGCACCATCACCTCTGCAGGGCCAGTACTTCAGAGCCCGAAACCCTAAACCCTAAACCCTAAACCCTAAACCCTAAACCCTAAACCCTAAGTGGAGGGTTGAGGGCTGAGATTTTGAGGAGGGGGCCGTGCTTCGGCCTCCTCGGGCATCTCCTTCGTCACCGATTTCGAGGTGACAGTGTCCCACACGTAGATCCGACCTGGGCGCCCCGGCCCTCATCCCGCTACCCTGCAACACTAAACCCTAAACCCGAAACCCTAACCCCTAAACCCCTAAACCCCTAAACCCCTAAACCCCTAAACCCCTAAACCCCTAAACCCCTAAACCCCTAAACCCCTAAACCCCTAAACCCCTAAAGCCCTAAAGCCCTAAAGCCCTAAGCCCTAAGCCCTAA
The DNA here is from genome assembly GCA_905221605.1 of Symbiodinium natans. NCBI lineage: Eukaryota > Dinophyceae > Suessiales > Symbiodiniaceae > Symbiodinium > Symbiodinium natans. The sequence goes on from CAJNDS010002424.1 coordinate 133,760, forward strand.
GCCCTAAACCCTAAACCCTACAGCCTAAAGCCTAAACCCTACCTGACATGGAAGAAGCCAGGCCTCGGAGGTTTGCGGCTGCCACATGCTTTCCGCCTTGGCTTTAGAGGTTTGGGGGTTGGGGTTTAGGGTATAGGGTTTGGGGTTTAGGGTTTAGGGTATAGGGTTTGGGGTTTAGGGTTTAGGGTTTAGGGTTTGGGGTTTAGGGTTCTTGGGCTGAGGTGGGGGCTTAGGGCATATAGGGTTTAGGGAGGGTTTGAGGGAAGTTCCGAGAAGAGTTTCAAGGGGTCCTGGGTTGACATAAACAGGGTGTTGGTTGCAGGGTTGCTCGCAAGGAGCTGATGTCAAATTCATGGCTCTGGTGCCCATAAATGGCCAAGAACTTCGATCAACCTCCCATATCCTGGCATGCAAGACCTTTAGGGTTTAGGGTTTATAGGGTATAGGGTATAGGGTATAGGGTTTAGGGTTTAGGGCTTAACACTTGGCCGCTTTTTGTTACCAGAAGCAACTCTTGAAGGCCTCTAGATCGTGGTATGGGAGTTTTAGCGTGGGGCCTGTAGGAGCACCAAAATCCCAAACCCAAGCCCAGCTCCTAAACTACAAGAGTCGCTGTGGGGGGGGGGTGTATAGGACCCTAAACCCTAAACCCTAAACCCTAAACCTTAAAGACTAAACCCCAAACCCTGCACCCTTAAACCCCAAACCCCAAACCCTAACCCTAAACCCTAAACCCTAGCAGCCTCCGTCGGCCCTCCCCTCAAATCGCAGGCAGACCGCTGGGAGATGTCGCAAACCGGCTCACCGAAGATGTGGTGGCTTCCCAGACGGTGGCAGGAGGGTTGGCCTCTGTTCATGCTGGGCTTTAGGGTTTGCATTTGGAGCATGAACCCTAGACCCTAAACCCTAAACCCTAAACCCCAAACCCCTATAGGGTTGCCCATGCGTGTGACATTGCGTTCTGGCCGCGACCATCTGCCATGTCCCAGACCAGATCCCATACCCTAAGGCTCCGCGTAGCTATATAGAATGTCCTTGGGCCCTAAAGCTAAACCCTAAACCCTAAACCCTAAACCCTAGACCCTAGACCCTAAACCCTAAACCCTAAACCCTAAACCCTAAACCCCTGTGAGGCCCGAGTACATGGACCCTTCGGGATATTCAGCCTCTTAAGAATACGAAGCCGCACCAGCACGGCAGCAGAAACACTGAAGCCTGCCCTGTAACCCTTGGGACCCAGACGAACCCTAAGAGGGTTTATGGTTCAGATTAGGGTTTAGGGATGTTTAGGGTTTAGGGTTTAGAGTTTAGGGTTTAGGGTTGGGTTCGGCCGGTCCACACTAACAGTCACCACCAGCAGACCCACAAATAAAAGCACCCGGTAAATGCCAAAAAACTGACTGAGATTCCTGCTATTCCTGGTGCTATTCCTGGTGCTATTTCTGGTGCTATTTCTGGTGCATCTTTTTGTGCTATTCCTGGTGCTATTTCTGGTGCTATTTTTTGTGCTATTGTTTGTGCTATTTCTGGTGCTATTTTTTGTGCTATTGTTTGTGCTATTTCTGGTGCTATTTCTGGTGCTGTTGCTGGTGCTATGTGACTAACAATCACCATCAGCAGACCCACAAAAAAACAGCACCCGGTAAATGCTAAGCTGATAAAATTGACTGGGATTCCTGGTGCTATTGTTTGTGCTATTTCTGGTGCTATTTTTTGTGCTATTGTTTGTGCTATTTCTGGTGCTATTTTTTGTGCTATTGTTTGTGCTATTTCTGGTGCTATTTCTGGTGCTGTTGCTGGTGCTATGTGACTAACAGTCACCACCAGCAGACCCACAAAAATAAGCACCAGGTAAATGCTAAAATTGACCGGGATTCCTGGTGCTATTTTTGGCCTGTGTGTTATAAGGCCACGGCGTTATTTGACTGTTAGTGTTGACCGGCCGAACCCAAGTTTAGGGTTTAGGATTTAGGGTTTAGGGTAGGTATGTGACAACCCCCCCCCCCCCCCCCCCCCCCCAATTTAGGGGTTCATTTTGGTCCCCAAGGAAGCCCCGAGACATGCTCCTTTAAACTCTCCGCAACATGTGCCGAACCTCCGAATCATGAAACCTCCCTAAACCCCAAACTCTAAAACCCCAGACCCTAGCAGCCCTAAATCTGTTTTGCTTTTGCCCTAAACCCTAAACCCTGAACCCTAAACCCTAAACTGTTTCTCCTTCTTCTGCTTTAAATGGGCTTTGGGCATAAGAAGGCTGTCAGTCGACTCAGACCCCTTGTCCGAGTAGATCTGGAAAAAAAACCTTGTGCCGGGCCTCTGATTTGCTTCGCAAATCTCACTCAGGGTTAGGGTTTAGGGTTTAGGGCTTAGGGCTTAGGGCTTAGGGCTTCGGGCTTCGGGTTGAGGGTCTAGGGTCTGGGGGGTCTTGAGGCCGGACAGGCAAGGCCAGAAGTGGTTCCACGGTCGAGGGCAACATGCCTTGAGCGATTCTTGGCTACACGATAAGGTTGCCCCAATACTTCCACATAGGATCCTCATAAACTGAATCAGGGAGAAAAAAAATATATATACATGATATCATATCCCAATACTTAAGGTCATTGATTGAATTAATTAGAATATTTCCTTGGCTACTAATAGTGGAAGTGTCAAATAGACAGAAAAGTCTCTCTCTCTCTCTCTCTCTCTCTCCCTCTTCCATACATATATATATATATATATGCATACATCGATATGTAGATTGTACTATCCCAGTTTGTTAAGGGCTGAGCTAACAGAACTCGGAATTCTGCAATCGCCACCTCAGGTTTGCCCCACCCTGGGAGATCCTTGCTTCGCAACGAATCGGAACTGCGTTTACAATAAGTCTCACGGGACTCACGGAGGGACCCTTACTCGGGACCCTTGGGGGTTCTTTTTACGGGTTTAGGAATTTAGGGTTTAGGGTTTAGGGTTTAGGGTTTAGGGTTTAGGGTTTAGGGTTTAGGGTATATAGGGACTAGATGAGGTATATATAGGGGTTATATAGGGGAATAAGATTAAGGGTCCCTTCGGAGGGCCCCTCCTTGTACCCCTTACATAAGGGTACTCTTTGGGCGTTAGCTACGTCGACCACAGAACCTCCTAAGCCCTAAACCCTACACCCTACCCCCAATGAGCCCTATGAACCCTCTGAACCTTATGAACCCTCTGAACCCTTTGAACCCTCTGAACCCTATGGACCCTATGAACCCTATGAACCCTATGAGCCCCAAAATCCGTGGCATCATTTGCTGGTCACTCGGTCGCCGTGAACTTCTGGAACTGATTCTGGTAGCCCATCGGCCCATTGGGGGGCACCTCTGGCCAACACGAAGCGTTTCGAAGGGTTTAGGGTTTAGGGTTTAGGGTTTAGGGTTTAGGGTTTAGGGTTTAGGGTTTAGGGTTTAGGGTTAGGGTTTGGGGGCTTGGGGGTTGTAGGGTTTGGGGGTCTAGGGCTTAGGGTTTAGGGGCTTGGGGTTTCGGGCAAACCCCTCTCCTGCAAAGTTGCTGAGTTCATAAGCCCCCGAAAAAGTGTACACTTTCAGTTTTATAGGGCACTAACGTATCCCCAAAAGTGTAAAGTGTACTCGTTCAGCTACAAAACCGTGACCCTAAACCCTAAACCCCAAACCCCAAACCCTAAACCTAAAACCCTAAACCCTACACCCTAAACCCAAACCCTAAACCCCTAAACCCAAACCCCTAAACCCAAGCCCCTAAACCCTCAACCGTAAACCCTGAACCCTAAACAACCCTAAACCCTACAAGCCCCTCGCCTGCATCGGTGGGGGAGCCACACCTTACTTTTCCAACAGCCAAGGGGAAAAAAGGTTAAACTTCAGTATGCCTACTAAATAAGGAAACCCTGAACCCTAAACCCTAAACCCTAAACCCTAAACCCTAAACCCCAAAAAGCTTGAAGTTCAGCTGTTGGCCAAGAGAGACACCCGGACCGGCTGAGTGAAAATCGCCTCGCTCCGCAGCCAAATACCTCCTGGGATCGATACTTAAGGCCTGGGGTTTAGGGTTTAGGGTTTAGGGTTTAGGGTTTAGGGTTTAGGGTTTAGGGTTTAGGCTTTAGGGTTTGGGGTTTAGGGTTTGTGGGGTTTAGGGTTCAGGGTTTGGGGTTTAGGGCTTGGGGTTTATGACCCTAATCCCTAAAACCTAAACCCCAAACACGAATATGAATTCGGTAAAGCTTGCTATGCCTGCCAAGGCGACCGGGCTTCCTCGCGTCCACGTTGAGCGCCCCGCTCTGCCGCTGCCCGATTCCGCCTCCACCCCTCCAAATACCTGTTCTCGCTCTTGAGGGTTTGAGGGCTTTAAGGGGTTTATTGGGGTTTCTTGGGGTTTATCGGGGTTTATTGGGGTTTGTTGGGGTTTATTGGGGTTTATTGGGGTTTATTGGGGTTTAGGGTTTAGGGCTTAGGGCTTAGGGCTTGGGGTTTAGGGTTTAGGGTTTAGGATGGATGAAACTCGGCCACCCGAAACCTCAAACCCTGGTGGGGCAAAGCCTAAACCCCCTCAAGCCCTTGAGATTGGAGAAGTTGGCCAGGGGCCCGGTGGTTTTAAACGATAAATCCCCGGGTTTAGGGTTTAGGGTTTGGGGTTTGGGGTTTGGGGTTTGGGGTTTGGGGTTTGGGGTTTGGGGTTTGGGGTTTAGGGTTTAGGGTTTAGGGCCCTAAGCCCCGAACCCTATGTAAAACTGTCAGTCCTCCAGAACCAGGTGCCCCAACGCTTGGGATAGCGACAGGCCAGGGTCACCTCACTTCTCCGACAAAAATGGGTGAACTTTGTTTCTCTCAGAAAAATATATAAGTGCCAAAAAAACCCTAAACCCTAAACTCTAAATCCCTAAACCCTAAACCCTAAACCCTAAACCCTGTGAGGGAAGTCACATAGATCCCACAGCAGGCCAGCAGAAGTAGTGGCACTCCAACGGCCGTCACGGGCTGCCAATGGCAGGACCACCAGGAGGCCCCTTGTGCAGGGAAATGGGTTTAGGGTTTAGGGTTTAGGGTTTAGGGTTTAGGGTTTAGGGTTTAGGTTTATATAACCCTTATGCACGCTATATATCATAAGGGCCCATACTTCGGATGCCTATAAGATAAGGGTAAGGGACCACACTAAGGGCCCATATGGTTGCAACCTTAGATTTTGGGGGGGACCCTGGACTTAGGGTTCTGGTCTCACGACATCCCAGCTCAACATCTCGCACTCATCCCTAAGCCCTAAGCCCTAAGCCCTAAGCCCTAAGCCCTAAGCCCTAAGCCCTAAGCCCTAAGCCCTAAGCCCTAAGCCCTAAACCCTAAACCCTAACCCTAAACCCTAAACCCTGAACCCTAAACCCTAAACCCTAAACTTGGCGAGCTGCCAAGCTCGGGCTCACCACGCATGTGGCGCAGGGTGGCTTCGTTCATGCGGCGGGTCACTTGAGACAGCTGCGTCTTGGTTCCTGCAGGTTTAGGGTTTAGGGTTTAGGGTTTGGGGTTTGGGGTTTGGGGTTTGGGGTTTGGGGTTTGGGGTTTGGGGTTTGGGGTTTGGGGTTTGGGGTTTAGGGTTTAGTCCCCCTGGTTCTTAGTATAGGGAATGAGGGAATGAGGGCCCTATATATACCCTTTAAGGGGTTCTGTAGGGCCCTACTTCTCTCATTCCCTACTAAGAACCAGCCCGTAGTCAGGGGGGTTTAGGGTTTAGGGTTTAGGGTTTAGGGCTTAGGGCCGCTAAGCTAAGGTTGTACCCCTAAGAGGTTTCCCTTCATATACTGCTAATGCAGCCCTTCGATTCCCTTAAAGGATCTTGCAAAAGTGTCCGCAAACCCAGGGGGTACCACCTCAGGGTTCCCCAAGGTAGTCCCATGATTTAACTCGGCCCCAAGGATTCTGAACGCTCATGCAGCCCGAAACCCTTTATGGTTGAGGGCTGAGGGGCTAGTCCCCAAATCCCCTAAACCCTAAACCCCAAACCCTAAACCCTAAACCCGAAACCCTAAACCCTAAACCCCTAAACCCTAAACCCTAAACCCCAAATCCCTGAGCCCTGTGTCCTTTCTCTGGATAGTCTGCTTGAACCGCCTGCACGCTGTGCCCTTGGGCAAGCAGCTTCTGGTGCACAACCTCCAAGGGCGACGCCCTAAACCCTAAACCCTAAACCCTAAACCCTAAACCCTAAACCCTAAACCCTAAACCCTAAACCCTAAACCCTAAACCCTAAACCCTAAACCCTAAACCCTAAACCCTAAGCCCTAAACCCTAAACCCTAAACCCTAAACCCTAAACCCTAAACCCTAAACCCTAAACCCTAAACCAAACCCCAACCTCCAGGGGCGACTGGTAACCCAGACATCCGCAGGAGTATTCGGGGCAGGTCTCACCTTGCAGCACAGGGTCGTCGTGCAGGATGCGATATGCCCTTGAAGAGGGCTTATAAACCCTAAACCCTAAACCCTCAGCCCTCAACCCTCAACCCTAAACCTTCTTCCCAGCCTGAAGAGAAGACGTGTTCGTTGGTATCGTCCTGCAGCAAGTCGGTGTTGTAGTTCGTCGAGAGGTCGTGCACGCAGCGGAGCTCTAAGTCCTCCAGGATGAGTTTGAGAGCCGCGGCCTTACAGATTGGATCGGCACATCGGTGGTAGAGCGTAAAGTCCGGAATCTTGGCTGAGCCGAAGACTTCCAGGACGAAGTTCGTGTTCGGGTTTAGGGGCTTCCTTCCGGCGGCGTAGGCCACGAAGTCGTCCAGGAGCCTCTGGGCTTAGGGTTTAGGGTCTAGGGGTTAGGGGCTAGGGGTTAGAAAGTTTAGGCTTTAGGGTTTAGGGTTTAGGGTTTAGGGTTTAGGCCAGGAAGTCGCCCAGGAGCAGCTGAGATGTTGCCCCGGGCTGGATTGTCTCATGGTACGTGCTGAACGCGATCGAGGGATCCCTTGCTTCTCATAATCAGGGTGCCCTCTTTTGGGTGGGTTTAGGGTTTCGGGTTTAGGGTTTAGGGTTTAGGGTTTAGGGTTTAGGGTTTAGGGTTTGGTTTTTGGGCTGTTTTTTTTTGTTAAAGGGTAAAGGGTACCACTGGGCTACAAAGACTCCAGTCATACTTCATGACGAGGAAGCGCACATTCTTCGCTGACAGCTGTCCAAGCGTGACGTTTTCGTTGGGCGGGCCGGTGACCAGAGCACATGACACATCACCTAGACCCGGGAGTAACCGAGGAAGAAAAAAGTGCACCCTTTTTTGGTCTTATGAGGGAACCCCAACCAAGGACAACAGGGCCTACTCCCGGTCCTACTAGCCCTAAACCCTAAACCCTAAACCCCAAACCCTAAACCCTAAACCCGGTCCGAGTCACTGCTTCGCGACCAGGATGACATGTCGGTGAGCTCATTGATCTCCAGGCACGTGGCACCGAAATGACGGGAGAAGTACTCCCGCCAGTGCGCCGCTCTCCTCTCGCTCAGGCTTGGGATAAGATGAAAGAAGGTAAACTTTCCTTTGTTTATTGGGTTTAAGTACCCTTCTTAATAAAATACCCTGAATAAAAAAACTCAAGTTATTATTCCTTTTTGGTTTAAGTACCCTTCTTAAAAGAATATACCCTTAAAAAGAAACTCAAGTTCTTCTTCCTTTTTGGACCCTTACAAGTGTAAAAAAATGTTGCCCCAACTATGACAAAGTCTCGATGAGACATTCTGGAGATGGAGGTTGCCAGGCCACATGAGCACCTAGGAGGGACCCTAAACCCTAAACCCTAAACCTTAAAAGCCCTCTGACAAAATCTTCAGCTGAGTATGATCCCCTCTGAAGCCCAATAAGGGAATATACAAAACATGTTCTGAACGCGAAGTCGCCTCCCCATGCAGTTTGATCTGCTCTCACGCCGTGGCAGTTGAAGAGCACGTCTGGGCTTGCTGCCTAGAGGGTTTAGGGTTTAGGGTTTGGGGTTTAGGGTTTGGGGTTTAGGGTTTAGGGTTTAGGGTGGGTCCATTTTGTGGTACTCTCCTGGAATTATGGTACCCAAAAACCATACTAACATAGGGTTTTGGGGGCACCTATAAACCCTAAACCCTAAACCCGAAATTCACAATACCCTCTGGGCTGCGTGGTTGCAGAAGTCCACGTTGAAGCTACGGATGCCAAAATTCAGCTGCTGCACGAAGTTCATATCGTGGTTCTCAAACATGCAGCGCAAGACGTTGTTCACCGTGACGCCCGGAATGTCATCCGGGATGATTTCGGGAATGTCTCCCAAGGAGAAGGCTCCAGAATTGTGGGTTCCTGGAAATGTGAAGCTGCCCAAAGGCAGATCACAGAACGCAGGGTCACCGTTGCATGAGGCGCCAGGCTGCAACAAGCCTAGCCAGAGCCCCATCATCACGAGAAGCGCATGCTGCATCGCCATGGTCGGGCAGGAACACTAAACCGTAAACCCTATAGCGTAAAGCAAATGGCCAATATCAGCCCATGTCCGGATTGCAAGCCTCGAAACACTGAGATACCTTGAGTTCTCATCCATGCATTAGAACACATACACATTAGCATACACGAATACTATGTATCTACATATATGTATATATAAATAAATATGTATACACATAATAAAAAATGAATAAATAAAAAAAAATAAATAAATATATATATATATATATTTATATACATATTCATATGTGTATTTATATCTATAGATTTTATCTCACCATGTGAATACAAATACATATACATACATGTATACATGTACTTTCGGCGATCCCTGAACGTGGCCAGGAGTACAGCATGACCGTTCGAGAGCATGCAGCGAAGCAGAACAGCTGTGCCCTGTTAAGGGCTTCATCTTTACTACCATTTCCTTTAGGGTTTAGGGTTTAGGGTTTAGGGTTTAGGGTTTGGGGTTTGGGGTTTGGGGTTTGGGGTTTGGGGTTTGGGGTTTGGGGTTTGGGGTTTGGGGTTTGGGGTTTGGGGTTTAGGGTTTACTACTATTTCCTTTAGGGCTCAGGGTTTCAGGAAGGCCCCCAACCCCAAAAAAAACAACAAAAGGGAATAATCCCTATATTACCCTTGTAAGGGAGAGCCCGTACACTTTTTTCTATTTTTTTGGTTGGCGGGGGGGGGGGGTGGGGGTGGGGGGGGGGGGGGTGGGGTGGGGGTGGTGGGGTGGGGGGGTGGGTGGGGGTGGGGGTGGGGGGGGGGGTGGGGGGGGGGGTGTGGGGGGTGGGGGTGGGGTTCTTAAGCAAATAGTAGTTTAGTGGTTTACAGCCTGCATTAGCGCACAACACGGTTTTCTGTAGTCCATTGGCGTAGGTAATTGGCGTTTACCAGGAAACCTAACGCCGGGTTTAGGGTTTGTGGTTTAGGGGTTACGGGGTTTCGGGCAAAACTTTATCTTTAAACCCCTAAACCAAGAATCTAAGACCCTTGAGCTGTAAAAAGATAAGCCCCCGAGCCCCAATCGAGAGCCAAAACTAACTGTCCAGTCGCTGCATTCATACGAGGCCTGGGGCCAACAAAGGTGGAGCTTCATCATATCGGCTGTGATGAATCGGCAGGCAGCAGACAAAGGGCTTCAAGGATTTGTTGGGGTTTAGGGTTTAGGGTGTAGGGTTTAGGGTTTAGCGTTTAGCCTTAAAGGGGTCCCCATATTTTGCATTTGTGGTTTCAGGTTGCCAAAAAAACAAAAAAAAACTCCAAGGGATTTTGTTGGCACTCAAGAACCCTAAACCCTAAACCCTAAACCCTAAACCCTAAACCCTAAACCCTAAACCCTAAACCCTAAACCCTAAGCATTCGGACTCTCGCAGGGGGTACATGCTTGGCCCTGAAACGGGTCCAAGCAGTAGCTTTCGAGTTCAGGTTTTAGTTTTAGGGTTTAGGGTTTCTGGTCTGTTCTCTACATTGGGGTGGGCGCATTGCAATCAGCACCCCAAAAGGGACCATATTTTGGAGAAGTGACCATCTAGGCCCCAGACTAACTTAGGAATAAAGGGGCTCTTACGGGAACCTCAACTCTAACACAAGGGGAAAAGGGCCGACGAGTCCAAGCCATAATATGGAGGTTTACGAAAATAGGGTACCCCAAAAATGGACCCCACAATAATAGGTGATAATCAAGACCCCACTACCCCTAATTTCGGAAACCCCCTAAACCCTAAACCCTAAACCCTAAACCCTAAACCCTAAACCCTAAACCCTAAACCCTAAACCCTAAACCCTAAACCCTAAACCCTAAACCCTAAACCCTAAACCCTAAACCCTAAACCCTAAACCCTACCCCCTAAACCCTAAACCCCTAAACCCCTAAGCCCCTAAGCCCTAAACCCAAAACCTTATAGAAGAGACTGTGGACCCAGAGCTTTGGGGTTCCCTCGGACTTAGTTCGGGTTTAGGGTTTAGGGTTTAGGGTTTAGGGTTTAGGGTTTAGGGTTTATATAGCTGCTGAGAGCAAGACCTGCCAGCAGGCGACATGGCCCTGTCCGCAGAGGTTTTGGCGCGTCCAAACCCCAAGCTCACAGACATTGCTTCTTGGCTACACTCGGAAGCGTTTAGGGTTTAGGGTTTAGGGTTTAGGGTTTAGGGTTTAGGGTTTAGGGTTTAGGGTTTAGGGTTTAGGGTTTAGGGTTTAGGGTTTAGGGTTTAGGGCTTAGGCTTTCGGGTGCCTTTGTAAGTAACCCAAAAAACCCAAAAAGACTAAGGATCTAAAGTTACAGTAAAGCACCACAAAGGCTTGAGGCTGCTCATGACACTTAGTTAAGGTTTAGGGCGTTAGGGCTTCTGAGTTTAGGGTTTAGGGTTTAGGGTATAGGGTTTAGGGTTTAGGGTTTTAGGGCCTTTGGGGGTGTAGTCAGGGTATACATAGTAGCCCAGAAACCATATTCATGTAAAAGAACCTTGAACCCCAAAAAGGGACAAGGGTACCACTGGGCTACCAAGTTAGCTGCTCATGACACTTAGTCAGGGTTTAGGGCTTTAGGGCTTCAGGGCTCGAGGGCTTTAGGGCAGAAACCCTACCAGCCCTATAAACCCTATAAGCCCTATAAATCCTATAATGTGGTCTCCTGATTAGTGTGGGCCCCCCCCCCCCCCCCCAAACTAAATCCACCCCGGCAATAGTGTCACAAAAAAAGGGACCCCCCCAAACTGGTTTTCGGCCCCGGGCCCCCCCCACCGGCTCCTCTTCATTTCCTCTTCGCTCCTCTTCCCTCTCCTCTTCCCTCTCCTCTTCCTCTCCTCTTCCTCTCCTCTTCCTCTTCTCTTCCTCTCCTCTTCCTCTCATCTTCCTCTCCTCTTCCTCTTAGGTAATGTTGTCTGCATATGAATTTAAAGGGGATCCATCTATCCCAACCAAGCCAGCCCGAAAAAAAAATATAATTCCGGGGGAGCAAACGTTTTTTATTATACGGCATTCGGGCAGCTGCTGGACTACCCCCTTTGAAATTTGATTGCCCGGCCTCGGTACAAATCATTTTATAAGGAAATCTTAGCTTTGGGGCTGGCCTGGAGGCTTAAGATTTCTGGGCCCGACAACCTCAGGCCTCAAGGTTTAGGAAGCCTCAGCCCTTAGGCCTCTGGATCCAAACCCAACTAGCCCACAAAAAAATATAATTCCGGGGGAGCAAAGGTTTTATAATACGGCATTCGGGCAGCTGCTGGACTACCCCCTTGGAAATTTGATTGCCCGGCCTCGGTACAAAAGCATTTTATAAGGAAATCTTAGTTCTGGGGTTGTCCTGCAGAATGAAGATTTCAGGGCCCGACAACCTCAGGCCTCAAGGTTTAGCTCAGGTAAGCTCAGATGAGCTCAGCTCAGGTAAGTTTTTTTCTCCCTCTTCCGAAACCCATGCCGAAAAAACTTTTCATTATTGTAGGGGGGCAAACAAATTTTTGTCCCCTGAATTATTTTTTGAATTTTTTTCATTATTGGAGGGGTCCACACTAATCAGGATACGACATTAAACCCTACAAGCCCTATAAGCCCTAGGGCTTTAGCTCTAGGGCTCTTGGACTTTAGGGTTTCGGGTATGAGGCATTGATGCTGGGCCAAGTCTCAACTTGGTGATTCACACAGTCGCGCGCATGGTACACCCCCAAGAAACCCTGTCAACCCTGTAACCCTGTAGCCCTAAACCCTAAACCCTAAACCCTAAGCCCTAGTAGGGTTGAGGGTTTAGGGTTTAGCAGTTTGATGTTTAGGGTTGAGGGTCTAGGGTTTAAGAGTCTAGGGTTCAGGGTTTCGGGGTTTATGGGTGGGGGAGGGCAAAGGTAATGGGTCGTCTTGCAAAGTGCTATCCCGCTTTGAAACCAACAGCCACACGAGGACCCTATACCCTAAATCATAAACAACAAGAGTCTAAACCCTACAGTCGAAATCCTAAACCCTAAATCCTAACCCCAATCCCCCCCCCCCCCCCCCCCAAAAAAAAAAAAAAACAACGACATCCTAAACCCTGAACCCTAAACCAAAAAAAACAAAACCCGAAACCCCAACACCCCAACACCCCAAAACTACAAACTCCAATAAACCTAAATCCTAAACCCCACAAAACCCCCAAAAAAACACCCTAAACTCCAAAACCCTATACACCCTAACTAAATCCTGAACCCCAACCCCCCCCCCCCCCCCCCCCAACAAAAAAAAAACTCAACGCACCCTAAACCCACAAAAGCCCAAAACACGCCCACAGCCCCCCCCCCCCCCCCCCAAAAAAAAAAAAAAAAAAACTAAACCTTTCCTAAACCCACAAAAACCCAAAAAAAGCCTAACCCCCCCCCCCCCAAAAAAAAAACATAAAACAATCCTAAACCCACAAAATACCCCAACAAAAACCCAAAACTCCCAAACCCGAAGCCTCGTCATCGGCGCTAGCCAGCCAGGTGCCGTCGCCTCCTCAGCGCGTCTGGCCGTGCCAACCCCTAAACTCCCTAAAGCTCCCTAAAGCTCGCCAAAAACTCCCGAAACTAAACTCCCCAAAACTCCCCAAAACTCCCTAAAAACTCCCTAAACCTCCTAACCTCCCTAAAAACTCCCTACAGCCCAACGACTCCTACAACCCCCAAACCCCCAACCCTCCAACTCTAGAAGCCCCTCAACCCCTAAAACCCCTAAACCCAAAACCCAAAACCCAAAACCCAAAACCCTAAACCCTAAACCTAAACCCTAACCCCTCAAAGCCGAAGCCTCTTTTCGTTTCGACGCATGGACTGAGGAGGGGCTAGGGTTTAGGGTTTCATTTCGCACAATCCCGAGATACTTGTTTTTGCTTTTTTTACGATTCATTGCCGGCAATATTCCGCGCTGCGCCACACACGATTCCTGAACACTATCAGTGAGATACAGTAGCTGTAACACCGAAAACCCTTTGTGAAGCCTGCAACCCCTATCAAGCCAAAACCTTACGCACACTTCGCCCAACCCTATAAGCCCTAAGCCTTTCGCGCACTGAGCCCTGCATCCTAAACCCTCGCTGACGACACTGTGAGCTCAAATGACCTGGGAAAGCCCAAGCCTAAACCCTAAACCCTAAACCCTAAATCCTAAACCCTAAACCCTAGACCCTAAACCCTAAGCCGATGCAAAGGCTCCAAGCCCCGGGCTAAATGCAAAGTCGACCACGAAGCTTTTGTGAGGCCTTGCCGCGGGCTTCTGTCGGGGTTAGGGTGTTGGGGTTCAGGCTTTAGGGTTTGGGGTTTTGGGTTTGGGGTTTAGGGTTTAGGGTGGGGTTTGAGGTTTATGGTTGGAGGTGTGGGGTTTAGGGAGTAGGGGCGTGTGGTTTTGGCGATGGTGGGCTCCAGTTTGAAGTCGGAGTTCGGACTTCGCGACTGTTCCTTCGCCTGTTCAAACCCTAAACCCTAAGCCCTAAGCCCTAAGCCCTAAGCCCTAAACCCTAAACCCTACCCTTTTGAACCCTAAATCCGAGGCTGGGCTCCCTGCAGCCTTTCCCCAGCGCCCGCATGGCACACGAGGGGAACGTGCCGCAAAGGGTCCGCAGGGTCCAGCGAACGCTGCGTCTTCCTGAGAGTAGGAGCCCCAAGCCCTAAACGCCCTAAACCCTAAACCCTAAACCCTAAACCCTCAAACCCTAAAACCCTAAACCCTACAGACCCGAAACAAGCAGAAGTGTCTGAAGTAGAGGAACATGGGCCCCTGAAGCCCTCCTTGCCCTTGCACCTTCTGGCTTCCTTAGGGTTTAGGGTTTAGGGTTTAGGGTTTAGGGTTTAGGGTTTAGGGTTTAGGGTTTAGGGCTTAGGGTTTAGGGCTTCGGGCTTAGGGTTTAGGGCATAGAGAGTGGGGTTTAGGGCTCCGCGAAACTTCTTGACTCTGGTACATCGAATGTGGATGTTGGTGCGCAAGTATCTGAGCCCTAAACTTTGAACCCTCGCCCTTAAAACTAACACTCGGAATGACATCCTGAGTACCCTATATGCATATGATTGTAGGCCCCCCCCCCCAAACAAAAAGAAAGACAAACACATATGTATAAATACAAATAAACAAATAGAAATAAATTAATAAAACTACATAAATATGTATATATATATATATAGATATATTAAATGAATCAATAAAAAAAACAGAAATATGTGTATATATATATATGTATATAGAGATATATCAAAGGTTATATAGAAGAACATCTCAGACGTAAAAAATCCTTCCTCAATGCGCAGGCCAGGTTCTCCACGTGGTGGTAGATGAAGCCCAGCAACTCATCCGCCTTCACACCATTGAGGCCCCCAAGCGGCCCCGCAATGTCCCTGAACAGTCCCTTCACGGCCTACCCACTTATTCTAACCCTAAACCCCAAAACCCAAAACCCAAAACCCTAAACCCTAAACCATTCGGATCCACGAATGGTCTTGGTGCCAGAGGCGCGTTTAGAGACAGTCACCTACCTGGCACGGTAGCAGCTGTCTGGTACGCGTTGCGAGAGGCGGCAAGTCCCGACCACCGAAGCGCTAGGGAGCGAACGTGCTCTGCACCCTCAGGTCCTTGAAATCTGAACTAAAAACCCTACACCCTAAGCCAACATCCTGCACCCTACACCTTATAAGCCCAAATCCACCCACCCCCCTGCCCCAGAAAAAAAACAAACCCTGAACCCCAAAAAATCACAGCCCAAACTCCCAAACCCGGGTCTTCAGCAGCATCCGACCTCAGAAGGGCGGTGGACTGGGCTGATATCCGTGAAGCTCGATAGCCTCGGCGCAAGTTGGGTGATAGGCTGCATGGTTCGTTGTGGTTTGGGGTTTCGGGTTTAGGGTTGAAGGGTTGCTTGCTTAGGGTTTAGCTGCCCAGTAACTTGGGAAAACAAAGCTTGCGGTTCGCCCCGCAGTCCCGCGGGAAGAGTGGCCAGGCTGTGGAATCTAAACGCGCGTGGCCGATCGTACTTCTGAGGGCGGTGCGGAAACAAGTGGACGGGCTCGGGGTGTGGAGGGCTTGTAGGGTAAGTCTCTCCCTACAGTAAACTCCAGAAAGTTGGAACATGGTTGAAGGATGATTAGAGCTGGGATTCCCTTGAGTGTACCTTTTGGGGTATGGGGATAAGGATGCTCCAACTTTTTGGGGTTTACTGTAGTCCCATGCCATATCACCTCGGCACAGAGGGACTGCAGTGGCCAAGGGGCCTCAGAGAGACACCCCCCGAAAAAGTCTCAAAACCATACCTTTACAGCATCTATGGTCATGCCTCAGACCCCCTAGACCCTAAATTGGGGGGGGGGGGGGGGGGGGGGGGCGTGGGCTGATCGAAAGGTCCTTCTGGGATATCATTCCTTGGGTTTTGAAGGGTCTATGAGAGAAATGGAGGGCTCTTTTGGGAACAGGGGTGCCTTTGATCCACTACCCCTAAACCCTAAACCCTAAACCCTAAACCCTAAACCCTAAACCCTAAACCCTAACTTGCTGCCCAAAAAGCGTCTCCGCATTCTCCACATCCTCTCCAGAGCCCTGCTGCCGGAATTTCACAGTGCCGGCCGTCTTCATACCTGGATACACGTGGAAAGGTCTCATCGATTTTTAGGGTTCAGGGTTTAGGGTTTAGGGTTTAGGGTTTAGGGTTTAGGGTTTAGGGTTTAGGGTTTAGGGAGGGCGGGGAGGGGGGGAGGTTCACAAATGCCTATGTGTTTGAAGATGAGAGTGCTTAAGAAAAAATGGGCCTTAGACTTCTATAGCATTCCCAGGTGCATGGCTTCAGTCCAAACCCTAAACCCTAAACCCTGAACCCTGAACCCTAAACCCTAAACCCTAAACCCTAAACCCTAAACCCTAAACCGTAAACCGTAAACCGTAAACACCACAAGCCTGCAGGCCCAGGCACTTTTGAAGGATTTCAGGCCAAGACTGGTTTGCCCTCCCTTCTCCGTCCTGCAAGGGATGTAGAGTTTTTAGTTCAACCATAGAATTAGGGTTTAGGGTTTAGGGTTTAGGGTTTAGGGTTTAGGGTTTAGGGTTTAGGGTGCCTGTGCCATCGACTTCGAGTCGCCAAGTTACATGGTCCCTCCATAGTGGCCCTTCAAGGGGGGAGCCCATATATGCCCTTACAAATGGTTGCCAAGTCACCATCTCATGATAAGGGTTTAGGGGTTAAGGCTTAGAGGAATCCGTTTTGTGGGCTGGTTGCTTTAAGAGGGAACCCAGAAACAAAAAGGGTAAAGGGGTGCCACTGAGCTACGAAGTCTATAACCTAGAGGTCCCAAGGCCCAATACTTCGGAACCCTTCATGGGGTTTGGGGTTTGGGGGTTTGGGGGTTTGGGGGTTTGGGGTTTGGGTCATACATCATAAACACAACTTAGCGCCTTCCGATCGCTTCTTCTGCAGCTTCAGCCTTCTCTCAGAACTACGAGAGAGCAGCAATTGAACTTGAATCGGCCTCTTTCTCGTCCCTTGGTACAAATGTCAAGGGTGAGGACAAGCGAACCTAGCCCTGGAAAAGAAGGGAATACGGGCCGGCATCGAGAGAACACCTTATCCCTAAACCCTGATAGCCTAAACACAACCCTGAACCCTAAACCTTAAACCCTAACCCTAAACCTTAAACCCCAAACCCTAAATCCTATAACCTCTTTAAGGTTTCTAACGCAGGCTCCTGGTGGTGCTCGAGGTCGTCGGCTTTTCGGGCGCGGGCTCGGCAATGGAGATGGCCACCGATGGCTTCGGCTCGGCCACGGTGACGGCCACTGCAGGCGCCGCCGGAGGTGAAGGGGGCGCCTGGCTTCAAGTCATTTTTGGGGGGCGAAATGGGGGTTTGGGGTTTGTTTAGGGTTTAGGGTTTAGGGTTTGGGGTTTGGGTTTAGGGTTTAGGGTTTAGGGTTTAGGGTCGGTTGTATGACTCATTTTGGCAAGTCGTCAAACCAGTGCCATATAGAGAGCCAGGTGACCAGACACCCTCTTGACCCCCAAAGCCCTCAAAAAGGAGACATGCTCCCGAGCCCTAAACCCTAAACCCTAAACCCTAAACCCTAAACCCCAAACCCTAAGCCGCAACAAGAAGACCTTCTCCGAAACGGCATGATGCATGGCAAGGACGAGATTAGGCCAGCTCTGGCCCAAACGGAGAGCGGTGGTCTGGGCCGGAAGAGTAGGGCTTCAGGTTTATAGGGTTTAGGGTTTAGGGTTTAGGGTTTAGGGTTTAGGGTTTAGGGTTTAGGGTTTAGGGTTTAGGGTTTAGGGTGCTGCTTTACAGGAATAAACGAAAAGGACGAGCGTGTTGGGCACCATGAACATCCTACACGTCCTCCCCCGGCACAGAATTCTTCAGCAAGGGTTTGGGGTATTATAAGGGCCTGGGGTTTAGGATCCGCCGACCCTGGCGGCGTGTTGGATGGTCCCTCAGGGGGGGGGGGGGGGGGGTGGGGGGGGTCGGTGCACACTTTTCATGGCGCCACCCGCACGAACGCATCGGCCATAGGGGGGTAGGGGCTCCTTTGCAAAACCCCCCACCCCCAGCCCCCTCCCCCCCCCTCCCCCCCACCCCCCCCCCCCCCCTCCCCCCCCCCCCCTCCCCCCCCCCCCCCCCTCCCCCCCCCCCACCCCCCCCCACCCCCCCCCCCCCCCCCCCCCCCCCCACCCCCCCCCCCCCAACCCGACCCCACCCCACACATTGGCAGGAATGCTGGTTTAGGGGTTTAGGGTTTAGGGTAGAGTGTCGTGTTTGGGCTTTAGGGTAACAACAATTTGCGGCTTTGAGGGTTGAGAGGTTTCGGGCCTCTTGGGTCGGCGGCCTGAGCCGGAGGCTCCTAAATTTAGGGCTTGAGGGTTTTTTTAGGGTTTTAGGGTCTGGGATTCGCTTCTGGGCTTCGGGAAGTGAACACAAGCAAAAGCAGGAGCGAGGTCGGAAGCCTCCGTGACGGCCTGAGGAGCTTCGCTGGGCTCCTGAGACGGACATGTTTCGAGGCTTACCCTAAACCCTAAACCCTCAACCCTAAACCCTAAACCCTAAGCCCCAACCCCTAAACCCTAAAGGCTCAAAGGCTCAGGGGATTATGGGCTTCGAGGGGGTTTTTAGGGGGGCTTTCGGGGCTGTAGGGGTTTTGAGGGATTTCAGTGGCCTAGAGGCTGTAGGGCTTATTCTAAGGCATAGAAGCCCTTATTGTTTGGTGCTTCCTTGTTTGGCACAGACCCAATAGAGAAGGGTAATCAGCGGGGAGGGGGGACGGCATCGAAAAGGAATCAGATTCCTAAACCGTAAACCTCTCTAACTTGTCTCTAACCCTAAACCCTAAACCCTACACCCTAAACCCTAAACCCTAAACCCTAAACCCTAAACCCTAAACCCTAAACCCTAAACTCTAAACCCTAAACCCTAAACCCTAAACCCTAAACCCTAAACCCTAAACCCTAAACCCTAAACCCTAAACCCTAATCCTAAACCGTAAACCCTAAACCCTAAGCCCGAAGTAGCCCCCTGAAGTGACTACAAAATAGTGACGGTGGATCTTCCGGGTTTAGGGTTTAGGGTTTAGGGTTTAGGGTTTAGGGTTTAGGGTTTAGGGTTTAGGGTTTAGGGTTTAGGGTTTGGGGTATAAGTTGCGTATTAAGATTTGCGTGTTAAGATACCCGCAAGCGGCCCCCAAAGGTGACTGTGAGGGTAACTCGCACTTGGGGCGCAGCCAAAACAACCAGAAACCCTAAACCCTCAACCCTAAATCCTAAACCCTAAACCCTAAACCCTAAACCCTCAACCCTAAACCCTAAACCCGAAATCCGCGTCTAGATGCACCCACTTTCCCCGGAACTCCGAGGCCTGGGATGCAGGAGGACCAGTGCAAGCAGCGCGAGCAGACTCGATCTGGTCGGGCTTCAGGGTTTCTTGTAGGCTAGGAAGCCGAGTGGCCAGAAACCCTAAACCCTAAACCCTAAACCCTAAACCCCATATAAACCCTCAACCCTAAAGGGCTTGGGGGTTTGGGGCTTAGGCCACCTGGGGTCCCCCATGTCCCCATGTCCGTCTGCCGCTTTGTGGCCTCGCGGCGCAGGCTCTCGGAAAAGGACATCCGATGAATGGCTTCTGCCTGTGCGAGGGTTTAGGGTTTAGGGTTTAGGGTTTAGGGTTTAGGGTTTAGGGTTTAGGGTTTAGGGTTAGGGGTTTAGGGTGTAGAGGGGGGGGGGGGTAATAAAAACGAAGCTTCTGCGGATCTTACTGGGCTTAGGTGACAAAATGCCCCAAGCCCCCTCTCCAGTATCCCCAAAAGGAGACTGCCTGGAGATAAGGGCCATCCGAATTCCAGACCGTAGGTTGCAGGGCTTTGCAGGATTTTGGAAACACAAAGAACTGAATCCTTTGCCCTCTTATGCCCAAGATAGAGCTGCCACCGGATATCGTCTTTGGACCCCGAAATGCAACACAAAAACCCTTACAGCCCGAAAGAGTTTTGGGCCCAAAGTGCCTATTGCTGCAAAGACCCTAAACCCTAAACCCTAAACCCTAAACCTTAAACCCTAAACCCTAAACCCTAAACCCTAAACCCTGAACAGCAGAGGCGTCCCTTTCTGTCCTTCCTTGTTTCTGGGTTCACTCAGTATCAGGACTGCGGGTTGAAAGAAGCCAAAAACAAACTAAGCAGGAATCTTGTGGTCCTACCTTGGGGTCATGAGAAACCCAAGCAACCCCCTAAGCCCTCTGAGCCCTAATTCCCTAGCTAGTTTCATGGGCCCTCTATATGGTCCCCAACCTCCTCCTTTAAAGGATTCTGATGTATGGGCCCTTAATTTGTGTAGGGTATAGAAGGGGTACCCTTTTAAGGGCCCATACTAAAGGACCATGTAACTACCCTTAGACTACTAACCCTAAACCCTAAACCCTTTTTCCCTAAACCCTACGATGACAGTAGTCATCAAGGACGGTGTTGCTTCTGAACACGTCCAAAACAGCAAGCAAAAACAACCACCGCGGCACAGCAAGCCACCGGGTCCAGGTGAGAGAGGGAGAGAGAGAGAGAGAGAGGGAGCGACCTACGCCCGACACCCGGTGATGCAGGATGCGTCCACCGGCGGCCGCAGGGCGAACCCCCGACACCAGCAGAAGTCTCCGGCGTCCCGCAAGAACTCCCGCACCCTGCGTGCCACCAAACACCAACCTCTAGAGGTAGTAGCCCTAAACCCTAAACCCTAAACCCTACACCCCAAACACTAAACCCTAAACCCTAAATCCTAAACCCTGATGATCACGCCAGGCTGCGCGTTTCTCCGCCTCCGATCCGTGCCCATATGTGCCAAGCGTTGTTTGCGGTCTCCCTGTGATCCTCTCGAGGTGTCACGGAAGCGTTTAGGGTTTGGGGTTTAGGGTTTAGGGTTCAGGGTTCAGGGTTTAGGGTTGAGGAATCCCAAAACCCCTAACCCAAATAAACCCCTAAGCCCCAAAAACGGCGGAGCTGATCTTCGCTTGCACAAGCAGGGCGGATGTACATCTAAAGACCATAGGTTTAGGGGTTCGGGTTTAGGGTCTAGGGTTTTGGGGTTTTAGAGTTTCAGGGTTTAGGGTTTTAGGGTCTAGGGTTTAGGGTTTTAGGGTTTAAGGGTTATAGGGTTTAGGACGAATCATGTCAAACCTATGTGGTGAGGTCCCTTTTGTGGGGGCTATCATGATACTACGTGTATAACTCTATATGTATATATATATATATACATATATAGGGTACTGACCCACAAGAAACCCCTGACTAAGTTAGAGAATCCCCCATACAGGCCGAAAAAACCCGAAGCTCGAGAAGACACCCCGACATTCAAAGCACAGTGTGACCGACGAGGGTGTTTTTGGTTCGGGAACTCCAGTTCTTCCTTTTTTTGCAAGGGTTGTGCTTGCCCTCAACCCGAAACCCTCTTGAGGTTGCAGGGCATGGGATATCTATATATATTGGGGTTTGGAGAATTTGTCTCAACCCAACCCGTAAACTAAGTAGGGTACCTATGGCTATACCCTCACTTAGAGGACTTATCGCCCTACTTCCAAGTACCCATGAGCCTTCAAGTAACCCTGAAGTGTCTTCACCAGCAAAGTTTAGGGTTTAGGGTTTAGGGCTTAGGGTTTGGCGTTTCGGGCTGCAGCCGAGGAGCATGACAGCCCCAGAGCGCATCTTCGCAAGACCATCCTGGCAATAATCTGGCACAACTTACTTGAGGTTCAGGGTTTAGGGTTTAGGCCTTATACCCCAGAATATCGTTGTAGGGTAGAGGCATATGTACCCAAGCCCTTGTGAGGCATGTTTGGTGCAAAATGCTAGCATGATGAGACGGCGCGGCTCCGCCAATCCCCCCTTTCCCCACCCCTCTCACCCCTCGCCTGTTCCCTTCCTAAACCCTAACCCTTAACCCTAAACCCTAAACCCTAAACCCTAAACCCTAAACCCTAAACCCTAAACCCTAAACCCTAAACCCTAAACCCTAGCCCTAAACCCTAAACCCTAAACCCTCAACCCTTAGTGTATGAGATAACCCCCCCCCCCCACCCCCCACACCTCGCCTGGACAAGTTCAAAATGTCGTAGGCTCCGACGCTGATCTTCAAGGAGCTTGATTTCAAGCGCCTGGCTCAGGGTTTAGGGTTTCGGGTTTCGGGTTTGGGGTTTGGGGTTTGCGGTTTAGGGTTTCGGGTTTAGGGTTTGGGGTTTGGGGTTTAGGGTTTGGGGTTTAGGGCTTGGGGTTTGGGGTTTAGGGTTCCGGGAGTGAATTCTAAGGGTTCAGGGGTTGGATGGCCCAAAACCCTAAACTCTAAACCCTGAACCGGTCCAAGCCGTCCCAGACTACAGTCAAGAACATCGATTACGTTTACAGGGTTTAGGGTTTAGGGTTTAGGGTTTAGGGTTTAGGGTTTAGGGTTTAGGGTTTAGGGTTTAGGGTTCAGGGTTTAGGGTTTAGGGTTTACGGGGGACCCTAAACTTTAAACTGGCTCTACCGTAACCACAAACTGGGAGAGCTGCCTCAATCATTTGCATCTTTCGCCCCTGCTGCAGCTCCTGTTGGGGCAGGGTTTTGGGACAGGTCGGGGGTGTGAGGTTTCGGGTTTAGGGTGTCGGGTGCAGGGTTGTTGGCTCAGGCGGGGGGGAACGGCAACCAGATTAGGTCGCAGGTAGCACCAGGGAACACTGGACAACCCTAAGCCCAAAACCCTAAACGCCAAATCCCAAACCCGAAACCCTAAACCCTAAACCCTAAACCCTAAAACCCTAAAACCCTTAAACCCTAAAACCCTAAACCCTAAACCCTCTTTCTTCTGCAGCCCCACGTGAAGGGGTTTAGGGTTGCAGAAAGAAAGTCCCAAGGTGCATAGGGTTAAGGAGTTTACGGGTTCAGGGGGTTCAGGGGGTTTAGGGGTTTAGGGTGTAGGCTTTTTAGGGTTTAGGGTTTAGGGTCTAGGGTCTAGGGTTAGGGTTTAGGGTTTAGGGTTGAGGGTTTAGGGTTTAGGGTTTAGGGTTTAGGGGGTGTACTTGGGGGGCTTTAGGGTTTGGGGTTTAGGGTTTGGGGTTCAGGGTTTAGGGTTTAGGGGTTCAGGGAGTGTAGCGACTTCGTGTGGGGAAGCTTGAGCGGATTTTTGGGGGGCTTCTCTGGGATAAAATTACTTGAGCTCGTTTGCGGCTTCCCAGTCCGCTTCAGTCCCTTTTAGAGTTTAGGGTTTAGGGTTTAGGGTTTAGGGCTTAGGGTTTAGGGTTTAGGGCTTACGGCTGAGGGTTTAGGGTTCAGGGGCCCCCTAAACCCTGAACCTTGGAAGTTTCGGGTTTGGGGGTTGGGGCTCACGGGTCTGGGGGTTGGAATATTGCCCCTTGTACTAGCAGTCCTTCGTAGGGATGATCGTACCCCGTATTAGAATCAATAAGGACTGTTAGTACAAGGGGGAAACATCCCAACTTCGGGGTTCCCGTAAACCCTAAACCCTAAACCCGCCTTCAGGAGGTTGTCCGCAGGTCCGCCGGGCTTCGGCGCCGACATTGCTGCTTTTCAGCGCGAGGGTCCTACGGAATTTGCCCTTCCCTCACCGAAATTCTGGGTTGGCTGTAAAACTCTTTGAGCATATATAGATGTAAATACATATATATATATAGATATATTTATGTATTTATTTGTTTGTTTATTTGTATCGGCGCCCTTGTAAACCCATAAGCCCTAGAATCTAACACCCCAAACCTAACCCCTAAACCCTAAGCCCCACGTTTCCTTGGCTGGAGTTGACAGCAAGTGGCATCCGTGGGCTTCGGGTTTAGGGCTTGGAGGTTTCAAGTAACCTAAACCCTAAACCCTAAACCCTAAACCCTAAACCCTAAACCCTAAACCCTAAACCCTAAACCCTAAACCCTAAACCGCAGACTATGACCAGACTGAGCTCTTGTAGTTCGTGTGACATCCGAGACCGGTATGCTGAGCCGCCTTGGCACGGGCAAACAGGTTTCAACTTCCGAAAGCTGCTGAAAGAATTTGGCCAATGGCAGCAGCCCCGGAACCATGAGACATGGTAAGGTTTAGGGTTTAGGGTTTAGGGTTTAGGGTATAGGGTTTAGGGTTTAGGGTTTAGGGTTTAGGGTTTAGGGTTTAGGGTTTAGGGTTTAGGGATTACGGTTTAGGACTTGGCCACCAATCTGTATACGACACCAATGTGCCATCATTCCAATAACCCCAGTTTCCTTCATTGTTAATATCACTTAAACCAATCCATAAATCTCTATCATTTGATACACCAGCAACACTTGCTGTGTTTCTTACAGTTTCATCTTCTTTTTCACTTGTTATTGTTGCTGGATCGGAATCAAGTGTTGTACTGCAATATGATATGACACAGGTTTTTCAGGCTTGACATGTTGCTGGAACATATACTGTAGAAATATCATGTCTTGGGTGTGTCCAGAAGGAAATATTAGTTGTCCATATGTAGAACAACTGACAGATTCTCTATATTCATATAATTTTAAATAGTATTTCACAATCTGCAAACAAGATTGCTGGGAACAATGCAAATTTTAGTAATGATACAAGATAATGCAATGGGGTCTTGAACCCTAAACCCTAAACCCTAAACCCTAAACCCTAAACCCTAAACCCTAAACCCTAACCCTTGAGTAAGCCAGAACCGGGTTTCGTTGCATGGTTCGAGATGAGCCCATGGATCTGGTGCTTGAAGCACGTGGATGGGGACCCTAAACCCTAAACCCTAAACCCTAAACCCTAAACCCTAAACCCTAAACCCTAAATCCTAAACCCTAAACCCTAAACCCTAAACCCAACAAAGGCATCCTCGAGCCAAGTGGGTTTTTTGTATGGGCTCATTATATGGTCCCTTGCCTCCTCGAAAGGGTTTTTGAAATATTCGCCCTTGGCTTACATAGGGTAGATAAGGGGTATATTCAGGGGTCCCCTGTTTTGGGGCCTATACCAAGGGACCATGTACCCTGAGATTTAGATGATCGCCGGCCGCATCAAAAATTCTAGCTGCATTTCGATCCGTTTTGCCCGCGCGTCGCTGCGCGGATTGGTGCAGTGCCCAGGACTCGCTGTGCGAGGTAAAGCAGGACACCGTACTCTGCATCAGGTCGGTGTGTTAGCTATGACTGTGGGAGGGGTCTGGGCGCCCATGCTCCCCTTAGAGCCATGAATACGAAGCTAAGATGCGAGAAGAATGTGCGTCATATTTTTTTCGTGGGTGCTATGCAAAGAAAACTGAAACCGAGCTAGGTTGGCTAATTAGAATATGCATTTAAAGAATATTATAATATAACTATAAAGAGACCATAAGGGGATACTATTAGAAATTATTCCGACGCCTAGATGAAGGAGGCTGTAGGGTCTCCAGGTTCAGGGTTGTTGACGCGAATCTTCCTGCCCCCGCTTCTGAGCAACCTGCGACCTGCACCCAGCATGTGTTTGGCGTTGCATGCGGTTGAGGGCACCCTAAACCCTAAACCCTAACCCTAAACCCTAAACCCTAAACCAGGGTGGTTTAGGGCTCAGGAGTTAGGGAGGTTGAGGATTCCTGCCCCGCCGATAACCAGATGAGGGATCTCCAGGAGCCCGAAGAAGGGGGGGGGGCTCCTTCAGGCAACTGACTCGGTGCAAATCTTTACTGAGCCCGAAACCACGCGCGAAACCCTAAACCCTAAACCCTAAACCCTAAACCACGGATACTTATCTGGGTGCGACAGCCGGCGGGGCTGCAGCGGAGGGCGTCAGGAACCAGCAGAGTGGCAACTGAGCCAGGGCCAACCTGTCCGTCAGACGCAGGTTTAGGGTTTAGGGTTTAGGGCTTAGGGCTTAGGGCTTAGGGCTTAGGGCTTAGGGCGACAGCAGCACGAAAGGACCTGGCACCCACAACTCCACGTTGGAGATTAGTTGAGGCCGTAGCTGCTTGCAATCTGTACTGGACCGAGTTTAGACCCCAAACCCTAAACACTTCCTATGTCTTACTAGTGACCACAAGCAACAGTCCCTCTACGTATGCATGAAGTTCCTCAACAGAAACTAGGATTGGGTGATGGGGCCCCCAAATTCGTGGTTAAGGCCCCTCTTCCCCTCTTCCCTGAACCCAGTTTGAACCCTAAACCCTAAACCCTAAACCCTTAACCCTTAAACCGGAAAGCGGCCTGTCGGGATGGTCGTCCGTTTCTGTGGTCCTAGGGACATCGCGGCCCATATACCTGGCCCAAAATGAAGAACCCCAAAAAGAAGCCCCCACCTCAATCCTGAAGCCCCAAAGCCAAAAAACCAAAACCCAAAAGGGTGTAGGGTTTTGAGGGTTGAGGGTTGAGGGTTGAGGGTTGAGGGTTTAGGGTTTAGGGTTTAGGGTTTAGGGTTTAGGGTCCAAACAAACCCTAAAAGCAAACAACAATCCCAGACCAGGCCCCAGGCCCAAGGATCATATGCCCGTGCATGGCGCTCGGAGCTACTCCGTACCTAAGTCGCCAGACTGGGATTTAGGGTTTAGGGTTTAGGGTTAGGGTTTAGGGTTTAGGGTTTAGGGTTTAGGGTTTAGGGTTTAGGGTTTAGGGTTTAGGGTTCAGGGTTTAGGGTTTAGGGTTTGCAGTTTTCGGATTCAGAACGGGCCGCGTTTAGAAGAAGCTGAAGGCAAGGTGGAGGCTAAACGGAGAGGACTGGGCCCGACTGTGGCTCTCTGACTCACAAAGCCCTGTGCGTAGACGCAGCACGCAGACAGTTCAAGTCTCAGTAGCTCTTCTTGCCAGACAGCGCCAGAACAAAACGGAAAGCCTAAGCACTAAACACCCCAAAACGTCAGAAGCACCAACAACTGGAGCCTTAGCGCCCTAGAGTGCAACACCTTTGAATCCCAGAACCCCCCTGCATGTGAACAGAGAGGATCCAAGAGTCCCTTATTGTGGTTGAGGGCTTGGGGGCCTCAGCCCCTAAACCCTGAACTCCAAAACTAAAGGCCCTCAGCCCCTAAACCCTGAACCCTAAACCCTGAATCCCTAAACCCTAAACCCTAAGCCTTGAATCCCTAAACCCTAAACCCTAAACCCTAAACCCTAAACCCTAAACCCTAAACCCTAAACCCTAAACCCTAAGCCTTGAATCCCTAAACCCTGAACCCTAAACCCTAAACCCTAAACCCCTGCAATCTGGACTGCGGCTCCCCACTGCTCTCTCATCCCAGAGGGCTCAAAATGGAGGAGAAAGCGCCGGATCGCCCAGGCCTCAGGTCAAACGCCCGGTGGGTTTAGGGTTTAGGGTTTAGGGTTTAGGGTTTAGGGTTTAGGGTTTAGGGTTTAGGGTTTAGGGTTTAGGGTTTAGGGTTTAGGGTTTAGGGTTTAGGGCTGGTTTCAGGATCTTGGTGGCCGGGGTGGGGGAGGGGTAGGGATTGGGGTTTGGGTTTGGGGCCGTAAGGTTTAGGGGTTTAGGATTTCGGGTTTGATGGGCTTTCAAAGTTCCGCGGGCTTTCGGACTTGGGGTTTGGGGTTTAGGGTTTAGGGTTTAGGGTTTAGGGCAGGGCTGGGTCAGTTCATGCAACATGTCATGGCCCAGCACACTGCTTTGTCGAGATGCCTCAGCCATGGCAACCCTAGCAAAATCAACCCGAGGCATCTACACCCCGAACCCAAAAACCCAAGTAGCCCAACCCCCAAAAAACCTAAAAGCCGCAAAGCCCTAAACCCTAAACCCTAAACCCCAAGGCCACAAGTCCGTCTATGCTTCTGGCAGCTGCGGCTGCGAAGTACACGAAGAACACCCAGTAGATCCTCCCATAAAGGCTGCGCAACTGAGGCTTGTTTGGGAGAGGGGGGGGGGGGGTTAGGGTTTGAGGTTTGGGGCTTTGGGGGTATAGGGTCATAAGATTTGAGGTTATCATACTCGCATTTACAGGGTTCAGGGTGATATGCATCAGGGCTTGGGGATCTAGGGTTTAGGGTTTAGGGCTCTGGGGAATTATATTCGAAGCGTCAAGGGTCTCAGATTTCTGGGTTTAGGGATTCATCGGCAGTCTGCTTTCAAGCAACTCTGCAAGCCGCCTTCACTAGCGCCCTAAACCCTAAACCCTAAACCCTAAACCCTAACCCCCTAACCCCCTGAACCCCCTGGACCCCCTGAACCCCCTGAACCCCCTGAACCCCCTGAACCCCCTGAACCCCCTGAACCCCTAAACCCCTAAACCCCTAAACCCCTAAACCCCTAAACCCTAAACCCTAAGGGGCCCTAAACCCTAATTACTGACCAGGCTCTGCCCCCTTCTTTGCATGATTGTAGAGCTTAGGGGTTAGGGGCTAAGGGGTTGAGGGGACTGCGAGGTTGGCGATGAACTTTCAGGTTTAGGGTGTAGGATTTGGGGTTGAGGGTACCCTGCCTGAACTGAGTCTGGCTGTGAACTTTAACATTAGGGTTTAAGGACTTAGGGTTTAGGCTGCCCTGCCAGAACGCCCTTGACCGATGCAACCAAGAAGCGGATTCTGCCCGGTCAATATCCTGGCGCAGCTTGCGGCTAAAGAGGGCGCTGAACCCTATACACCAGGCTCCCGGTAACCCCAGAAGTAACAAAGGCTTCTCTTTTTTGGGGGGAGAGAGAGTTTTGTTTCTTCAATGACCTAACCTAAGCCACAATATAGAAGAAGCATTTCAGGGCACGACCCTAAACCCTAAACCCTAAACCCTAAACCCTAAACCCTAAACGCCCTCAACCCTAAACCCTAAACCCTAAGCCCTAAACCCTAAACCCAGAGTGCTACAACCCAACGGCTTGGGGACGCTACGCCACACCCTCACGCTCTGCCCTAAGCCATGGACCCTCCCAAGCCCGCCCTTGGTGCAAAACCTGTCTGGGGTCGAAACCAACCCTAAACCCTATCCCTAAACCCTAATTAAACCCTAAACCCTAAACCCTAAAACATTAACCCTAAACCCTAAACTCTGAACACTGAACTCTGAACTCTGACCCCTGTCTTGTGTGGCAGTCTTGTGGCGAACTGCCAGCATGAACCGGGGATGTACACATCTAGTCCCCGAAGCCGCAAACCTTGCAAAGCCCTAGACGCTTCATTACCTTGCACAGCGCTAGATACCCTAAACCCTAAACCCTAACGCCTAAAGCCTAAAGCCTAAACCCTAAACAATAAATAACCCCTAAATCCTAAACCCTAAACCCTAAACCCTAAACCCTAAACCCTAAACCCTAAACCCTAACCGGCGCGCCAAGGCAGGACTCCGCGTTCAGGGCTTAGGGGTTTGAGCTTGGGGTCTTGGGGCTTCTACGCACACATGTTGCAAAAGGCAAAGAGATTGGGGGGGCTTTCCGAAATCAGGGGTACCCTATTGGGGTTTAGGGTTTAGGGTTCAGGGTTTAGGGTTTAAGATGTAGGGTGTAGGGTTTAGGGTTTAGGCTGCTTCTTATAAGGGAATCCTACTATTTGACTTATCTTCGGGGTCCCTTATTTCGTAAATCCCCAGATGGAGGAGCCAGGACCGTCCTGGCAATGACCATCATGGTGACCTGGCTCATGCTGCTTGGTCTGTGCGCTTGCGTAAGACCTACTGTTGGCTAGCAGGGAATGAGGGACTTAGGGCCTTATATATATATATATATATGGTCACCCCCCCCCATGATCTAGGTTTTGCTTTGTCCCTATAAAAACCCTCGTAAATACCGATTAAAATGACATGCTGGCTATGCTAGGCGATGTCCTGTTTTTGCACGTCTAGTCCTATGCGAGAAAACCTGTAAATAGTGAAAAACGCGTGTGTTTAGCACTACTTCCACATCACCACATAAAAAAAAACACCCCAAAAAACCCTCGTGTTTTTTTGGATTTCAGGTGCTCCTGGTCTCAGAAACTAAAAAAACACATGGTTTTTTTTGGATTTTCACTCAAAATCCAAGAAAAAACCATGTGTTTTTAGGTTTTTGAGGCCAGGAGCAAGTAAAATCCAAAAAAAACCATGGTTTTTTTTTGATTTTTCCAAAAAAAACCAAAAAAACCTCGAGAAAACCAAAAAATCCAAAAAAGGCGGCCTCCCGGCTCCATGGTTTTGAATTTTTGGATTTTTGGATTTTTGGGTTTTTTTTTAGCAAATTTTGCAAAAAATGCTTTTCTTGTATAAAGAATGTGTATTGTTATACGTTGTTTCTGCTAATGTGACTGCCTTGCACACACACAGAGAAAAGCACACAAACACACCCACCATTCGTTTTTTTTCAATTCAGCCTATTCGGTATGCAGGGCGTGGCGTTAACATGTAAAGTTCCATTAGATTTAATTACGAATGAGGCTTAGAAGAGGATGTCTTGGGATGTGGCGTCTTAATATGAAAAGTAATAAAAAAAAGAAATAGAGAGGGTTTCTTAGGGTGTGGTTCTTTTGAGGATGTGGACCTGCAATTCAAAAGTCTAATTGGACTTAAAAAAGAGTGGGGCTTCGAAGAGGATGTCTTGGGGTGTGGCCTCGTAATTTAAACGTCTATTTAAGTGGAATCACAAAGGAAGTCCAGTTGAGGATTTCTTAGGGTGTGGTGTTTTAGTGCAAACCTCAAATTACATTTCATTACGAAGCGGGGCCAGAGGAGACTTTCACAGGGTGTGGTCGGTAAAATAAAAATCCAAAGAGGTAGTAACGAATGAGGCCTAGAAGGGCGTGGCCTCTTAATTGTTTTACTTGGTTTGGTTTTACGAACGAAGCTGTGGCTTTACCATACACAGGTCTTAGGGTGTGGCCTTTTAAATTCTGTCCAAAGGGGTGTGGCCTCTAAACTTAAAATTCAATTTAAGTGGAATTCCAAACGAGTCCAGATGAGGATTTCTTAGGGTGTGGCGTTTTAATACAAACCTCAAATAACATTGTAGTATGAAGCGAGGCCAGGGGAGAATTTCATAGGGTGTGGTCTGCAAATTAGAATTCCAAATAGGTATTAACCAATGAAGCTTAGAAGAGGATGTCTTGTGGCGGGGCCTCTTAATTTGTTTGTTTGACTTGGGTTTAATTTACTAACGAAGCTATGGCTTTATCATATACAAGTCTATTGACATTTCACTAATAGGCACCAGAAGAGGATTTCATAGGGTCTAGCGGTTAAATATGGAATTGTAAGTACATTCAAATACGAATGGGGGCTCATGATATAAATTTCTGTCCAAGAGTTACATACGAACCTAGCCTAGGTCAGAACTTCTTAGGGTGTGGGCTTCTTACCTAGCATTATAAACTTCTTACGAGATTCTGTTACGAACAGGCCCCAGAATGGTGTGGCTTTTTTTAATACAAGCATCTTGGCAAATCGAAAATAAGTCTAATTACAAACGAAGGTCTAATGAGGATTTCTTGGCGTGTGGCTTTGTAATACAGAATTCTAATTAATCTTCATTACAAATAGGGGCCAGAAAGGGATTTCATAGGGTATGGTCTGCAATATAGAATTCTAACTCGGTTTCATTGCGAGGAGGATGTCCTGGGGTTGGCCTCTGAATATACACTTGCTTTACTTGGGTTCAATTACGAACGAAGCCCAGAAGAGGATTTCTTAGGGTGTGGGCTTACAATATGAAATCAAATTGCGTTTCATTACGAATGGGGCCAGCGAAAGATTTCACAGGGTGTGGGAAAAACAAAAATGTTCTAAATAGGTATTAATCAATGAGGCTTAGAAGAGGATGTCTTGGGGCTGGGCCTCTTAATATGTTTTTTTACTTGGGTTAATTACGAACGAAGCTGTGGCTTTATCAGACACAAGTCTACTGAAATTTCATTAAGAGGGCCCAGAAGAGGATTTCATAGGGTGTGGCCTTTAAGTATAGAATTCTTTTCGTAGGGTGTGGGCTTCTTATGTAGAAGCATTTTCTCAATAAAATAGGCAGGAAGCCCAGATGAGGATTTCTGAGGCTGTAACCTCTGCATATAAAGCTCTTGTGAGATTTTGTTACGGACAGGCAGGCCCCAGAAGAGGATTTCATAGGGTGCGGCTTTTAATTGGCAAATTTAGATTTAAAAAAATTTTTACTACGAATGAGGCCAGTGGCCTTTTAATTTTCATTCCGACTTAGGTTTAAATCTCGCTTCGATGGGCCCGAAAGGCCTTTCGACCTAGATCATGGGGGGGGGGGGTGAGCATATATATATATATATATATACCCGCTAAGGGATAACATAGGGTACCCCATTCCCCCACTCCCTACAAACCAACAGTAGTAACAGAAGCCTGAAGGGATGTGGGAATTTAGGGCTTAGGTGGGGATTTTAGGGTTTAGGGCTTGGTTTGTATGCGCATGTCCGAAAACAAGGGACGCCTCGTGCAGTGTCAAGAGACAAGAATCTGTATTGTACCCGTGACACAAAGTAGAGACTGCCGGACTGACAAGAGCAACCTTGGACAAGGCAGCGCTTCAGGTTCCCATGAATACTTGGGAGGACACGAGGAAGATGAGACAAAAGAAGGGCAACTAAACTAAATTGGTCGGATAGTGGTCCGCCGGCCGAGAGTGTGAGTTCTGCCCGACTAGCCACGGGATCTGTGCGCAGATCTGCATCAGAGCAGCGCGCAGTGTTGTTGAGCTTGCTTAATGATCTCTACGAACACTGCATCTGTATGAACAAGCTTCGAAGGGAGATTGATACTTAAGTAGCCCTGAGGACGTAGGCTTCAACTCGGGATGCTACCAAATGATTGTAGGAAAGACGGGGCTCATGCCAATTCCGCCCTTAAGGTTATGGTTGATTGCGCAAGGTCCGGTCAAATCCGGAAAAACCTGAGCATGAAAGCACCGAACCTCATAAACCCCTGGAATGCCCCCCCCCCCCCCCCAAGGAGTCAAAACCCTAAACCCTGCACTAAGAACTAATTGTCATAAGAATGGTCATAAGATCCGTGTCCTTGCGGGGTGATAGGGGGCCGGGGCAAGTAAACACGGCGGACACCGTGCAAACCCCGAACCCGAAACCCTACACCCTACACACGAAACCCTAAAGCCAGCAACTAAACCCTAAACCCACAGCCGAAAGTCCTGCTCAGCTCTGGGCGGGGACATACTTGTAAGAGCAGTTTGCCATGAGCTCAAGAAATGGCCTCGCGGCTGACACACGGAATCGAGCTTTGGAGGTATGGGCTCAAATGACCCTAAACCCTAAACCCTAAACCCTAAACCCTAAAACCTAAATCCTAAACCCTAAACCCTAAACCCAAACCCCTAGGTTCTGGGGGTGTGGGTTCCGGTCGGCGACACCCTTGAGTTGAAAGCTTCATGTGCTAGAACCTCTGGTGCCGTTACGCATGTGTTGAAGCCACTTCTCTTAGGGTTTAGGGTTTAGGGTTTAGGGTTTAGGGTTTAGGTTCCAAGTATGGGCCCTAAGTTTGGGTCCCTTGTTATATCGCCCTTGTATACACTATACATAATAAGGGCCCATACTTCGGATCCCTATCAACAAGGGTCAGGGACCATACCAAGGGCCCATGGGGTTTTGGTCCTGCATGGAGGAGTCAGCTTTTCAGTGATGGGCCACAAATTTCAGGTTCAAGGTACCCCTAAACCCTAGACCCTAAACCCTAAACCCTAAACCCTAAACCCTAAACCCTAAACCTTCTAAAGTCCCAAACCCCTCAACTCTTAAGAGTCTTAAGAGGGTATGGACCTGAGTCGCCAGGCGTGAGGCCCTACGAGTGTTTGGGTGTCAGGCCCCTAGCCCCTAGCCCCTAAACCCTAAACCCCTAAGGTCCCTCGCTTCTAGGATTCTTCGAGCAATTGCCGACGCATATAGAAAGTGCCATCCACTGCTTCTGAGGGCGGCGCGGAACAAGACAACCACTTCGTAAGAGGGTTGAGGGTTTAGGGTTTAGGGTTTAGGGTTTAGGGTTTAGGGTTTAGGGCTTACTAAACAAAACTTAAAGACATGGGCCAAGACGACAGTTGCCCTCGGGAGAAGAAGCTCGCCCAAAGTTCCCTGTCCCAAGCTCTTGGGAGGGGGGACCCTAAACCCTAAACCCTAAACCCTAAACCCTAAACCCTAAACCCTAAACCCTAAACCCTAAACCCCAAACCCTAAACCCTAAACCCTACCTCAGGGACCTGGAGGACCTCCAGGCTCAATCCTGAAGCACCCTAAACCCTAAACCCTGAACCCCTGAACCCTTGCACCCGAAGGCGGCGTTGTGAACCACCAAACCCTAAACCCTAAACCCTAAACCCTAAACCCTAAACCCTAAACCCTAAACTCTAAACCCTAAGCCCTAAGCCCTAAAGCCCTAGGCCCTAAAACCTCATGAAAAAAGGCCTCAGCCCCAAATCCTGAACCAACATAAGCCCTAGGCCATACACAACTAAATCCCTACAAACACAACTACAGTTTCGGGGACCCTAAACCCTAAACCCTAAACCCTAAACCCTAAACCCTAAACCCTAAACCCTAAACCCTAAACCCCTAGAGCCCTGTGGGCTGCAATGGGAGCAACTCGGAGGTTGAAATCTGGGAGTCCAGCACAGCCGTTCCAACGACGTAGAAGCCCATCTTGGCCGCACCCACCTGCTTGGGCTTAGGGTTTAGGGTTTAGGGTTTAGGGTTTAGGGTTCAGGGTTTAGGATTTTAGGGTTTAGGGTGAAGGACTTGGGGCTTATAGGGCTGAGGGTTGAGGATTTGGGGTTTAGGGTTTAGGATTTGGGTTTAGAGTTTGGGGCTTGGGTTTAACTTTGGATTGGGGCTGGGTGTTTCAAGGGAAGAAGACACTTGAAGCGAAAACCCGCCACCCAACACATCCCAAGACATTCCAGCTGAACTCACACTCACCCTAAACCTTAAACCCTCTAAGAAACATTTCAGCGACGCCAAGCTCCCAAGAACGCAAGGAAGACAAAGCCCAACTAGGGTTTAGGGTTGAGGGGTTTTGAGGGGTTAGGGTGGCGGGATGTTGGGCATTGGGCGTTCATGGTTTCGGGTTTGGGGTTTAGGGCTCGGAGTTTAGGGTCTAAGTTTAGGGTTTTGGATCAGGGTTTAGGGTTTAGGGTTTCGTTTTGGGGTTCAGGGTGTAAGCTTCCTTGTAGGAGTCGCCCCCCTAAACCCTAAACCCTAAACCCTAAACCCTAAAACCTAAACCCTAAACCCTAAACCCTAAACCCTAAATCCCACACCCAAATAAGTCTGCCCTGTCATGTCTTGTCATCGCTCCTCAAGAGACAACCACTGGAAGCCCACACCCCACATGGCACTTTCTCCCCAAACTCAACTGTTTTTGGTTCCTGTGAACCCGAAATCCTAAACCCTCAACCCTGAACCCTGAACCCTGAACCCTAAACCCTAAACCCTAAACCCTAAACCCTAAACCCTAACTAAACGGCGAAGCCTGAGCTGGCAGATACGCAAGCCACAGCTCCCTTCGAATGCCTCTAGGAAAAGGAGCACCATTGCGAAGGATGCCTGAAGACGACTTCCATTGTTGTTGGTGGTTGTAGGGTTTAGGGTTTAGGGTTTAGGGTTTAGGGTTTAGGGTTTAGGGTTTAGGGTTTAGGGTTTAGGGTTTAGGGTTTAGGGTTTAGGGTTTAGGGTGAGGGAGGCGTGCTCGTTTGAGGCAGAAAAGACTTAGGTCTCAGGTTGTTGGGTTCAGAGTATATGGTTACTTGATGACGCGAGGGGTTGGCCCAAACAATGGTTGGCCTTTTTTTGGGGCCTCCATCGAGTACAGTTGGCCCAGAGAGAAAAGCCCCTAAACCCTGAACCCTAGACCCTAAACCTTGTAAGAAACCTACCCCTGACATAAACGGAGAGACGGAAAGTTCTGTCCTGGAATTGCCCTTTGCTGCGTTCGGTTGATCGCTGCCTATGGGTGCCTTGTCGGAGTTTAGGGCATTGAGATGTCAGTCACACAAACGCCCTACACTCTTCAACTTCACAGAGCCCTAAACCCCAAACCCTGACTCTAAACCCCAAACCCCAAACCCCCCTAAACCCTACACCAAGTCTGAGGTCTGTGCCGTGGAAGGCAAGATTTCTGGTCTGAAGTCCTGTAGGATGCCACGCTGCCTCAGCATCCAGAGTTAGAGGCGGAGAGGTCCAAGGCTTTGGCGTTGGGGTTTAGGGTTTAGGGTTTAGGGTTCAGGGTTTAGGGCTTAGGGCTTAGGGCTTAGGGCTTAGGGCTTAGGGCTTAGGGCTTAGGGCTTAGGGGCAGGGGCTAAGCCCAAGAAGGCTGCTCGCAACCCCCGACGTAGGGTGTAGCGTTTGGGGTACGGTATAGTGTCTTGGGGCTTATGGTCGCAAGAACTACCCGTGGAGAGATGTCGGTGTGATGCCATCCAATTTTATAAGACATACTTGTTGAAACCCGGTATGGACCGGAGCCGCGAGGCTTGAGGCCATACGAGTGTTTGGGTGTCAGGTTGCAACAGGCTTCCCCCAAACCCTAAACCCTAAACCCTAAACCCTCAACCCTCAACCCTCATTCCTCAACCCTGGGAGCGGCATCAAGCTGCCTCACGCCCAAAACCCTTGAAGGACCCCAAGCCATAAAAACACTCATGCCCAAAAACCACATCTTCCCTGAAAGCAGGCCCCAAACAGCCATAAACCTTCAACCCTAAACCCCAAACCCTAAACCCCAAACCCTAAACCTTAAACCTAAACCCCAAACCGTAAACCCTAAACCTAAACCCCAAACCGTAAACCCTAAACCCTAAACCCAAACCCTGAACCCCAAACCCTAAACCTTAAACGTAAACCCCAAACCCCAAACCCTAAACCCTAAACCCCAAACCCTAAACCCCAAACCCCGCGTGAAGCGCCGAGGTCTGTTTCTCCGCTGCCGGCCACGGCTCTCACGAAAGCGGCCCCTTCGGCGCTTTGGCCGTGGGTTGCTGCGCCTGGGTTAGGGTATAGGGTTTAGGGTTTAGAGTTTAGGGTTTAGGGTGCTTGTTTTTTTGTCTGCGGTTTAGGATTTAGGGCTTATAGGGCTTAGGGTCCGGGCGTTAGAGCTGTCGGGTTGACGCATAGGGTGTTTCGGTACCAGTTCAATTCAAACCGGGGGGGGGGGGGGTTGGGGGATCATAGGACAAATGGGCTGTAGGGGCCCTCTTCAAAATATCTAGGGTGTGGTGTATCTTTCCCCGCACAAGGCGACAAATCTTTTAAGGAATCCTGTAGGAATGCGTTTCCTTGTATACCGCTGGATAACTTTCAGACGCCCAACTATAAGAGACCGGGGCTCTAAAACCTAATCGACGCCCCTAGGGCCTCATGAGACCCCTTGAAATACAGGCCCTAGAAGCCCTCCCTAACCCCTCTGAACCCCATGAGGCCCATAAGCCCTACACACCCAACCCTAAACCCTATGAGGCCCAAGTCGAAAGGCTCCTCCGCTCTCAATAAGCCGAAGGGTTCTCGCTTGGTGGCACCTGTGAGGTTTCGCGAACACAAGGCCCAATACACCTTGGCCATTGGGCCCGAAACACTGAATTCTCTATCACCCCTCAACCTCTAAACCCTAAACCCTAAACCCTAAACCCTAAACCCTAAACCCTAAACCCTAAACCCTAAACCCCAGACCCTGCCCAGACCCCGCAAACCCTGAACCCCTCCTAGCCCTGAACCTTAGAAACCCTGGGGCCACCCCTTCACAACTTTTGCTCAGAGGAAGGCACCCAACCGCCGAAAATGTACTTCGGTAGCTTGAGGATTTTGAAGGTGTATAGGGTCTGGGGTTGAATTAGAGAGCGAACGCCATAAGCCCATTTGACTGTGAAACCCTTCGCAGTTGTCACCCTAAGCCGCAGAACCCTGCTTGAAGGTTCATAGTTACTTCGAAGTAGGGTTAGAAGTCCCATGTATCAGGTTGCAACACCATAGTTACCCTACTTGTAACCCTACTTACATTGTCGGAGGGAACCTTGGGTTACATACCCCCTAAACCCTAAACCCTAAACCCTAAACCCTAAACCCTAAACCCTAAACCCTAAGCCCCAAACCCTAATTTCAGGTAACCCTTTTGAACCTCCCATGTGGCTGCCAAGCCACCCCAAGGTGTCCAGACTTGGCTCAAGGTCGACGGCCTGGAGGCATGCCCTGAATCACCCTAAACCCTAAACCCTAAACCCTAAACCCTAAACCCTAAACCCTAAACCCTAAACCCTAAACCCTAAACCCTAAACCCTGGTCTGGGGTAAAGGTGCATAGGTGCCAGTTCCGGCTCCTTCTTGGGATACGGTTTTTAGGGTTTATGTTTAGAGTTGAGAGTTTGGGGTTTGTCTGACTCCTGAACCAGCCTGAGCAGCAGTCGGAGTTTTTTTGCGGGGAAGCTTCTTCAGGCCTTCAGGTCCTAAAGGCTTGAGGCCCTGAGGGCCTGGGGCGGGGGTCTGAGGCTTTAGGATGGCTTTCACCCACTGAGGTTGTGGGGGGGTCCCGGGGGCATTTCTTTTTTGAGGGTCGCGGATTTGTTTGCGGGCGGGGGGGGGGTGAAAGACCCCCACTAAAGCCAATGCAACATTCGGGGTAACTACGGTAAGATTCCTTGCTTCGGGGACCTGTAACCCTACTTGCAAGTACAAACCTTCAAGTAACGCTTAAACCCTAAACCGCTTAGGGGCGACGACCCGCAAATCGAAACCCCACCCCACACTCTCAAGCCCTAAACCCTAAACCCTAAACCCTACAAACTATAAACCCTAAACCCTAAACCCTAAACCTGCATGAGGCGGCCTCGCCAAGCCCCCCGAGGAGCTGCTCAAGCGACCTCGTCATGTTTCTGCTTGGAGCTTCATGGCACTTCTTAACCAATGATAGCCCTAAGGCTCCAAGTTTACAAATAATACCTACATTGGGGTCTAAAGTTTGTAAATAATTTGGAGTAGACCCTGGAAAAAAGTACATACTTTTTAGGTATAAGTAGCTATAATAGGAACCCAGGACCAACAAGAAGCATTGATGTATAGACTCCCAAACCCAGTCGCCCACTTACAAGCCCCTTAAGTGCCCTAATATGGTCATAACTACAGACCCAGGAGTAACGCAGGAAGAAACAGGGTACCCAACCCTGAAACAAGGAAATAAGGGCCTACTCCGAGTCCTAGACAAAGTACATGAGCCTCCAAGTAGGGGTTTACGAAAATAGGAGACCCCTAAAATAGATCCCAAATAGGAAGATTCCCTTGTAATCAGGACCCCAATAAGTAACTCCGGGTCCTAGGCAGTTGTACTTGCTTAATCAGTACCATGAACTTCCAAGTAAGATTCGAAGTTCAGAGCTTTGAGGGTTTTCGGTTTAGGGTTTGGGGTTTTAGGTTTGGGGTTTGGGTTAGGGATTTGTGGTTTGGGCATTGTAGGGCCTAGCGGGCTTTGGGGGCTTGAGAATTGGGATTCAAGAATGCCTGTTTTGAGAAGCCGACACGTCGAGGCTGTGGTCAGGACATGCCGTCCTCCTGGGGATTTGGGCTTTGAACCCTTCGAACCCTGAACCCTAAACCCTAAACCCTAAAACCTAAACCCTCAACCCTAAACCCTAAACCCTAAACCCTCAACCCTAAACCCTAAACCCTAAACCCTAAAACGCCGACCGTCCGGCATTTCCTTTTGTGAGCGCCGGGCCTCACAAGGGGATGGCGCGCGCCCAAGATCGACTCCTGGGCTGAGTTGTATCTAAGAGATGGGGTTTAGGGTTTAGGGTTTAGGGTTTAGGGTTTAGGGTTTAGGGTTTGGGGCTTAGGGTTAGGGTTTAGGGTTTAGGGTTTAGGGCTTAGGGTTTAGGATTTTGGGGCTTAGGGTTTAGGGTTTGGGGTTTGGGATGTTGGACTGGGCACAGGTGGATGTAAGATCTGGGGTTTGGGGTTTAGGGTTGAGGGTGTGAGGTGTCGGGGATAGGGTTTGGGGTTCAGTTTTTAGGCACCAGGTAGCCTTTGGCCTTGTACGGGGAGGTTCTTGAGAACTGCAGGTTCTAGGGCCTTGGGGTGTTAGGGTCGAGGGTTTGAGGGTTTTAGGGCTTCTGGGGTATTGGGGAGGGTTTAGGAATGGGGTTCAGGGTCTAGGGCTTTTGGGTTTTTAGGGTGAGACCGACATACCAGAATCACCATCTCAATGGCATATCTATCGCAAAAAAACTGGATGGCTGCGAGCCAAGTAATCACATCGCAACCCAACAACTGCGTGACCAAGACCCGTAAGAAAGGCACCGCAAAACTAACAAATGCGTAACCCACGACCGGCAAAATGATAAGGCGAAGAAAGGGACCACGACGTTTCACAACCCAACAAATGCGCGCCCAAAACGACACCAACTAGACCCAAGGGTAAAGAGAGCTTAAATTTACAAGTGGATGAATTATAAGGGCACCGAAACCCTACAAAAAGGAATAAGGGCCTACTCTGGGTCCTAGCATAGCCCTAAACCCTAAACCCTAAAAAAACATGGAATATTGGCTTACTCTGGGTCCTAGCCAACTCGAACCCTATTCCAAATGAGATCCATGCGGAGCCCGAGACGAAAGCACCTACGTACCGAGCCCGGGATCCCATTCGATTCTGCCCTATACTCTAAACCCTAAACCCTAAGCCCTAAACCCTAAACCCTAAACCCCAAACCCTATAAACCCTAAACCCCAGCTCTGAGGGACTGTAGAGTGCAGAGCCGCAGTTCAGGATAGCTCGCGGTTTAGGGGCAAGTCGGGGTCGGTTCAGGGGATCAATGGCCCAGGCGCACGGTCCACCCCGTTGGATGGCTTGAATGGGGTTTAGGGATTGAGTTTAGGGTTCACCTGGGATGTACTTTACCTGCAGTTTAGTAGTAACTACCCTTAGCTAGTGGGTATAACGCATAAAGCTGTAGGGTACAGAGGGTCGCAGGTAGGGTGCAGGAAGATCATGGGGTTTCCATAACACCTGCTCGAAGATGTCGCGAGTGCCAATCGAAGCAGAGATTTCCGAGCAGGAGGTCCGTAGGTTTCCCCGAATCAGAACCTCAGAACCCCCCATCGAAGCCCTAAACCCTAAACCCAAAGCCCTGAACCCTGAACACCCTAAACCCTAAACACCCTAAACACCCTAAACCCTACACCCTAAACCCTAAACCCGAATTCGACCCTAAATACGAAACCCGAATTCGACCCTAAATACGAAACCCGAAATCCGAAACCCTGAGCCCTGCTATTCGAGGCAGGCCGCGGCTTCTTCCAAGCCCTTCTCTGCATGGATCTTTGCCACGCAACCTGACCAAGCATAACCCCAGGTTGAAAGTTAGGGCTTACGGTTTAGGGCTTAGGATGGTTTAGGGTTTAAGGTTTAGGGTTTAGTATGGTTTAGGATGGTTTAGGGTTTAGGGCCTACGGGCTCTTTTGGGATGCTGGAAATCAGGCACCCTGTATGTCTGCCCCTTTCGGGATGATATGGCGTACCCTCATTCCTTCAGGCCCTAAACCCTAAACCCTAAACCCTAAACCCTAAACCCTAAACCCCTAAGAACGACTAAGCAACCGTCCCAAAGATCTTTAAAAGCTTGAACTCCCTCGACATCATTCGTGCTGGTAGAGCTGTGTAAGTAGGCACAGGACTGAGCTTTCTCAGCTTCTTGGCATGAAACTGCATTTCAGGTTTAGGGTTTAGGGTTTAGGGTTTAGGGTTTAGGGTTTAGGGTTTAGGGCTTAGGGTTTAGGGTTTAGGGTTTAGGGACACCCGAATATGGTCTACAGGGCTTGCACAGTCGGGTTCATGAAGGCCACCGCCCACCGCCTCCACCGCACACGTGAGTGCCACGGTGGCACCAATGCAACCCGAAGCTGGGTTTAGGATTTGGGGTTTAGGGTTTGGGGTTTAGGGTTTGGGGTTTAGGGTTTAGGGTTTGGGGTTTAGGGTGTGGGGTTTAGGGTTTAGGCCTATGAACCTCTGGCCCATGCGGTTTGACCCCCCTTAGCCCTATATCCTGTTCCTCCAAGCGCTCAACCTGGGCATGCCACCATTCAACTTGGGGGCTTGGGGGGGGGGGGGGATGAGCGGGCGATTTGGTTCCGGATTTTCGCCCCGATCCCCCCTAAACCCTAAACCCTAAACCCTAAACCCTAAGCCCTAAGCCCTAAACCCTAAACCCTAAACCCTAAACCCTAAACCCTAAACCCTAAACCCTAAACCCTAAACCCTAAACCCTAAACCTTAAACCCTAACCCTAAACCCTAAACCCTAAACCCCAAACCCCAAACCCTAAACCCTAAACCCTAAACCCTAAACCCTAAACCCTAACCCTTTCTCCGAACCTGCTCTTTGGTTCCCACGCTCAGCCAATCCGCGCGCCCCTCGTGCGCGGAAGGCAAGGGCCTCCAGGATGCAGGGATGCGCTGCGGTGTAGGGTTTAGGGTTTAGGGTTTAGGGTTTAGGGTTTAGGGTTTCGGGTTTAGGGTTTTAGGGTTTAGGGTTTAGGGTTTTAGGGTTTAGGGTTTTAGGGTTTAGGGTTTACGGTTTAGGGTTTAGTGGCGTTTCGAGTTTATGCTGAGAGTACTCGAAAAACTATGCTTAATGCTACTATTCCCATTGTTGCAACATGATAAATCCATCTTCCAGACATATTTAGGATTATTTT
This sequence comes from Symbiodinium natans, assembly GCA_905221605.1. NCBI lineage: Eukaryota > Dinophyceae > Suessiales > Symbiodiniaceae > Symbiodinium > Symbiodinium natans. Next base: position 176,192 of record CAJNDS010002424.1, read on the forward strand.
AAGAATCTTACCATGATTAGTATTATTACCATTATCAATACGTGCACCACTGGGTTTTTGGGCCAGGGACTGATGGATTGAGGGAAGTAAGGGTTGAGGGACTTGGGATTCGAGATGCAGAGCTTCGACAGTCAAGAACCCTAAACCCTAAACCCTAAACCCTAAACCCTAAACCCTAAACCCTAAACCCTGGGCCTAAACTTACCAAGCCCCACGCCCTATGAGCCTATGAGCCCCAAACCACTCCGCGCCTCGGCGTGCAATGCAACCAGGCGCTGGCCACGCACGTACCGAACCTCTGCCACAATTGTGCTTAGGGCCCGAAGCCCTTGGAAAGCCCCCACATCCCAGAAGACCTTGGGATGTTCCCCTGGTACTTTCCTGTCCTCAATAGGGATTGTCGTACCCCTATATTCTCATCCCTATTAAGGGCTGTTCGTATAAGGGGGAACATCCCAACCTCAGCCCATACGCCCTGTACTTGGAGGTTCATGGGTACTTGTAAGTAGGGTTAGAAGTAGGGTAACACTGGTTATAACCGTACTCAGGGGACATATAACCCTACTTATACTAGACTCAGGAATAACCTAAAGACAACAAGGGTGCCCTTGTTGGTGTAAAGGGGGTTGTAACGGAACCAAAACCGAAGAAACGAGAATCAGGGCCTACTCTGGGTCCCAGTGGCCCTAAACCCTACACCCTACACCCTACACCCTAAACCCTAAACCCCCCAAACAAAAGGGACCATAAGGGCCTACCCCCTACCCCCTACCCTAAACCCTAAACCCTAAACCCTAAACCATAAACCCTAACTCTCCAAGTCGGGGCTCCCCGCATAGGCTTGCAGCTGCTTCGCCGCTGCCATGGCCGAGGCGAAGCTCTTGGTCTCCTGTCACGGAAAGGAAGGGTTTAGGGTTTAGGGTTTAGGGTTTAGGGTTTAGGGTTTAGGGTTTAGGGTTTAGGGTTTAGGGCTTAGGGCTTAGGGTTTAGGGTTTAGGGTTTAGGGTTTAGGGTTTGGGGTTTGGGGTTTGGGGTTCAGGGTGTTGAACTCACGCAAGGATTCTTACTTAACTCTGGTTCCTCAGTGCTCAAGGCCACTTTGAGGCGAAGAGCAGTAGAGTCAGACTACGGTGCAGATGATGGCAACGCGTTGCTGGAAAGAGGTCCCATTGGAGCTTATGAGCCGGTGGCAGTACCGCAAATACTATAGGGATAAGGTCATCAAGCAGCTTCTGAGCCAACCTCCCCATGCAGATCAACATGGCTGCTCCCAACTTCAAGACAAACAGGTTAAGAGCCTCGAGTTTCTCCGACTGACTGATCTTTTAGGCGGGCATGGACAAAATGAAAGACCGATCGACGAGGACGAACTGGAGCACCATGTTGAAGCTGCTGCTGTTGTTTCCGCGAACACACTGGGGGGCAATGCTGACATGGAAAATGCTGCGAGGTGTAGCCAGAATCGAAAGAGATGCAGGTGGCAACCATGCGAGAAGCAGACGCGTGAGGTGCAGACAGACCACTGCAAGCAATTGCAGAACGCGGGGGTGCAAACCTCTACGGGCATCCAAAACGACATGTGCACACAGTATGAAGACCCAACGCAGCCAGCGCAAGCCTTACCTTCAGATGACCATGCCGGCGACCCGGGGGGTTCCAATCAATCCCAGATGCTTCCGGAAAGGTTCTGCATCGGATGGCATGTCCGGACTAGACGTTGGACAAGCGCATGGCTCATGGCAGGATACTTTGGCAGGTTTGAATACCGAGCAGTTTTGCTTCCTGGACCTTGGCATGGTGGAATCACGTCCTTCAGTGGAACGTTTCCTTTCGCAGGCTGCAGACCACCGGATGCTTCTGCAGATCAAACATTTGCCATATTTCGCTTGCCGACCGCTATATTTTGTGATGATCACTACCTCCTCGTGGAAACAGGGTGCTTGGAAGCATCCCCCGAAAAGTGAGTTCTGAGGGTCATTGCTCGTAAATCTCGCAAGGCGGGGGGTGTTGAACTCACGCAAGGATGCTTACTTAACTCTGGTTCCTCAGTGCTCAAGGCCACTTTGAGGCGAAGAGCAGTAGAGTCAGACTACGGTGCAGATGATGGCAACGCGTTGCTGGAAAGAGGTCCCATTGGAGCTTATGAGCCGGTGGCAGTACCGCAAATACTATAGGGATAAGGTCATCAAGCAGCTTCTGAGCCAACCTCCCCATGCAGATCAACATGGCTGCTCACAACTTCAAGACAAACATAGGGTTTAGGGTCTAGGGTTTAGGCTTTAGGGGTTAGGGTTTAGGATTTAGGGTTTAGGAAAGGAAGGCTTTAAGTCAAAAAACTTAACAAAGCCTATGGGGCCCAGCGGGAAGGCCCGAAGCCAGAAGCCAAAAACCCTACACCTAAACCCTAAACCCTAAACCCTAAACCCTAAACCCTAAACCCTAAACCCTAAACCCTAAACCCTAAACCCTAAAACCTTTACACTCTGAACCTCAGATGCTTCAAGAATTGGTGTGGTCCTGGTGCGCGATGGCTGCTGCTCTGGCGGCCCACGCGGCCACCTCCAGCACACTTTGGGTAGGGTTCGGGGGCCTCTGGGGCTTAGGGTCTAGGGTTTAAGGGTTAAGGGTTTAGGGTTTAGGGTTTAGGGTTTAGGGTTTAGGTTATAGGGTTTAGGGTTATGGGGTTTAGGGTTCAAGGGTTAGGGTTTAGGTGCCTTGGGCTGTCTTGGGGTGTTCCATGGCCCCTGCAGCTTCTTTTCGTGTTTTTTGGCCTGGAGGTTGTTGTTGCGGGCGATGTTGTTCTCAGGCTTGAAGATATGTGGGCTTAACTTGGTGAAGCCCTGCAACCCCGGGGGCCTTACTGTAGAACCCCAAAACCCTAAACCCTAAACCCTCAAACCTTAGAACCTGAACCTGACAGCCGAAACCTTAGAACCTAAACCTTAAACCCTAAACCCTGAACCCTAAACCCTAAAGCTTACAACCTAAAACCCTTAAGTCTGAAATCCTGAACCCTGAGCCTTAAGCCCTGGAACTGAAATCCTAAACCCCTAAACCTTATGCACTGAAAACCCTCAAGCCCTCAAACGCTCAAACCCCTAAACTCTAGGGGTTCTAAACCCTAAACCCTAAACCCTTAAGGTTGCACGGGTCCCTTGTTGAGGATCCTTGGAATGTAAGGGCCATACTCGGAGTATATTCAGGGGAACCTTTGGGGGCACAACCTTAGGAGTACGAGTCTTTATCCCTTGACCCTTGATTTAGGGTTTAGGGTTTAGGGTTTAGGGTTTAGGGTTTAGGGTTTAGGGTTTAGGGTTTAGGGTTTAGGGTTCAGGGTTTAGGGTTTAGGGCGACGCCCTAAACTTCCTGGGAGCGCGACCCAGTGCTGCTGGGCTCGAGGCCACAGCCCACGACGACCTTGGCAGGGTTGGGGTTCAAGAAGTGCTGGGTTTGGGACCCTAAACCCTAAACCCTAAACTCTAAACCCTAGACCCTAAACGCTAGGGGCTTGGAGTCCAGCATGACATGTGCATGGGCTCGACATGTCATAGAGATTCGGCCTGAAGGGGCGACCTTAGCATCCCTAACAGTTTAGGGTTTAGGGTTTAGGGTTTAGGGTTTAGGGTTTAGGGTTTAGGGTTTAGGGTCAGCCCCGCCACAGTTGGCAAGTTTACACTCTATTTCCTGTACCTCTCCTTCAAATACCCCTCAAGGGGGATGGTCGTTTGAGGTTTGGGGCTGAAGCTGAGGGACTGAAGGAATGAGGACCTAATATCCCCCTATAGAATCCCTTAAGGGGTATACAGAATGCATAGTGGGTGGACACACGAACCCAGGTTTCTAACCCCGATGAAATCACTTAATACGTGCCGCTTATACTTGTTCCTCGAACTGTGGTGTCCCCTTAAAGCTTCCGAAATAAATACTCCGGCAAACAGATAACAACACCCAAATCCTTGTGAACTATCCCAAGGTCCAAGGTAGTCTTAGCGAATCTCTAAACCCTGAACTACTCAACCCCAAACCCGAAACCCGAAACCTGAAACCCTAAACCCTAAACCCTAAACCCTTCATCTTTCCCAGTCTCAGACGATTCAGCAAACAGCCTCTGTCAAGCATCTGGCTTCTGGCCTAGAGTGGACCTTAACGCCCTCTGAAATTCCTGGATGTGAACATCTTCTACCCCAATGAAGGAAAACATGGAATATCCCAAAGCGCCTACATGTTCCCAAAACCCTACACCCTAAAGCCTAAACCCTAAATCCTAAGCCCTGAACCCTGCAGTGGCCTTGGAACTGTCGATGCAGCTGGACTGCCAGCTCTCCTTTGTGCTGCAAAGGGTTGAGAAGTTGGCAGGGCTCCTCAACCGGTTTAGGGTTCAGGGTTCAGGGGTCAGGGTTTAGGGTTCAGGGTTTAGGGTTTAGGGTTCCCCAAACCCTAAGCCTGGTTCTTTGAACAGGGCTGCCATCAGAAATCTCTTCGTTCTGCAGGCTCTAAGGGCCCCCATGGTTGAGGCTCTGGACAAAAGCAGGGAACCTCCGAGACCTTTGACACCAGGAAGCTACACCGGCCCCGCGCGCACGCGCGCGCGCGCGCGCGCGCGCGAATTTTGCCCTGACAAAACCGCCCTGACTGAATTCGGACATCGCTGTGTCGAGGGCCGTCGTGAGAAGACGTAGGATGACAACACGTGGCAGAACAAAAGCTCCAAGCCAAAAACCGAAACACACTTGAAGCATAAAAAGCAAGGTAAAGGTAGGACCCTAAACCCTAAACCCTAAACCCTGAACCCTCAACCCTCAACCCTAAACCCTAAACCCTAAACCCTAAACCCTGCAGCAAGCCCTGGAGGTTTCCTTAGACTCACAGGAATTTTGCCCACTTGGAGTCTCTGAATGCAAGTGGTCTTAGGATGGCAGGAAAGTTTCAGGCTAAGGCTGAAAATGGATCTGCGTTGTTTTTCTTTTTGGGGGGGGGGGGGGGGGGGGGGAGGGGAAGGAGGAAAGGAATATTTTGGGTTTGGGGTTTAGGGCTTAGGGTTTGGGGTTTAGGCTTTAGGGTTTAAGGAATAGGGGCGAACTACACCGGGTGTCGCAGTACTACGCGTGGCCTCGATAGAGGAAAACTCCCACACTTTTGCGGCCACGAGGCGATATTGCGCCTCACCGGCCGTGTCAAGCTGTTGCAAAGCCTGACATGGGTTTTTTTATGAAATTATTAAGGGTTCAGGTCCGGGGAAGTTTCGAGGAGTTTCGTTTCTTGACATTTGAGTAATTTCAAGTTCCAGGGTTTTTGAGGATTGAGGGTTTAGAGTTTAGGCTTTAGGGTCTTCGGGCTCAGAATGCAGGGCATGACAAGTCCCTCCTACTTTGTGCACCGATCCACTGGTCTCATGGCCGCCGCCTATGGGACGTGGGGCCCTAGAGGCCTGGAATATGGGAGTTTACGATAGTGGGGGACCCAGTTGGGGGACCTAGTATAGACTCCCCAAATGGGAGGAGCCCCTGGTCCTCAGGAGCCCCAATGAGGTACCCCGAATTTCGGAAACCCCCCCTATGGATGTCGGGGGGTACCTTTGACTGAGGACTATGGGAGTTTTGGGGTATATTAGGGGTATCCCCCTTTTGTTGGACATGCTCATCTGCATCTACACACATATATGTAAGAGAAAGAGGGAAACAGAGAAAGAGAGAAAGAGCGAGAGGACCCTGAACCGTAGGGGTCCCAAGCCTTAAGCGAGGCTCCCAAAGACGGAAATTAGTTCTTCTGTGCTTGGTCAGCACAAGTTTTCGGGCCTAGGGTTAGGGCTTTCGGGCTTAGGGTTAGGGTTTGGGACCTATTCACCCTAGTCCACACTGGTGCCGAGCGTCTGATTGCCAGAAGGACTCTGCCTCAACCAATTTCGGCAGTGCAACAATGCGAGGACGGCTTTGTCGAACTACTGTCGGCTGGAGGAGTTTCTGTAGGTGTCCTTTTCTTGGAGGTTCATGGCTACTTACAAGCCGGGTAATGCGCAGGGCAACTATGTTAACCTGATAAGCCTACTTATAATTACCCACGAACCCTCAAGTACCCAAACCCTGAACCCTGAACCCTGAACCCTGAACCCTGAACCCTAAACCCTGAACCCTAAACCCTAAACCCTATACCCAAAAAACTTTACGCCCTTCATCCGATTCAAGTTGGAAGCGTGGTACTGTGACCAAATTTTGGAGGGGCCCAAAGTCGCAAGTAAAGACTCAGGTTGTGCGCAAGACGGTTTAGGGTTTAGGGTTTAGGGTTTAGGGTTTAGGGTTTAGGGTCATTGCAGAAAGATGTCCCAGAGAAAGGGTTGCCACAGAAGTGCTCATGGCCTGGCCACCAAGGAGAGAGGTCCTAAGCCAAAGGGGGCCATAAACCCCCCCACACAGGGTTTAGGGTTTATGGGTTATGGGTTTAGGGTTTAGAGTTTAGAGTTTAGGGTTTAGGGTTTCAGGACCAAGCCTTAGCCTACACCCTAAACCCCAAAACCTCCCCTCCTGCACCATTGAGTACTAAAACCCCAAACCCTAAACCCCAAACCCGAAACTCTAAACCCTGAACCCTAAACCCTCTTGAACACCCTACACCCGGATCCCCCTTAAACCCAACCAACGCGATCATCCCCCGTCCGGCCTCGGACACGGCCTCCTGGGAAGGCGGCTGGTCTCCGCACGCCTCACAACCTGGGTGGGAGCTGGGAGGAAAGGTTTAGGGTTTGGGGTTTGGGGTTTGGGGTTTGGGATTTGGGGTTTAGGGTTTAGGGTTTAGGGTTTATGTAGGGTTTAGGGTTTAGGGTTTGGGGACTTAGAATCCAAGGACTTAAGGTAACGTTAAGCAAGGGCTTCCGGGCCCCAAACCCGAAGCCCTAAACCCTAGCCCTAAACCCTAAACCCTAAACCCTAAACCCTAAACCCTAATGCAGGGTCTAGGACTGCACGGGCATCTTCACCAGCCGGGTGGCAAGACCAGCTCCCACCCTCGGTCGGATAGTAGGAGCCATCACCTGATCGTAGGATTTAAGGTTTAGGGTTTAGGGTTTAGGGCTAGGGTTTAGGGGTAAGGGTTTAGGGTTTAGGGGTGCTGGCCACCGGCGCACGCGAAGGAACATCGGGAGTATGTTTGGCCTTAGGCGGTGCTTCAGAGTAAGTACATTCTTGAATGCATGGCTTTTTCTCATTCCTCGGCATGCGCGCTTGGCACGACTTTCTTAACCGGATATGGCTATGGGGAAAGCCTAGGTTGCAAGGGAACCCTAAACCCTAGCTCACCCTACTTCACCGCATTTCACCGTTTCAGGTGCCGTCATTTCTGTGGCGGGGGAGCGCAGTTTCAGAACCTTCGATGGTTCAACCCTAAACCCTAAACCCTAAACCCTAAACCCTAAACCCTAAACCCTAAACCCTAACCCTAAACCCTAAACTCTAAACCCTAAACCCTAATTAAACCCCTATACAAACTAGACCCGGGAGTAACCTAGGAATAAACAGGGTGCACTTCTTGGCTTTAAGGGGATGACAAGGGAACCCCGTCAACCCTAAACCCTAAAAACCCTAAACCCTAAACAATAAACCCTAAACCCTACAAGGGCCTACTCCCGGTCCTAGCAAAGCAACAGACTCTTCCCAACCGAGGTGTTGAGCTTTTATAGGCTTTTCTTTGGGTTTAGGGTTCAGGGTTTAGGGTTAGGGTTTAGGGTTTAGGGTTTAGGGTTTAGGGTTTAGGGTTTAGGGTTTAGGGTTTAGGGTTTAGGGTTTAGGGTTTAGGGTTTAGGGTTCAGGGTTCAGGGTTCAGGGTTCAGGGTTCAGGGTTCAGGGTTCAGGTTTAGGGTTCAGGGTTCAGGGTTCAGGGTTTAGGGTTTAGGGTTTAGGGTTTAGGGTTTAGGGTTTAGGGTTTAGGGTTTAGGGTTTAGGGTTCAATTTTTTGCTTTTTGACTTTCTGGGGTTTAGGGTTTATAGGGTTTAGGGGGCTTAGGGAAGTTTAGGGTTTAGGGAAGCTTAGGGTTTAGGGGTTTAGGGAGTTCAGGGGTTTAGGGACCCTAAACCCTAAACCCTAAACCCTAAACCCTGAACCCTAAACCCTGAACCCTGAACCCTAAATCCTCAACGCCATCCGACAAGCACGTGGGGCGCGGCCAAGTCGCCGCAGCTCAAGCACTGCATCCCACGGGTGAGGTCCTGTTCCGGGTTTAGGGTTTAGGGTTTAGGGTTTAGGGTTTAGGGTTTAGGGTTTAGGGTTTAGGGTTTAGGGTTTAGGGTTTAGGGTTCAAGGGGGTTTCGCCACCATGTGCCAGTGTCGGAGTCATGGTTTGGGGCTTGGGGCGCCTGGGCTTGGGACTTAGGGTTTGGCGAGACCCTACCCCAAACCCTAAACCCATAGGGATGGATGCAGGATCTACATTGCTACGTTACCATGTTGATGTTTGCACAAGCCTAAACCCTGAACCCTAAACCCTAAACCCTCGAAACCCAGAACAAACCCGAGCTGCCAAAGCCCAGAGTCAGCCGACGGCTCCCTAGAAACCCTATTGTCAACAGTAAACCGTAAGACCTCTACAACCCCCTGGAACCCCTAAAACCCCCTGTAACCTCTTCGTAACCCTTTAACCCCTCTTTATGACGAGTCTCATATGCTCGCTCGGTTATGAGTTGCGGCTGTCTCACGAGCGATTTGGGGCGAGGAAACCCGCCTTCCCCCGGCATCGCTCGCACTCGCAACGGAAGCCCCACGGCCTTGGGGTGCACTTAGGGGCTTAGGGCGTTAGGGCTTTTAGAGGGGGGGGGGGGGGGTTGTTTGTTTCTTTTCGTTGGGGGGGGGGGGGGAGGGGGGCGGGGTGGTGAGGGTTTAGCCGCTATGCATACAGTATGCATAGGCACTCGAGCACATGGTGGGGCTGTGCCCTTGCTTGATACCGGAAACGCTAATGCGGTTGACAAGGCAAATGGGTGGGAACGAGCATTGGAAGCAAGCCTATCACGTACCTGCAACCCTGCAGGAGCTTCTTCTTGCTCTATGCTTCTGGAAGTTACAAGCTTATGTTCCAGAGACCCCCTAACCCTAAACCCTAAACCCTAAACCCTAAACCCTAAACCCTAAACCCTGAACCCTGAACCCTGAACCCGAAACCCTGAACCCTGAACCCTGAACCCTAAACCCTAAACCCTAAACCCTAAACCCTAAACCCTAAACCCTAAACCCTACCCAGTTCTACGGCCCTAAGACCCACCTGCTGCGAAGCCACCCCCTCTCCAGCTCCCGTCGGCGCGCCCAAGTTGGTCGCAGAAGGTCCTGCCGCTGGCGAACGGCGCTCCTAAAACCGCCCCCGACACCTAAGTACCTCGAGTTTTCTAGGTTAATTAAGGGTTTAGGGTTAAGGGTTTAAGGTTCCCAAAACCCTAAACGCCAAAACTCCAAAACTCCAAAGCCCTAAAGCCCAACACCCTAAACTCTAATGGTCGGTTCTGCCGCTTCCCAGGCGCAATCCCGCAAGCACAGCATTCCAAAAAAGAAAGGGGGCTCCACATAGGGTTTAGGGTTTAGGGTTTAGGGTTTAGGGTTTAGGGTTTAGGGTTTAGGGTTTAGGGTTTAGGGTTTAGGGTTTAGGGTTTAGGGTTTAGGGTTTAGGGTTTAGGGTTTAGGGGTTCATGGTGCCTAGTAACCCCAAGTATAACTGCACTTCTAACCTAATGTTAACCCCTACTAAGGTACTTAAAGGGGCTCCTAAGTAGTTTGTAACTACGCTTCAAGTTTGGGTTCTAAGTACCCTGAACCCAAAAAACCCCTAAGTCCTTTGTAGGCTACTCTTCCCTTTGTGGCTCCCTAGAGGCAGACTGAAAGCGCTTCAGACCCTAGACCCTAAACCCTAAACCCTACACCCCGGGCTCCGCCTTGACAGTGGCGTTTTCCGCACCACCGCCCCCCCAACCCCCCCCCCCCTCCCCTAGGGTTTAGGGTTTAGGGTTTAGGGTTTAGGGTTTAGGGTTTAGGGTTTAGGGTTTAGGGTTTAGGGTTTAGTGGGTTTACGGAAAAAAAATCATGAAACAAACCCAGCAAGCCTAGGAAGCCCCATTCTAAACCGTAGATAAGTTCCATATACCCCTCTAAGCCCTAAAACCTCTGCAAAAACCCGATAAATACCCTGAAAACCCCGAAGCCCGAAGCCCTCCAAACCCTAAACCAGTTTTGGGGCGGTTTGGGGTTTCGGTTTTCGGGTTTAGGGTTTCGGGTGTTTGGGGGGTTTGGGGTTTACAGAACCTCCGAGGAGATCCGGACTTCGGTTTCGCAAGGTTTCCGGCCATTTATCCTTCTGCCAAGACATTATAAAGTCGTCTGACATCACTCAAAGGATTCACAAAACTGAGAAACAGCGTCTGCAGCTAGATCTCCTGGCATCAGATCTGGGGCAACAGATAGTATAGAACAGAACGTAGACCTATCGCAGTTTAGGGTGTTTTTTTTTGCAACCGGCCTCAACAAGGGCCCAACCATAAACCTCCTAAAAAGCCATCCGCGTGAGCTTCAAGAAATCTCGGCCTTGACAGGTGTCGCAAAATAAATAGATGGCATTTGCATGCTCTGCATGCAGCAAGGGAACGCTGGGCTCTGGTCCATTAATCTGCAGAAGATGAGACACTGATAAGGACCCCAATAAGGTATCCCTATCATCGTAAACCACTAAGTCGTCTATATTAAACCCTGAAATCGATTTGCCACAGCGCATGACATCTCAACAGCCTGACTTCAGGTTGCTGGCTCCAAGCGTGTAGATTGGCCGGTGTCCACGGAAAACAAAGCATGGGTGCCGGAAGGGTTCACACGGTGTTTGATGGAATTATAGGGCTTAGAGGGTGGGTTTATCGGGCTTAGGGGCATTACGCTAATAATTAGTGTGAATGCCGCGTTAATTTGGTTCACGCGTGAACGCACTAATTTCATTCACCTAGTGATAGTACGGGCGCTCATAATACGCACAAAGTACACGTAGGAACAAATACGCGAGGTTAAATTCACTTTTTCTGCATTCGTTCAATGATTCGCTACGTTCTCTCATTTCACTTCGTCGTTCATACAATTCATGCGCTTCACATAAATTGTATTCACTCACTGTATTCACTTGTTTTCTTGTTAATTGTGTTCGCGAGAAATTATAAGTTTGAATGGGGGCATGAATTAAATGAACGCGTTCATACATTCATCCCTTCCACCTAATAATGTACTAAGAGCCCCATAAAGACCTTAATTTTGTGCTCTTTGCTGCTGTACGCAAAAGGGCTTACAATAAGTCTATTCATGCGCCCTTTTCCTCACTTTGTATCGATCGCTGGTTCTCTTGTTACGTTCATAAACTCATTCACACGTTCAATCATATGATTCTACGTTTCCACTCCCATATTCACTTATCCTTTTAGTACCAGCGAACCATGGACAGGAATCGTTCACTATATTCTACCAGGCTTCGTGCAGGCATTACAAGAACAACTAAAATATAGTTCTCTTCACGTTCATCAGGAAGCCAACCAAGATATGAGAGTTAGGGTCTCAAGGTGTGATTTAGGGCTGTTTGTGCCCCCCCCCCCCCCCAAAAAAAAATGCGCAGCGAAGCGTTCTCGCTTTGAGAGTTGAGGTTCGGAGGGTATAGGGACCCGACTCCGTGCGTTTAGTGCCCGCAAGCGTCGCCACCTTTGGGGTTGTTTCTTAGACTCTGCGTGCAATGAGACTATACACCCCTTAGAACCTTAATAAATATGATATCATTAGTCTCTTGGGTTTTATATGAACAAAAGTTTAAGGAAAAACAAGGGGGATATAGGAGAAGTGACGACGGTCACACGGAGGGTGCATGTCTGGGTGTCAACGCAGCCCTGAGTGGAACGGTCGTCCCGGTCGGTTCATGGTACTTGGTAACCAATTTATAACTGTACCTATAACCCACTTATAAGTACTTAGTACCTAGTAGCCAGCTTATAACTGTACTTATAACCCACTTATCAGCCCTTTTAAGTTCCCTAATGTTCTTGGATGAGTACAGTTATAAGTACAGTTATCATGGGTTAAGAAGTACCAGGAGCCTCCTAGCAGTGTTAGGGTTTAGGGTTTAGGGTTTAGGCTTTAGGGTTTAGGGTTTAGGGACAGCCGTGAGGATGGGGAATGCCGGAGTGGGCCATCTTCGCGGCGATGGAATCAACTTTGAAGCTTTTAGGGTTTAGGGTTTAGGGTTTAGGGTTTAGGGTTTAGGGTTTAGGGCTGACAGTCAAGAGGATGGCTTGGGATGCTCCCCCTTATAGTAAGAGTCCTTCTTCGGGATGATAATCGGGGGTACTAGTATTCTTTTAGGGTTTAGGGTTTAGGGTTTAGGGGGCATTAGAATCCCTGTTAAGGACTGCTAAAACTGGTAGTATAAGGGGGAGCATCCCAAAGTATGGCGACCATCCCCTAAATCCTACAAAACCCTCAACCCTAAACCCTAAACCCTCAGCCCTAAACCCTAAACTTTAAATCCTAAGCCCTTGTCCGCAATCTCGACACATCTGTCAAGCCTCGCGAGGCCAAAAGTGCTGACAGGCACGAGGATGTCGAGCAACACTCGTGGGTGATTCGTGTAGCTTCGGGTTTAGGGTTAGGGTTTAGGGTTTAGGGTTTAGGGTTTAGGGTTTAGGGTTTAGGGTTTAGGGTTAGGGTTTAGGGTTTAGGGAGAACTTGCATCGCGCCGTTTCTTCGGGTTGTTGCGGTCACGCTGCGTCTCGCGATTGCTTATCTGCATTCGTGTTCGTGGCCTGAGTGAAGCCAATCGCGGAGTTGGATGATTCCCGAGAGAAAAAGAAACAGACCTTTTCAACCGTAGAAAACCTTGCACTACAAGTTTCGGGGTTTCTTCTTTTTTGCGGGTTCTTAAGCAAATCCATCGCATTGGGGGGCCCAAGGACGTTATGCAACCGAAGGCTTTGAAAATACTCCCCATTACTCCCCACTGCTCCCTAAGCCCTTCCAGGTACACCCTGAACCCTAAACCCTAAACCCTAAACCCGAAACCCTAAACCCTAAACCCCCATGAACCCCCCCCCCCCCCCCACGCCGCCCTTGAGAACTCCGAAATATAAACACTTTGGAGTCACGGAGAACGTTACATCTCGGCACCCAGCCTTGGCAGGTATGAACTCCAGTCCAAGAGTGCAAGCAGCTTGCTGTGAAGGTGAAGGCCCCAGATTGTGTATAGGGTTCAGGGCCTAGGGTGTAGGGTTTGGGGTCTTTAGGGATAGGGCTTAGGGGCGTCTAGGGTGTGTAGGAGGGTTGGCTTGTGAGCCTTTAAAGCGCCGGTACGACTACCAGCTATCAGGTGTCACCCCTACATCCTAAACCCTAACCGTAAACCCTAAGCTCCCTAAACCCTAAGCCTCTAAGTACTTGTGAGTTACCCTAAACCCTAAACCCTAAACCCTAAACCCTAAACCCTAAACCCTAAACCCTAAACCCTAAACCCCGAAGGTTGAACCTCCTACTCTACCCCAGGTTGCCACAGGGCCTTCAACTCCACTCTTGGCTGCCTGGCTTCTAGTAGGGAAGTGGGGGATTAATGGCACCGTGTAGGCCAGGGAGATGCCCCTACTTCCCTTCAGTTGGCTCGTCACCTGCGTCACTCACCCGGCCCCTGCGCCGGCACGCGCGGCACGTCGAGCACGTCGAAGCGCAGGAGAGGGTGCCAGAGTCTGCGCGCGTTGCTCCAGCTCCTTCGTGTAGAGAATGTACTCCTGCGTCTCCTTCTGGAATCGCAGCTATATGTTTTTATGTCTCTTATTACTTTTTTGTTTTTTGGGAGGGGGGGGGGCGGATTAGGGGGTAGGGTTTTGGGTGTGGGCTTCTGGCCCTTCCGAAATTGAACTCTGAGATGTTGAGAATAGTTCGGGCGGGGTGGGGCTATTCAGAAAGAGCAGGTCGCGGAGAGGTGAGGGTGAAGATAATTAACGTGAACCATTTGCTTTGAAGGTCTCTTAAGGTTAGGAGTTAGGATTTAGGATCTAGGAGTTACGAGGTAGAGTTTACGACTTAGGATGTAGGACTTAAGATCAAACATTACACAAGTCATGAGGTTGAACCAAGCAAAGCCGGATGCCACACTGTGTCTAGGTGCATCCGGATCGTCGGTTCTGGTGAAGTGACGAGAGGATGCGGGGCAGCTCATGCACCGCGTGCGACCATGATTCGCTTGCGGCGCGTCGAAGTCGATGAAAGTCAGGCGGTACCTCTGGTCTGCGCAGTATGAGCTTTGAGGGCTAGAGGCAGCAGGGGTTGAGGGCTTGGGGCCGCTAGGGTTTGGGGTGTTATGTGGGGGGGCATGATCTGGCGCATCTGCTGGTGTTGGTTGCGTGGTCGCAAGTAGAATGCAGCGACATGAACCCGAGCATTGGGATCATGTACTCTGCACTACGAAGGTCTCTGAAACCCTAAACCCTAGGTATATTGACCAGAATGAACGCCCTTGCAAGGTTCATTCACCCCCCCCACGTTTCTCAAAGTTGGCTTTAGGGGCTCATGGTTGGGATGTTCCCCCCTATACTAGCAGTCCTTCATAGAGACTCCTATGAAGGACTGTTAGTATAAGGGGGAACATCCCAAGGTTTAGGGTTAGCTTGCCACTCCTTCAGAAGCTTGGGAGGCTAAAACTGTCTTCAATAGTATTACGTTGTTTTTTTAGAGTCGTTGAAGGGCTCATGATTCTTGAGCTCCGCAGATACTGCGTCAAAGTAGAACCTTAGAAGCTAGACTAGAGCCACAAGAGCAACCTAGAAACAAGAGGGGTGCCCTTTTTGGGTTAAAGCGGGGGCTTATAGGGAGCTTAACCCCTAAACAAAGGGGAACAAGGGCCTAAACCCTAAACCCTAAACCCTAAACCCTAAACCCTAAACCCTAAACCCTAAAGAAGAAGTTGCATTGACAAGGCACCTAGGCTCGGCCATATGAGGGAGTTCCAAACCGAGCACTTCGTCTCTTTGAGCCAACACTGCCCGCGCAGTTGTTTAAGCCCAGAGTAGGCCATAGACTCAACTAGGTTGCCCAGTAACCTAGGAATAAAAAGGGTGCCATTTTCTTGCGTAAAGGGGTTTGTAGGGGAACCTAGAGCTCCCAAAAAGGGAATAAGGGCACCTACTGGGCATCCTAGTCAAGTGGGACAACGACCTAACTCGCGATACAAGGGTGCAGCTTACAGTTTACATCCCTTTGTAGTGGCTACTAATTAAACCCTAAACCCCAAACCCTAAACCCGAAAGTAGTGCGCAGCTCCTCACCGGAGAGGTAAGACACCAAGATCTCTTCACCTGGCGTCACCGACTGCAACCGAGAAGGTCCTGGAAATTCGCCTCGGCCCCTTTTAACCCTAAACCCTAAACCCTAAACCCTAAACCCTGGCGCCTAAGTCTGGGCACTGGGGCCGCCCCTCTCAGACTCTGGAACCCGCCTGAAGGCCTCCTACCTCCTGAACTCATGGGTTTAGGGTTTAGGGTTTAGGGTTCAGGGTTTAGGGTTCAGGGTTTAGGGTTTGGGGCTTGATTTTTGGGTTCAGGGGTTTAGGGGTTTCGGGTGGTGTGGCCATGCGGCGCCAAGCGACAGGTGACTTTGGCTTTCCTTCGCACGCTACACCGCGAGTAAAACCGGCCCGGCTGCCGAGTCGGCGCGCGCAACCGTTGCTCAAGCCGGCAAACTTTGTGGGAAAGGGTTTAGGGGGTTACAGGTTTCGATGCCCAGCTTAGTCCAAAGCTGCAAAGTCTCAAGTTTAAGAGTTTATAGGGATTTAGGGAAACAGTCAAGCTACGCGGAGGTCATTCCTGCGCAAGACACGATCTCGGGCTTCGATTTGAACTCTTGCGAACCTGAACCCGAAACCCTAAACCCTAAACCCGAAACCCTAAACCCTAAACCCTAAACCCTAACGGTAGATGTAGATGTGATCTGGGAGCCGCCTGGCGCCAGATCGCAGAGCGCAACCAAGCGGATGGCACCCCCCGTCTGCCAGGTTAGGGTTTAGTTTTATAGGGTTTAGGGCTTATGGGGGTATAGGGTGTAGGGTTTAGGGTGTTTGGGTTTGTATGGTTTAGGGTTTTAGGGGTTTTGGGGTTTAGGGTTTTAGGGTTTTAGGGTAAAGGACTCATAGGGACTTAGCGCCCGACATCTGAAAATAACAGAATGAGCCTTAGACCCAAGCCCGCAACACGCATAAAAACAAGTACATATACGTAAAACATATATACACTCTCACCCTAGGCCCTAAACCCTAAACCGGGTTTGGAGTTTGGGGTTTAGGGTTTATATAGGCCTTGGAGTTTACTGTAGAGCTTCTTGGCTATAGAATTCAGACCTTTATTTGCATTCAGGAATTCTGGTCTCCAGGAGGCTCGATGTATCTGCTTGTTGATGTTGGGAATGCCTAGCATTCTGACAGTCGCAAGTCACGTGTGTGGGCGAGGGGGCGAGCGGGTCGCTAAACCAGAAGCCAAGGGAGAAGTATCTCCGCTATAGACCCTAGACCCTAGACCCTAAACCCTAAACCCTAAACCCTCTTGTTTTGTGGTTGAAGTCTTTTGGTAGCCAGAGCAGCTTCGTGGTCCCTTAGTATGGGCCCTTAACAAGAAGGGACCCCATATATACTGTATACACCCTCTCGAACCCAAGGCCCATACTTCAGAACCCTGTCAAGAAGGTAAGGGAACATATTCTTGGTAGCCCAGAATCCAGAAACCATATTACAATAAGGGCACCCTTTTTTGGGGGTTGGCTACTTTATAAGGGAACCCAGAACCAAACAAAGGATAAAGAGTACAACTATCTACCAAGTATTCAGGGCCCCTGAAACGATCCCTTGGACGTACCTTCTGAAGAATGAACTCTAAGAGACGCAACAGCAAAGCGCTGCACCCCCTAAACCCCCTAAACCCTGAACCCCCTAAACCCCCTAAACCCCCTAAACCCCCTAAACCCTAAGCCGTCCTCTGGGCAGAGTGTGGCATTGGGCTGGCAAGCGTGGTTCCTGACTTGCGAAACGTGCTCTTCTGCTCTCACTCTCATGATCATGGTCCCCCAAACCCTAAACCCCAAGAAATTGCTGTTCAGATCTCTAAACCATGCAAAACCCAGAAAAGCTTCAAAACTTAAGAACGCGACCCTACAGACCATTTGGACCCCTCAAAAAACACTACAGCGCCTGACGATAGGAACAGGAAAGCCCTAAAACTCTATATTCTACATGCCCTATTGACTCTACAAGCCCTCCAGGCGCTTCATGAGCCACATCACCCCCCCCCCCCCCCCCCCCAAAAATGAGCCCAGAAACTCCTAAACCCTAAGCCCTCAACCCTCAACCCCCCTGTCAACTCCTAAACCCTAAGCCCGAAACCCTAAACCCCCTGTACATGCCCTGGAAACTACTCTAGATCCTAAACAACCCTAAACCCTAAACCCTAAACCCTAAACCCTCAAGAGGTGATCTGACCATCGAACTGAGTGAGAGCCAGGCACGCTCGGGAGACAATTCGGCAGACCTGGGCTCTGCAAAAACCGTGGGGTTTAGGGTTTAGGGTTTAGGGTTTAGGGTTTAGGGTTTAGGGTTTGGGCGTACCCGAAGCGCCAAACCCTAAACCCATAGCTCGACCCGGCACAGACTCGTACTCTTGCCCTGTAGGGTTTAGGGTTTGGGAGTTTAGGGTTTAGGGTTTAGGGTTTAGGGTTTAGGGTTTAGCGTTTAGGGTTTGGGGTTTAGGGTTTGGGTTTAGGGCTTAGGGTTTGGGAGTTTTAGGGTTGAGGGTTTGTGGCTCATCAACCTGCCGCTTCTCAAGTAGCAGCATCTCCGCCCGTAGCCCGCAACCCTCAGGGGTTTAGGGTTTAGGGTTTAGGGTTTAGGGTTTAGGGTTGCATGGTCCCTTAGTATGGGCCCCTACATCAGAACCATTTAAGGAGGTAATGGCCCATGTAAAAGGCCCATGGAACTAGGGTTTGGGGTTCAAGGTCTACGGAATGACAGGCTATACCCCAAAACTAGGGTTAAGGGTATAAATCTAAAACGCCCTTTTAGCCTTAGCTGCTCAGCGGCCACAAAGCCTCGTACGACCCCTAAACCCTAAACCCTAAACCCCCCTAAACCCTAAACCCTAAACACTCAACCCTAAACCCTAAACCCTAAACCCTAAACCCTAAACCCTAAACCCCCCTTAAACCCCCTTAAACCCCTACAAAGCCGTAACCCCTAAACCCTCTCCACCTTGTGATCTAGTCGAACGTACGAGCCAGGGTACGGAGGTGGAGCCGTCGATGGCTTGTACGCCATTGGCACGCACCCTTTTGAGACGCGGGAGAGATAGGGATTTAGGCTTAAGGGTCTAGGAGGTTAGGGTTTAGGGGGGTTTAAGGGGTTAGGGGGTTAGGGTTTGGGGTTTAGGGGTTAAAGGATTTAGGGTGTGTCGAGATTCGGGCTTCTGGGCTTCCATAACTGAGGCTACAAGCCCCGACAACTATCCTCCACGAAGGGTTATAGGGCTTGGGGTTGAGGTTTGGGGGGCTTTCGCGGTTTGGGGGGGGGGGGGGGTTGAGGATTTAGAAGTTCTAGGCCTTTGGGTGTAGGGTTTGCAGAATGACCAGGTGGGTGCGGTATGAAGAGTTACAGCCACAGCAGATGTCACTTCACTTGAACCCTGAACCCTAAACCCTTCAGCACTCACCTCCCATGCCCCAAACCCCAACCCAGAACCTTGCGAAGAACATGTTGATTGTAAGCTGGAACTCCACTGGAGACGAAAATCCCTACTTCTCGGAAACCTCGCATGTTAAAGCCAGGACCGAATTGACACAAACTGACCTTAAACCCCAGTAAGCCTTAAGGCTCGCACGGGTCTTTCAACAGGGTGAACCATACCCAAGATTACAACCTTAGGGGTCCGAGGTAGAATCCCAGAACCCAAAGCCCCTGAGTCCGAAGACCCTAAACCGCCAATCCTCAATTCCCAACCGTCCCAACCCCCACACAACTAAAGCTCCAAAACCCTTCAAGCCCTAAAGCCTAACTCCTATAAAACCCTCCTTTGCTGCGTAAAAAAAACCTTTCAAACCTACAACTGTGCCAGGCAACCCCCTAAACCCTCAAACCCAAAAATGCTAAACTCCTAAATCCTGAAACACTAAAAACCCTAAAACCCTAAACCCTAGACCCTAAAACCCTAAACCCCTAAAATCCTCAACTGCCAGGCAACACTCTGAGCAGCGCCCCATCTGCACCATCCCCTTGGTCCTTGAGGGTAGGGTTTAGGGTTTAGGGTTTAGGGTTTAGGGTTTAGGGTTTAGGGTTTAGGGTTTAGGGTTTAGGGTTTAGGGTTTAGGGTTTAGGGTTTAGGGTTTAGGGGTTTAGGGTTTAGGGTTTAGGGTTTTGGGTTTAGGGTTTAGGGTTTAGGGTTTAGGGTCAGGGTTTAGGGTTTAGGGCTTTAGGGTTTAGGGTTTAGGGTTTAGGGTTTTAGGGTTTTAGGGTTTTAGGGTTTTTAGGGTTTTAGGGTTTTAGGGGGTTTTAGGGTTTTAGGGTTTTAGGGTTTTAGGGTTTTAGGGTTTTAGGGTTTTAGGGTTTTAGGGTTTTAGGGTTTTAGGGTTTTAGGGTTTTAGGGTTTTAGGGTTTTAGGGTTTTAGGGGTTTAGGGTTTTAGGGTTTTAGGGTTTTAGGGTTTAGGGTTTAGGGTTAGCGGACCTTTGAGGTAACACATAGGGCCATAGAGTATCGGCAGAAGCGCCTGCGGGTTTGGAGGAGGCTCAGGGTTTGTACCTCATGGCTTCAGCCCAAACCAAAAACCAGTAAGTTTCTACTTCATTGATCAATGGCCCCGGCTTCGATGTCATCGGGCCCAAACCCTCCACCCTAAACCCTATAGACCCTCAACCCTAAACCCTCAACCCTAAACCCTCATCCCTAAACCCCGAACACTAAACCCCAAACAGCCCTAAACCCTAAACACTAAACAGCCCTAAGCAACCCTAATCCCTAAACCATACATTCGAAACCCTACAAATTCTAAACCCAACTGTAAGCAGAGTTCAGTGGGACCCTAAAGCCCTCAACCCTAAACCCTAAACCCTAAACAGAGCTCCTCGTCAGCAAAGCCGGTCTTGGGAGATTGGCTGAGCTCCAGCAGCCTGTCTCACGTTCGCACGATCTCGCTCTCTCTCTCTCTCACACACACACACGTTCCTAAACCCTGTTTAGGGTTTAGGGTTTAGCGTTTAGGGTTTAGGGCTTAGGGCTTAGGGTTTCCGTGGTGCGCAACAGCTCCGCGCCTTGCGCGGCATTCCTCTGAGATGTTCTGCAGCTGTATTGCCAGCCTGTCGGGGAGCACCCAGCAGGTAGGGTTTATAGTTTCATAGGGTTTCGGGCTTGTAGGGCTTAGAGTTTAGGGTTTAGCCCCGATACCGCAACCGAAGCCCACAGAGCACACCGAGCACGGACCCCCCCAAACGGCAAAGGGACCCCAAACCCCAAACCCCACCCCCAACCCCCAACCCCCAACGCCAAACCCTAAACCCTAAACCCTAAACCCTAAACCCTAAACCCTTGCAAGTGAAACCACTTGTGCTGCTCCAAACTGACACACAGATGTCGCAGCTACGCAGCACCAAGGGGATTGAGTGCCAAAAAGGAGTTAGCATTTGTGCCGCTACGCCGCACCACTATCGAGCTCCCCGGCGTCCCCGCACCACAGCTTGAGTACCAGTTACTACGACCTTCAGTCCTCCCACTAGGTGACTTTCACGGTAGCGGAGCCTGATCCTGCGGAGGCAGGACGGGCTTGTCCAGGGCAAAGAGGCCGCCGTCGCTAGGCCACGGCGGATCAGAATGTCAACCAATGCGGGAGGCAATCAGCGGAGTGCGGATGGAGTCCCTCGGTGGGACGGAGAGCCCGGCAACTTCCAGGACTTTGAGGAGCGCTGCTTGATGTATGAGCAGTCGGTGGAGTATCACAAGCACTACATGGTGGCACCCCGCATCATCGCGGAGCTCCAAGGGACCGCGCGGAAGGTGATTGCCGGGAAGCCAGCAAACTGGGTGAGCTACGTCGGTGGCGTCCAGGAACTGCTGAATGCGTTGAGACAGAGCATGGGGAAACCGCAGGTGTCCGAGGTGGCCGACTTCCTCAATCGCTACTTCCGTGGCAGTCGTCGGAAGACGGGTGAGACCATGGGGGACTACATCGTGAGGAAGACCGAGACATACTACCGGGCACAACAAGCTCTTAGACGAGTACAACGAGGACGGAAACCGACGCACAGCGGAAGCATGACATGGACACGCGAGGAGCCATCCACCTGGAGTCGCAGGACGAGCTGGGGCGCAGACACGGATGGATCGACGGCCGCAGAGACGGCGGCTCAGGTCGAAGGAGAACGACAAGAAGAACCAGATGTCGTCACGGAAGACGGGCCAGAGCCAGACCCATGGCGGGCGTGGACCAACTCCTCCTGGGGTCGAAACTACTGGAGTGGTCGTTGGTGGAACGCGACATGGACACGATCGGAGCCATGGGGGTCAAGGGCAGCAACCACAGGAGATGACGTGGAGATCCTGCCGGACTTCGTCCAGGGCTGGTTCCTCCTTAATGATGCCGGACTCTCGCCCACGGAAAGGAACCTGGTGCACACCGCGGTTCAAGGAGACTACAGTGTGACCAAGATCGCTCAAGAGCTGAGGAATCAGTGGGATGAAGGCAGTCTCAGGAGACGAGACGGCAACCATCGTGCTCAAGGAGGCTTCCTGGGCGACGAGATCGACGACGGCGACCTCCCCGACGAGGAGCTCGAAGGCATCTACGGGATGGAGGACCTCACCGTGGAGGAACAGATCTTGATGAACGAGGCCGAAGATGAAGTTCAACAAGCGATGGCCGCGATCGAGAAGGGAAAAAGGACGCTCCGAGAAGCTCGTACCCGACAGCACCAAGTCCGAACGTCAAGACAGTACTTCAAGACGAGTGGCAGCAGCGGAGGAGCAAGAGCTGCGAACCTCGGGGCCTCCAGTCCATGGAGGAACAACAAGGACCACAAGAAGACCACCCTGGGGCCTCCTGATGATAGCCGGATGACGTGTCTGAAATGTGGACAAGTCGGACACAGAGCGGCCAATTGCCCAAAGCGCGCAACAAGCACAGTTGGTCGAGCAGGAGGAATCGGAGAGTGCCCCCTTCATCTGCTACCAGGAGGCAGCCCTGTCCGCCATGGAACAGGAGGGCCAGATGACCACCCAGCAGGCGATCAAGAAGGGCTACTGCGTTCTGGACGGCGGGGCTACCAAGACGCTGGGCAGCATCAAGGCGTTGCAGGCAGTGATGGACATCAACCAGACTCGATATGGCAGCTCGCGTCTTCTCGAAGTGGATACTGCTACGAGGCCGATGTTCTCTTTCGGAAATTCCTCAGAGAACCGGTGCGCGAGCACCGTGGAGCTTGGCATTCGTGCAGGAGACCAGGAGGGCCGGTTGAAGGTGCACGCCTTGGACCAAGGCGAGGGGCCAATCCTGCTCTCGGTGTCATCGCTTCGGGCGATGGGCGCGCTGGTGGATTTTGCGAATGACCTGGTGGTCTTCCGGCATCTCGACGCGCAGAAGGTCATTCCGGTGAGGCGCTCGCAGACCGGCCACCAGTTGCTACCACTTGTAGAAGATCTTTTTGACGGCGCCTTGAAAACCAAGGAGCCAGTGCCAGATTTGAAGGCCTTCGTAGCCGAGGCCTAGGGACAACTCCTTCTGGGACCTGAGCCTGAGAGGTTTCGGAAGGGGCGAGGAAATGTGCAGTCAGGCCTAGGGTTTTTGACTGGTGACCAGTCTGTAGGAACTCCTCTTCTTGATTCTAGTCGGGTTAATGACGATGCTAGGTGTTGTAGGGTTGAAAATCAGTACCTGAGAGAGAATTGCCGAGTACCTTCCCACCATCCTAGTGGCCGTGAAGTTCGAGTGTATTCCCCTTCGCATCCCGACGAGCACCAACATGTCGCTGTACTCCCTCAAGAAGCAGCAGCTGGTGAACATGCTTGTCGAGATGGGAGAGAAGCCGCCACGGAGATGGAACATGACCGAATTACGCCAAAGGATCCTCGAGCTGAAGCCAGAGATGGGAGAAACACAACGAACTCGGAAGGTGGTGGAGATCCCAGCCGCGGAGCGGACATTGAAGCAGTGGATGCAGGTGATCAACCAGGCCTCACAGCGGAAGAGCGAGCTTCGACGCCTGTGCGAGAACGACATGCACCTCATGGTGACGGGCAACGAGACCAGCGGCAAGTTGGAGAACATGGCTGTGGTGTGGGCCCGGAACAATGTGAACCCCGAAGCCGAAGACGATGTGGGCTTCGGGAAGCATGCCGATCTCCAGTACAGCGACATCAACGAGAGGTTTCCAAGCTACAGGGAATGGGTTCTCAAGATGGACACGGAAGAGGCCGAGGTGGATCCCCGACTTCGCAGGCTGGCCAAATGGCTACGTCAGAATCCAGTGGGGACCGCGACTCGGGCCAGTGGCTCGACAGAACCAAGAACCTCACCGGGACGTGGATACGTCTCAACGAGAGCCCGCAAAGTGGATGGACCCGAAGAAGAACCACCGCATCAATTGACGCAGGCGAAGGCGATTCAGGACCTCTCCCACATGGTCCAGAACCTGCAGCAGGAGATCTCCGAGCTGCGGGGCGAACGTCCTCGGAAGAAGGAGGCGAGCCGAGGAACGACGTTCGAGGGGTCGGAGGCCACAGAGACGGAGAGCAGCTTCAAGGTGGTGCACAGCCCATGATGATGGAGCCGCCGACGGGGAGCGCTGCTGTCGACGGCGTGATGAAGGAACTGAGTGCCAATCAGGCTAGCCGCATCGAACATTTGAGCCACGGAGTGGTTCCTGAGATTTTCCAGAGTGTAGTTGGTAGAGGTAGACCTGTCCTAATGGAAATTGCATGTGAACCGGATAGCATACTAGGGCAGGCTGTGCGAAACCACGTCGGAGACGAGGGTGCGACTAGTAGACTTTCTGTGTGGAATGGTGCTGATCTGAGCACCAAAGAGGGCATTCGGTTCGCTCTGACACGTGTTTCACAGGAGCGTCCTCGAACTGTATGGTTTGCCACACCTTGTGGACCGTTTTCTCCCCTTCAAAGAACCAACGCACGCACAGCTGAGCAGGAAACAGAACTCCAAAAGAAGCGACAACATGCACAGCGCATATACGTAGGTGCCAGCATTGTCCTTCGACACGCCTTGCAGCTAGGGTGCCATGTTGTCTGGGAGTGGTCGGAGAAATGTGATGCTTGGAGAATTCCATGGGTTCAGAAGATGATACGGGACCTGGGGCTGTACACAGCCGTCACACATGGATGCACGGTGGGGCTTAGGAGCACACAAGACGGCCAACTCATGAAAAAGGGGTGGAAACTGGCCACTTCACACGTGCGACTGGCCACGTACACGCAAGGGCTGTGTGGGTGTGATTCGGGATATCGTCACGGGCGCTGTGAGGGGAAGGATGCCGCTGCTAGTGCTCGCTACACGACTGAATATGCCCAACGCGCCACGAGAGTGTTGTGTCAGGAGTTGAATCATGCACAAGTGATTGAAGAGTGCCAGGGTCACACCTCAGTGCCTGTGTTGTTTGGATTAGGATCAGCGTGCAGTTGCGAAGAACCACACCTTGCAAGCAGACAACAGACATGTGGACATTGTGTTCAAAGTGCTTCGCTGTGGAGTGAGGGAGAGAGAGAGGGAGAGAATGGTGCTGAGGGAGAAGAAGAAGAAGAGGAGGAGGAAGCGCATTGGAGCCAGGAGGCCTTGAGACAGGCGGAGGAGGTGGCCAGCCAACTAAGTAGGCAAGGCGATTTCAGCTTTGAGGCTGCTGAACAACTGGCTGTTCTGATGCCAGAGGGAAGTCAGCCGGGCAGGAGGGGCTCAGTGAAGATGAAAAAGACGGGGTATTTTGTGTTCGGGGGGTACGCCAGAGGCGGTCACCAGGGGGTCACCAGGAGGACCACGGAATTCCCGAAATGCACCCAGTACCGGAACAAGTTCTTACGCCGTCACGTCGGACCCTCCGAGCATTGGACCTCTATTGCGATAAGTATAAATAACCACATGAAGATCCACAGGGACGTGAACAACATGGCTGAGTACAAAAATCTCCTGTTAGGTTTCGGTGACTAATTACACGGGAGGAGGCCTGTGGGTGGCGGGACAGCAGGGTGAAGCGATACGGACCACGGGAAATGGGGAAAAGACTAAGGGGTCCTGGAAACTAAGAGGCGAGTGGTTAAGTTTTCTTCAAAAGACTGGCATGGAACGGAACCATGGACGGGAGCTAGTATTGTGCTGGCCGCGTATGTCAGTAGAGCTACACACACGTATAACGCCGAGGAGAGAGAAGTGTTGGTTCGTCTCGGCTTCCGGCCACCGCCACGGCCCGCCAACATGACGTGTGTTTCACACGTACCAAAAAGGGACGACACCACAGGAAGGGAACAGGAACACATCAAGCGACAGCTCTACAAACTACACGCCGCCACAGGGCACTGCTCAACGAAACACTTGGTCTCTGCTCTAAAACGCCGTGGTGCCAAGCCAGAGGTCATACGCATGGCTGAACAGTTCAGATGTTCCATTTGTGAAGAGAGACAGAAGTTGCAGCCCAGACATGTTGCCTCTCTGGAACCCCTTCCCCCTAAATTCCACACTGTGTCAGCGGATGTGGGACATTGGTTCCACGCCGGAAAAGGGGAACATGTGCAGTTCATGTGTGTCATCGATGAGGGGTCTCGTTTCCGAGTTGCTAAGATCTTG
Organism: Symbiodinium natans; assembly: GCA_905221605.1. Taxonomy (NCBI): domain Eukaryota; class Dinophyceae; order Suessiales; family Symbiodiniaceae; genus Symbiodinium; species Symbiodinium natans. The sequence continues at coordinate 202,029 of CAJNDS010002424.1, forward strand.
TCTAGGGGAAAGAAACAGCAGCCCACGGGTGCCGCCTGTGTGCAGTATCTAGATGAGGGCTGGAGCCAAATCTTCGGACAGCCCAGAACTCTCCGGCTGGACCCAGCTGGGAATTTCCGCAGCAAGGCTGTAGAGCTGCATTGCGAAAGGAATGGGGTGTTCTTGGACCTAGTGCCTGGGGAGGCACACTGGAAAATCGGCGTATGCGAGCAAGCTGTTCAAGGCCTGAAGGAAGTGATGGATAAACTAGTAGCAGATGATGAGTCCATCGAACCTGAGGAGGCTCTATCCACCGCCGTCCGCACGTTCAACCAGCGGGATTTGGTTAGAGGGTTCTCCCCCACGCAGCATGTGTTAGGACAGTCGCCTGATGAGTCGGGGCGCATCGATGTGTCGACACCGGCCGTGCCGCCAGAATTGCTGGTGGAGAACCCAAATGGCGAGTTCCAACGAGCAGTGCGGCAGAGACAAGAAGCGGAGAAGGCACTGGCGGAATGGATAGCACAGCGACGACTGGTCAAGGCGGCAAACTCCCGGAGCCGCAAAAACCTGCAGTATCAGCCGGGGGGGACCTGGTCTACTACTGGAGAGTCCAAGAAGCAAAGAACAAGAAGTTGCCTGGTGCGAAACAAGGACGGTTTGTTGGCCCCGCTAGAGTTCTGGCAGTGGAACGACGACCTTGTGGCCCAACAGAAACCACGCAAAGCTCAATCGTGTGGCTAGTGCGTGGACGCCTTCTTGTGAAGGCGTGTGTGGAACAACTTCGACCAGCTTCAGAGCGAGAAGAACTACTGGAGGCCGTGTCGGAGGCGAAGCCAACCCCTGGACGTTCACCAAGATGGCAGAGCAGTTAGGAGGGAACCAGTACGAGGACGTCAGTGGCATGCAACCAGAAGAGGCAGAGTGGCGAAGAGCACAAGATGTGGATGAAGAGATGCCTCCCGTACGGCGTCACGACCTTCATGGAGGCGAAAGTGATCAACGCAGGCGGCTCCCTAAGCGAGAACACCCGCGTGAAGATTCGGAGGATGAGGAACTCATTCCCGATGAACACCAGCGACCAACGAACACGACTTCGCGGAGAAGAACTCAGAAAGGACCACCCGAGATCATGTTCCAGGAGAAAGGAGCACGCTGGCAAGACCACATCTCCGAGACGGCGTGGTACATCGGAGAGCAGGCTTACTGGCAAGATCCGCAAGCGGGCGTGGAGATTGAAGTGGACATGCCGGACAATGCCAGAGGTTGGAAGCAGGCGGTCGCCAATATGGAGGCGTACATGGTGAACAACCTCAAACGACGAGCCATCGAAGTCTCAGAGAAGCACATGACACCACAAGAAAGGCAGGCCTTTGCGGGAGCAAAGGCGGTGGAGGTCAAGAACTTCATCGCGGCCCAGGCCTTCGAAGCATTGCCGGATCATCTCAAGCCAAGCCGACAACAAGCGATTGGGATGAGGTGGTGTTTAACATGGAAGCTGAAGGAGGATGGAACCTTCAAGGCCAAGGCACGGGGTGTGTTGTTAGGATATCAGGATCCGTCCTACGAACACAGACCAACCACTGCCCCTGTCATGACGAGACAATCGCGGCAAATGATCATACAACAAGCCTCGAATCGCTCCTGGACCCTTTACAAAGGGGACGTCTCGGGGGCATTTTTACAAGGCAAGGAGTATGAGGAGTTGCTGCATTGTGTTCCTTGCGATGAAATTTGTGATGCTATGGGGGTTCCTCGCGGAAGCATCACACGCTTGCGCAAAGCCTGCTATGGGCTTGTAGACGCCCCGTTGCAGTGGTTTCGCTCAGTTGCAGATTTCTTCGCTTCCCTCGGACTCACTCAAACGTGGAGTGATGCGTGTACGTGGGTGTGGAGGGTTGAAGGACATCTCAGAGGCATGATATCAAGTCATGTTGATGATTTTATATTTGGAGGTCGTGATGATGATGCCGGCTGGCAAGAGATACTCCAGAAGATACAGGCGAAGTTCAGATGGGGAGACTGGGAGCGCAATGACTTCGTGCAATGTGGTGTCCGAATCCGTAAACAGGGGCCCAACTTTGTGTTATCCCAGGAGCAATACATCGACAACCTGAAGGAGATCCCTCTGAGTGCAACCCGGAAGCGTGAGAGAAAGGAGGCCACGACGGAACGGGAGAAGACCAGCTTGAGGGCCTTACTGGGAGGAGTCAGCTGGTTGGCCCAGCAGACAGCGCCGCACGCCTCAGCAGAGGTAGGGCTACTCCTATCAGAGGTCGGAAAGAGCACGGTGGAGACCATCGTCAAGGCGAACATCCTCCTGTCGCACGTCCGAGCGAAGAGGGACCATCAGATGATCATACATGCCTTCGAACCGGGGCAGGACCTCACCATGTATGGCTGGGTAGATGCAGGAAGCCAGAATCGAGTGGATGGCGGGAGCACCCAGGGAATCTTCATTGGTCTCGGGCCAACTCAGATGCGGGAGGGAGCCTTGGGGGGCAGTGAGCCCGATGGCGTGGCACTCGTCACGCATTGACAGGACCTGTCGCTCGCCAGGCACAGCTGAAGCACAAGCAGCTGTCAACGGCGAAGACGCCCTCTTCTTTGCCAGGTACCAGTGGAGCGAACTGGAGTACGGCAACGTGGACCCTCGAGACGCCGTGAGCAGCGTGAACAAGATCACAGGATGTTTGGTCACGGACTCCAGAAACGTCTTTGACAAATTAAAGACGGAAGTGATCGTCATCAAGGGCGCGGAGAAGCGAACCTCGATCGAGCTGCGAGTCAGGTGGGTGCATTCCGAGGCACAGTTGGCGAATGGACTGACAAAAATGGGGAGATCATCCGAACTGGAGCTCTACTACCAAATGGGGCATTTTTGGAAGATCGTCGAGGACCCCTACATGAGATCCGCTCGCCGCAGAAAGGCCGAAGGGATGCAACCTCTCGAGGGTACTGAATTACGGGTTAGAGATAAGAATCAAGAAGAGGAGGGGGGAGGAGCTGATGCAAGTGAAACCACTTGTGCTGCTCCAAACTGACACACAGATGTCGCAGCTACGCAGCACCAAGGGGACTGAGTGCCAAAAAGGAGTTAGCATTTGTGCCGCTACGCCGCACCACTATCGAGCTCCCCGGCGTCCCCGCACCACAGCTTGAGTACCAGCTACTACGACCTTCAGTCCTCCCACTAGGTGACTTTCAACCCTAAACCCTAAACCCTAAACCCTAAACCCTAAACCTGCCTCCTGGTGGACCAGCCCTGTGGCTTCACAAAGAGGGGGGCCTCGGCCAAGATCTCGCCTCCTGCTGGATTTTCGGGTTCGGGTTTAGGGTTTAGGGTTTAGGGTTTAGGGTTTAGGGTTTAGGGTTTAGGGTTTAGGGTTTAGGGTTTAGGGTTTAGGGTTTAGGGTTTAGGGTTTAGGGTTTAGGGTTTAGGGTTTAGGGTTTAGGGTTTAGGGTTTAGGCTTTAGGGTGTAGGGTTTAGGGTTTCGGGTTTCGGGTTTCGGGTTTCGGGTTTCGGGTTTAGGGTTTAGGGCTTAGGGTTTAGGGTTTAGGTTTTTTTTTTTGTTTGGGGGGGGGGGGGGGGGGGTTTAGGGCTTAGATTTTTAGGGTTTAGGGTTCAGGGTTCAGGGTTTAGGGATGTTTTGGGGTCATAAGGGTTTGCGGGTTAGGAGGTTAGGATGTAGGAGCGGCTTTGAAATTTGGGCTTGGGGTCGTACATCTAGGCTGCATTCGAAGGCGCATGGTATATCAGCTTGCCTAATATGGGGGCCTTAATGATTAGAACAGGGTTTTGGGGGAGTCTTCTAGCATAATTACAAAGGGACTGTAAGGGAATACTATTAGTTCTTCCGACCCCTAAATTCAGAACCCCAAACCCCGAGGACCCCTTCCTTGCAGCAAAGAACAGCGGGGCCTGCCGGAACTGCTTTGGTTGTGGCAAGTCCTTTGCCACGTCCAGGCGTGTCAATGACCTCACAGGGGCGTTAGGGCTTGGGGTTTAGGGTTTAGGGTTTAGGGATTTAGGGTCTGTCTGGTTTGGGGTTTAACATCGACGGCGTTGGTGTTTTTTAGGGTCTGGCCAGGGACTTGGGTTGATTGAGGTTCCTCCTCGCATAGCCCTAACCAGAGCAACACTCAAAACCCCTAAACCCTAAACCCTGAACCCTAAACCCTAAACCCTAAACCCGAACCACCGAAAATCAAGGCTTGGGGGTTGAGTAGGCCTCTTGCCAGAAACCCCCTGCCCCGATGTGCCTATCCGGCACCTGCTCCCAAAGGTTTCTTAGGTTTAGGGGCTTCGAGGTTCCTAATGTTGGACTGACTTTAGTATAAGGAGGGTCTATAATCACAAGTTTCGAAAATTTATTCTGCGAACCGAGTTTGTTCAGGGTACCCGCTATTATCACAAGTTTTTTTCCGGACGTGTTTTTTTTTTTTTAAGGGTTTGTGTTTTGGGTTAAGAGCTTTCGCAGTAAGGCTTGAAGCCCTGAGGGCTTGGGCTCCAGGAACCTTAAAGAGCCAGAGCGCGGAGAATCCAGAAATCTAAGCCCGGCCAATCCCATGTAAAGCCTAATGGAAATTCATTACGAAACGAGGCCCCAAACAAATTTTGTGATAGGTAGCCCACGGGCCGGTCAGACTGTTTTTAGTAAGTTTGTCTGGCTACCCTCTATAATACCAAGTTTTTTTCGGATGATTTTTTTTTGAGGGTTTGTGTTTTGGGTTAAGGGCTTACGCAGTAAGGCTTGAGGCCCCGAGGGCCTTGGGCTCCAGGAATCTTAAAGGCTGGAAAGCTTCAGGCCTTGAGGTCCTAAAGGCTTGAGGCCCTGAGGGCGGTTCCCCCCCCCCCCCCCAATTTGTTTGGGCGGGTCGCCGGGCCACGCGTTTATAGAGGGTCCAAATTTGTTTGGGGTGGGGGGGGGCCCCATACTAAAGACAGTGCAACATTAAACCCTAAACCCTCAACCCTAAACCCTAAACCCTAAACCGGCATTTAGGGCTTTAGGCCCTCATAAGCCTCTACCCCGTGGAAGTCGGAGCCGGCTGGCACCAAGAACACGCGGAGCGTCGCCTGAGGCCAGCGTTCTAAGGCGTCGCGCGGTTGGATTTAGGCTAAACCCTCTCCCACTATATATATATATATATTTATTTATTTATTTAAACCCTACACACCTTCGTGGCTAAGGGCAATTTCTTCGCTAAGGGCCATTTCTTGGTCGCTAAGGGCCATTTGCTGGGTGCTAAGGGCCATTTCGTCGTGGCTGAGGGCCATTTCTCCCTTCCCCCCCCCCCCCCCCCCCCTCCCCCCCCTCCCCCCTCCCCTCCCCTCCCCCTCCCCCTCCCCCCCTGCGGCCGATGCAATGGTTCGTGGGTAGGATGGTCCATGACAGAGTGAGGTTGAGGGCTTGCTGATGAAAAATGCAAACTTTTATTTCTTAATGTTTTTGCTCGACCCGGAGCTGCTGAACCCTAAACCCTAAACCCCAAACCCTGAACCCTAAACCCTAAACCGTGGATAGGGTTTACAGATACGAGGGCTCCCTTTCTAAGGCTCAGCCCTGCCAGAGCCTGCCAAGGTCAAATAATTACCATCCCGATGGTTTAGGGTTTAGGGTTTAGGGTTTGGGGTTTAGGGTTTAGGGTTTAGGGTTTAGGGTTTAGGGTTTAGGGTTTAGGGTTTAGGGTTTAGGGTTTAGGGTTTAGGGTTTAGGGCGCTGGAAAGGGACATGGCGTGCAGGATCCCCCAAAGCTCCAGAGTCTTTCAAATGGGCAGGGTTTAGGGTTTAGGGTTTAGGGCTTAGGGCTTAAGGCTTAGGGTTTAGGGTTTAGGGTTTAGGGTTTAGGGTTTAGGGTTTAGGGTTTAGGGTTTAGGGTTTAGGGTTTAACATGTATGACGTGCACAGGTTCCTTTTTGAGCTTCAGGACTAGTTACGCTTCCTGCAGAGTCTCCTGTAGCCAAACCCTGAACTGAACTGAACCCTAAAACTACTAACCCTAAACCCTAAACCCTAAACCCTAAACCCTAAACCCTAAACGCTGAACCGAACCCAGCCTTTGATCTTGCTCTCGGCGGGGACGCGAAGCGCCATGCAGCCAGGGACAACGCAAGGGAGCTCGCCACCTGCAACTTCAAAGTAGGGTTTAGGGTTTAGGGTTTAGGGTTTAGGGTTGAGGGTGTAGGGATTAGGGTTCAGGCTTCAGGGTTTAGGAGTTTAGGGTTGAGGGTGCTTATGAGCAAGAAAGCCCCGAAAGGCTCAGGACTGTAGGGCTCGAGGCAGCCCTAACCCTGAACCCTGAACCCTAAACCCTAAACCCTGAACCCTGAACCCTGAACCCTAAACCCTAAACCCTAAACCCTAAACCCTAAACCCTAAACCCTAAACCCTAAACCCTACCTTCAAAGACGCAGGCCGGGAGCAAGGTGCTCGCGGACTGGGCGATGCCAGCCATGGCGCCGCAGGGACTGGCAGCACCAGCATGTCAGTGCCACAGGGGGAGATAAGTAGGGCTTGCGGTTTAGGGTTTAGGGTTTAGGGTTTAGGGTTTAGGGTTTAGGGTATAGGGTTTAGGGGTTTAGGGGTTTAGGGGTTTAGGTGGGGCTTTGGGGCTCATAACAGAATGCCACAACCTCACTTTCGGAGTTGAATATAAACCAAGGAAGCATCGGCCCTGGAGGTAATGAGTAGTCTTGGGCTTTAGGATGCTTTTAGGAGTCTTTTGGGGACCCTTGGGGACAGCTCAATAGACCATTTTGGAAGCCGAAAAAACCTAAACCCTAAACCCTAAACCCTATGAGTGCCGGATCCGGGCTGCTTGAGCCCAGCACTCTGATCCAGAACGTCGACTGTGCATCTCGGGGGACCAGAGGGCAGCACTACCCCCACTGAATCCTAAACCCTCAACCCTATAACCCTAATCCTAACCTCCTCAACCTCCTCAACCTCCTCAACCTCCTCAACCTCCTCAACCTCCTCAACCTCCTCAACCTCCTCAACCTCCTCAACCCTAAACCCTAAACCCTCACCTCCCAGAAGTAGTCTATAGTCTTCACACAACAAGCCCGGCCATGGCCACAGAGTTTGGTCGAACAGTGGCAGCTTCTAATATTAAGCGCCCTAACCCTAAACCCTAAACCCTAAACACCCTAAACCCTAAAACCCTAAACCCTAAACCCTAAACCCTAAACCCTAAAACCCTAAACCCTAAACCGTAAACCCTAAACGCAAAGGCCAACGCAAGCCGAAGATGAGCACGTAGGTGACGTAGGACATGACGGGGATGTAGAGATCTGGCCTGGGACGGTTTGGGGCTGAGGATTCAGATGGGCCTGATCCCGATCCAGACTCTTCTTGCAACAGTAGGTAATAACCCTAAACCCTAAACCCTAAACCCAGGCAATGTGATGTTTGCAGACTCTGCATCCAGGCAGTCATGTAGGCCGTGGCAGAGCATGAGAGAGCATGGGCCTGGTCCCCTCCATAGCAACCTTTCCCCGTGATCCGTGAAGTCGAGGCCGCGTGGTCTTCTTAGTTGCTGACTTTAAAAGCCCCCCACAGGTGCACACTTTCAGTTCTACAGGGGATTATAGTATCCCAAAAAAGTGTAAAGTGTGATCACTCAGCTGCTGAGTCTTTGGCATACTGCAGTTAAGCGGGGGGGCCGAGCCGGGGCGCCGAGCCGGGGGAAGTGCAATATTGAACCCCAACCCCTAAACCCTAAACCCTAAACCCTAAACCCTAAACCCCAGGCCCCCCAAACCCTCCACCCTGAACCCATTCCATACAAACCAGGAAGGTGCGGAACTGAGCTTCCAGCTGATCCACATCCACCTCCAACAACAGAGGGGCTCCCACCCACTGCTATATAACCCTAAAGGGTTTAGGGTTTAGGGTTTAGGGTTTAGGGTTTAGGGTTTAGGGAAGCCCTAAACCCTAAATCCTAAATATGATTTAAAAGCTTCAGGGGTTTAGGATTTATGGGGTTTGAGCTTCCGGTGTACAGTACCGATCACCAAACCTTGGGCCCTTCTGAGCCTGCCCGTAACTGTAGTAAACCCTAAACCCGAAGAAGCACCGACCCTAAACCCTAAACCCTAAACCCTAAACCCTAAACCCTAATCGCATTCTACCAAGGCTGGCAAAAGCGGGGGGTAGGGTAGGCTTTAGGGGTAGCTTTGCTCTGAGCCTGCAACGGTCTAAGCCTTGTATCCCGAACAGACTAAACACCTAACCCCTAAACGTCTCAAACCTTGAGCACTAAACCCCAGAAACCCTTATAAGCACCACATCGCCCTCAACCCTACCTGTAGCCCGAACAAAGCATACCTTTTTTGAGAGAGCGCGTAAGGAAATCACCATTAAACCCCCCCACGCTCACACAAAACATATATAAAGTGTTTGGACAACAAACTTAGCTGTATATGAATAACATCTGAAGAAGGCATCCTGACAAAATGCACTTTACTGGGAACACTCCCTAAACCCTGAGCCCCTAAACCCTAAACCCCAAGCGCTCAAACCCTAAAACCCCAAGCCCTCAACCCCTAAACCCCTACACCCCCTAATTGCCCTAAACCCCTACACCCCTCAAAGCCTAAACCCCTAAACCCTAAACCCTAAACCCCTAAACCCCTAAACCCCTAAACCCCTAAACCCCTAAACCCCTAAACCCCTAAACCCCTAAACCCCTAAACCCCTAAACCCTAAACCCCTACTTGAAGGTATTTGGGCACTTCGGTTTTTTGTCTAGCCCTCCAAGGGGATCGACCAGGGGTCCCCTGACCGGGTCAGCCTCCGGGACCCTTGCAGGGAACGCGAATAGCCCTAAACCCTAAACCCTAAACCCTAAACCCTAAACCCTAAACCCTAAACCACCCTAATCCCCATGCCCTGGAAACGCCTGAAGACCTCCTCACACTTTAGTGACAGTGGCCCCTTCTTAAGCACCAGCAAAGCGCCGGGCAGAAGCCCCCAGCACCAGCCCTAGCGGCACTTGAAACGCCCAAAAATCTGGAAAATCGTGGGTTTAGGGTTTAGGGTTTAGGGTTTTAGGGTTTAGGGTTTTAGGGCTTAGGGTTTAGGATTTAGGGCAGCATCTGTGCCTACTACTGGCATCGGCCACTTTAGTTCCGGATTCGGAGGTACGCCTCACAGACACTAAAATAAGGAAGTCAGATCTTTATGCTTTTGGAAGCACGCATGTAGATAGTGCTGAGTCAAGTAAGAGAAATGGATGTAAGCGGTTGTCAAAATTATGGCCCCTTTTTGGATCCCTAAATTACTAAAATACTACGGCACCAAATGTTAAGGGTACCCCAAGAGGGATGATGATTTTGACAGCCACCCACGTATAATTCAAGAACTGAAAAGGGATTCTGGGAGGGTTTAGGGTTTAGGGTTTAGGGTGATACCAAACACATAGCAAAGGGGCGATACGAATCGGCGGGCCAGGCCAATCGTAAAGCCTAAACTCTCTAAACTCTCTAAACCCTAAACCCTCTAAACTCTGCACCCTAAACCCTAAACCCTGCACCCTGCACCCTGCACCCTAAACCCTAAACCCTAAACCCTAAACCCTAAAGCCCCCCAATACCTGAACTCTCAAGAAGGCCTTCAAGCCGTCGGCCCCTACACCGCGCTGGGGAGTGCTAAGGTCGCCCGGCGAGTGGTCCTCCTCAGAGTTTTTAGGGTTTAGGGTTTGGGGTTTAGGGTTTAGGATTTAGGGTTTGGGGTTTGGGGTTTAGGGTTTAGGGATTGGGGTGTAGGGTTTGGGGCTTAGGGTTTAGGGTTTAGGGTTTGGGGCTTAGGGTTTGAGTTTGGGGTTTAGGGTTTAGGGTTTGGGTTTTTTTGGGGTGCAGGCGGTTGTCTTGGGATGGGGCTTAACAGGCTGTTTTGGCTTTTTAGGGCTGGAGTTTAAGAATCTAGAGATGGGGCTGAAAAATGGGCTGTTTCTAGCTGATTCGGGATAGGGGTTTAAGGCTACTGCGGGGATTTGGGGAGCTTTCGGCGTTTAGGATTTCGGGTTTAGGGATTTCGTTGAGACTCAATCGCTTCGACAGAAGGGTTTCAAATCTGTCTTGGGCTGCGGGGTTTTACACCCTAAACCGAAGCCCCCCCAAACCCAAAATCCTACAGAGTTCTCAAAACCTTATAAAGCTGAAAGCCCCAACCCTCAACCCTAAACCCTAAACCCTAAACACCCTGAACCCTAAACCCTAAACCCGAAACCCTAAACCCTAAACCCTACATCCGAGCATTGGTTCACTGGTCTCTGAAAGTGTTCGATCTGCTGAGCTGGTAAGATGAAGGGTCTCGCCCAAGCGTTTTAGGGTCTAGGGGTCGAGGGTTTCCCTAAACCGTGAATAACCCTAAACCCTAAACCCTAAACCCTAAACCCTAAATCCCCTAAACCGTAAATCCCCTAAACCCTGAATCCCCTAAATCCTGCAGTCAGTCCCATGCTTTGGGATAGAAACGGCTCACCCCTCAGGGCCTCAGGGTGAAGCGGCGCACACTGCGTAGGGCTTACGAAAAGGTCTTGGGTCTGGGGTTTCTGGTTTCGGGTTTTAGGGTTAACCCTAAGTCCTAAACCCTAAACCCAAAGCCCCCACGCAGAACTCATAAGGCCGACACCCACATGGGCGTGTGCTGCGCCTGCGGACGTCGTCTCTCAGGAGAAAACGCCAGCCCCCCCACCCCCCCCCCCCCAAGTGAGACTCCCATGTGGTTGAGCCAAATACTCCCCCCCCCCCCCTTTTTCTGGTTCTCACAAACCCTTGAGATTGCGGATTTCTGGGACCGAACACCAGAAACATGGGGTATAGGGACCCTCTGGGACAGGCTTGGAAAAAGCTTCTGGGAGGACTGCTGCCAGCGGCCTGCTGCATCTTGAGGAAGGGGCACATGAGCACCACCAACTTTCTGAGCACGTAGGAGTGGCCTGACGCCGTGGCATGGGTGTGAGGCTGAAGCTTCAACCCCAAACCCCAAACCCCAAATCCCAAACCCCAAACCCCAAACCCCAAATCCCAAACCCCAAACCCCAAACCCCAAACCCCAAGCAAACCCTAAACCCTAACCCCTAAACCCTAAACTTTAAACGCTTTGAGCCAAGATACGAATGCAAAGCGCGCAGTGGACGCTTTAGGCTTTAGGGTTTAGGGTTTAGGGTTTAGGGTAGATACGGTTTGGGGCTTGGGGTTGATTGAAGGGTATCTACAGAGGGACATCAGCTTATCTAATTCGCTCATCCCTTCGATCCACCTTACTTAAGCCTCTAAAGCCAGGGTTTCGGGCTTACCTCGCCCTGGCGAGCTTGAGCGTACAGAGGCCCAGGACACCCTAAACCCTAAACCCTAAACCCTAAACCCTAAACCCTAAACCCTAAACCCTAAAAAACCCTAAACCCTAAACCCTAAGCCCTAAATCCAGATCGGAAGCCGGGCCTACATTGAAGAGCTGCTGGAGACTGAGGAAGAGAAATGGAAACCAGCGCATAGCCTTGGCCCAAGATGCGGGAAAGGCTGCCGGTGGGTTTAGGGTTCAGGGTTTTGGGGTTTAGGTTAATAGGGTATAGGGTTTAGGGTTCAGGGTTTGGAACTGAATATCCACATCCTGTGCAGGGACTCTGATTCCCTGACTCCCTACCAAACAAACAGTAAGTTTGGGGTTTGGGTCAGCATCTGCATGCAGGATGATCCAGACTCTGCGACCCACAACCTTTGAAAGAAGCCTGCAAAACAGGTAGGTAGCGGGAACCTCCAACCCCCCCACCCCTCCAACCCTAACCCTAACCCTAAACCCTAAACCCTAACCCTAAACCCTAAACCCTAAACCCCCGCAGGGGCCCTTGCGCCCGAGCTGTGCATGCGTGCCATGGCCTTAGCTCGCCAAGACCATGTGACAGGGTTCAGGGTTTTGGGGATAGTTAATGGTTGATTGGATCTTTTAGGGTTTAGGGTTTAGGGTTTAGGGTTTAGGGTTTAGGGTTTAGGGTTTAGGGTTCAGCGTCTCAAGTCCGAGCATTCACTGGTCAAGCTCGCTACTCCGGGGGCTTTCAGAGATGCGAGGATAGGGGCACCCTATACCCTAAAACCAAACTCAAAAATCTAAACCCCAAAAGCCAAAAGCCTTTGAGTCCCTAAAGCCCCCGAAAAAGCCATTCAAGCCTACTCCTTAAACCCTAAACCCAGGGTTTGGGGTTTAGGGTCTGAGTTTGTCCTAAACCCTGGGCCTCTGCAATGGCAATGAGTTGAAGTATCCTTCTATTGTGGCTACAGAGGAATGATTTTGGTGCTTCTGCAACCCTAAACCCTAAACCCTAAACCCTAAACCCTAAACCCTAAACCCTAAACCCTAAACCCTAAACCCTAAACCCTAAACCCTAAACCCTAAACCCTAAACCCGAAAAGATCCTGTAGCACTACCCATGACCCGAATACCCCGCCAAGGACTGGGGGTGCTGTCATGGGCTTGGACTTCAACTCCAGCATAGGCAGCTCATCGGCTTGAAGCTTACTTGGAGGTTTAGGGTTTAGGGTTTAGGGTTTAGGGTTTAGGGCTTAGGGCTTAGGGTTTATGGGGGGGGGGTTAGGGGGGGTACCCCGCCAGCTTTTCCGTGGAGGAACAGGCCACCCACACCGCGTAAACTCATGGACCGTAGGCGTTTTCGCACAGGGCATAGGGGCTTTTGGAAAAAACCCCTCTTTGGAGCCCCCGCCCCGACCCCCCCCACCTCCCCCGCCCCCCCCCCACCCCCCCACCCAACCTTAAACTTGTTCTCCTGCGGGGTCGGCGGCTTGAGCCGGAGGCTCTTAAATCCGGCCCCCGCGCCGTGCGTGGTCCAGGGCGGAGCCCGCGTCGCACTAAAGCTCTAGCTTTAAGGGGCGAGCGCCCGAGCCGCCGACCCCGCCCAAAATTGCTTCAAATTCGCGTGGGGCCCTTCGAATTCGGGAGGCCTCCAAAACGGCATCCAAGGGGACGCAACATGCGGTGGTGCGAAAAGCACGAAAACCTCGTAAAAACCATGGGTTTTTACGAAAAACCGAGGCCACAAAACACCCGCAGCACCCCATTAAACCCTCACGGGCGCGCATCATCGGCCCTAGCTTTTCACATGGGGCGCGCGCCAGGCCGAAACCACGTTTTTCAAGGTTTGGGGGGGGTACCGGAAGCCCAAAACCAGGCGAGCCTCATGAGCATCAGCAGCCCTGGCCCGCGGCCCCAAGGCAGTAAAAAACGCTGAAAAACGCTGAAATCACCGTAAATACCGTGTTTTTATGAGGTTTTTCACGCGTGCCTCCGACCCCCACCCCTGTTGCCCTTGACCCGCCTCCAAAGTGCGCATCATCGAAACCCACGTCCGGGGGGGGGGTCTGCTGATGCTGCTGATGCGCGGGGGTCCGGGCGCATCATCGAGCCATCGTTTCTCATGGGCTTCGTGGGCCTCCGGGGCCGACGGCCCAGAGACCCAGCTGATGCTCATGATGCTCGTTTTGGGGGGGGTTCCAACAGCAGAAAACCTCGTAAATACCGAGTGTTTTGTGGGTCCACGTAAAAACGCCCCTAAAATCGCTCATTTTACGCGCTCGAACGGCTTCGTGCCTACAAAACACCCGAACAGCAGGATCCCGAATGCCCTTAAGGGCATTCGGGATCTTGCTTTTGGGGGTTTGGTGGGCACGCAAGCGTTCAAGCACATACAATCGGCGTGTTTAAGGGGGTTTTGGATGGCCTGGGAGGCCGCTGATGCTCATGATGCTCCCTTTCCTGGGTCCCAAAAGGCTTCCCAAGCCCAAAAACACGTGTTTACAGCGTTTTCTGAAGGTTTTTCGAAGGCAAAACGCATGCATAGAATGCTTTTAAGGCCCCCAAACCAACCCCACTGATGCTCCTGATGCGGGTGCGCGCGCGCGCGCGCGGCGCGCGCGCGCGGGGGGGGGGGGGGGGGGGGGGGGGGGGGGGGGGGGGGGGGGGGGGGGGGGGGGGGGGGGGGGGGGGGGGGGGGGAGGGAGGGGGGGGGGGGGGGGGGGGGGGGGGGGGGGGGGGGGGGGGGGGGGGGGGGGGGGGGGGGGGGGGCGAAGGCAGGAGAAAGAGAGACAGAGAGAAGGAGAGGACAAAGACACGGGAAAGAGAAGACAGTGCCAAGGTTCAAGGTTTCGTGCTTTGGGGGGCGGGGGCCGGCCCGTGCCGCTAGGCCTGAAATTTAGGGTTTAGGGTGGTTTAGGGTTTAGGGCTTGTACTTGGAGGTTCATGGTACTTACTAACCAGTTTTGACTGTACTTATAGCACACTTGTAAGCCCCTTAAGGCTCCTAAGATGGTCCGAAGTACAGTTCTAAGTACAGTTACAATGGGTCAATAAGTACCATGAACCTCCAATTACCCTGGAGGAGCTTCCCACGTTTTTTCATACGAGCCATATTCATATGTATGCATAAACGCACAGAATACGGTAGACACAGACCTGGGTCGCAGGGGGAGGTTTCAGAATGGGGAGGGATGGGGGATTCTGGGTCTTGAGTGCTGCCCGGTTGGTCCGAGGGATTGGCAAACCGAAACTGATTCCCCTCGCTACACATGCGCCTTAAACCTCATAGAGCTTACCGAGCTTCTCATCGAACTCGTGCGTAAAGTCATGAAAGTTCATGAAAGGCTCATCCTGTGTGCTCTTTTTGTCTGTGTTTGGCTAGCTCTATTCAACCCAGGTAAACTGCACTGAAGCTTAAGGCGCGTGAGTTTTGAGATACGTTAATGTTCTGAAGTCCGGCCTCCAACACGATTTGGTAGTCTTACAACTACAATACTTTTCGAGAGATACGACGGAGCTTTGCCAACCCCCCTCCCCCCCCAAGGTCACCCTAAACCCTAAACCCTAAACCCCTCCCCCCCAAGGTCTGGGCCACTCCCCTCTCTTGGCTAAACTCACAAAGCTCTACAACCCTAAACCCTAACCCCGTGCAGGGTGTTGAAGGGCATTCTATGCAAACTTCGTCTTTCGGGTTTAGGGCTTAGGGTTTAGGGCTTAGCGCTTTGGTTTCAAGGTTTAGGGCACAAACTCTTCGACAGGGGTCACCTTAAACCCTGACCCCTCCAAGCGCCTGTGCTCTGCACATCCCGGCTGCATCCGGGGCCCCCTAGGGTTTAGCAAGGGGTTTTTCCCTGAACACTACAGAGAGAAAAACCCGAAACCCGAAACCGTAAACCATGAACCCTAAACCCTAAACCCTAAACCCTAAACCCTAAACCCTAAACCCTAAACCCTAAACCCTGAACCCTGAACCCTGAACCCTGAACCCTGAACCCTGAGCCCTGCCGAGGCAATCGCTTCTTTCATCGCTGCGTCTGCCAAAGCCTGCGATGGTGGTTGCAGGGAGACTTTCGGGTTTTGGAGCTTAGGGTTTAGGGTTTAGGGCTTTAGGTCTAGCGTTTAGGGTTTTTGGATAGCCGCCCTCTCTAGTTCAGGGTTTGAGGTTTCGCATAGGGTTTGATTGGGGGCCTGGCAGGTTTAGAAGCCGCTTCGTGCAACTGCAAGGGCAGGTCGTTGCGCACTTTGCATGGCGTGAAGCAGGGTTCAGGGTTTCGGGTTCCTACTACTCCCCTTAGAACCTGAATAAACAATATCTGTTTAGTATCCTCTTGGGTTTTATATAACCAGGAATATAAAATGAATCACCAGGGGGGATATGGGTTCAGGGCTGAGAAGAGTCAGCACCGAATTGAATGGAAAAAATGGAAAACAGTCTGAGTGGGGAGAGAATCAGACGCAGCAGACAAGCTCGTCAGCAACGATGTCGCCGCGGACCGCAAACCCCGAAGTCGCTAAACCCTGAAACTCAAGAAACCGGCTGACACCCTTTGGCCGCTACTGAGTTGTTCAACAGTCAAAGCTGAGCCACCATCTCACTGCTGGCGTTTAGGCGTTTAATTAGGGCCCTCGAAACCCAGAAGGTACGAGAACCTGAGAACCATGTCGGTGAAATCCGACGACACGTCCTTAACTCCACACATGGCAGGCATTCCTAACTGTTCTTCTTTTCGAACCAAGTTGCAACACACTACTCATAACCATTGCTTGGGATTGGCATTTCTAAAAATCTGCCCAAGAAAACTAGCGTTAAGACATCAAATATGCTGAATACCCTAAACCCTAAGTCCTAAACCCGAAGCGCCCCTCAGACGCGTGTGCAGCACTGCCTCGTTGATGCCCATGCTTCCCATGGCCTGAGCTCATGGAATCTCTGCGGGCAGGGTTTAGGGACACAGATGACCCTGAAAAAGCAGACTCAACCTTGGTAGTGGCCTGATCTCAACCTGACAGTTGACAGGCAACAACTCTACACCCTTCAGCCTAAACCAACAGCCCCCCCTTCCCCCAGACTCCCTGCAAACCCTAAACCCTAAACCCTAAAACCTTCAACCCTAAACCCTCAACCATAAACCCTAGACCTCTCTCACTCCCACCTTTGTCACCTTTGCTCTCAGTGCCTGGCTGCTGCTCCTGCTCCCACGAAGGAGTTGGGATTGCCGCCCGAGCCGGGCATCTGCCAGGGCTTCTCAGGGTCCCAAAACTCCAAACCCCAAACCCCAAACACTGAACCCCAAACCCCAAACCCAAAATCCTAAATCCTACACCCCAAACCCCAAACCCCAAACCCCAAACCCCAAACCCCAGGACTTCTAGGTTTTGGGGCTTCGGGGTTCAGGGTTTCAGTTTCAGGGTTGCGTCGCGTTCGAGCCTTGGGGCTCTGGGGCGGGCCTGAAACCACATCGGTCATTAACAAAAACTCTTCGTGAAGTCGGGTGACGGTTTCGGGTTGGGATGTTCCCCCCTTATAACTCACAGTCCTTAATGGGAATTTGTAGCAGGGGTACTATAATCCCCATTAAGGACTGCTAGTATAAGGGGGAACATCCCAAGGTTCATGGTTTAGGGGATTCGAGGGTCGTAAGCCCCTACAAAGAAACAAAACTCCAGCAAGGTTAGGGTTTAGGGCTTTAGGGCTTAGGGCTTAGGGCTTATGGGTTTAGGGTTTAGGGTTTAGGGTTTAGGGGCCCAAACCCCTGCAACCGTATATGCAATCAATTTCGGGTTTACTGTCAGATCCTTAAAAGCTCTGACCCTAAACCCTAAACCCTACACACAAGTCCACGCCCGAAAGCACCTGACATCGTCACCCACTCCAACCATACATATGAAGCCATCATCTCTCCAACCCTATATCCCTAAATCATCATACACAAATCCATATATCCCTAAATCATCATACACAAATCCATGAGGCCTGAACCTCAAACTGTCGACTCCAAACCCCGAAATTCCTCAAACAAGCCACTCACATGCAAGCTGGATAAGACTTGGGATGCTCCCCCGTTATACTAAACAGCCCTTTTCTAGTACCCCCTCCTCCTATTAAGGTAAAAAAGGGGCGAAAAATCCCAAGATAAGGCCCTTAAACTTCAAGAAAGACCTCAAGGCTGAGCCATCGACGGCTCCGGCGGTCCCGGGGAAGGCACTGGAGTTGGTGGCCATACCCATCTGCACTCAGAGTTTTAGGACCCCTTTGCTTTGAGGGGCGGGGAGGGGGCTTAGGGTTGAGGGTTTTGGGGTTTAGGGCTCGGGGTTTAGGGCTGCAGGCACTTGAGACCAACGCCCGCGGGGGGGGGAGCCGGTGCACGTCATGCTCAGGGGTGAGGGTAGAATGGTTGCCTTCCAAGAAACGAAGCCTGGAACACATAGATTCCAAGGAACTGGACTCCAGAACCTCAAAGCGCCCTCCCCGCCTGGCCCTGCATGGGCTGGCTTGGCATGGGCTGGCCCTGCATGGGCTGGCCCTGCATAGGCTGGCCCTGCATGGGCTGGCCCTGCATGGGCTGGCCCTGCATGGGCTGGCCCTGCATGGGCTGGCCCGCCCCGTGCCTCTGCCTCGGCACATCCACAGCCCGAGGCTCTAGAAACAAAGTGTACAGGGCCCCAACAAGGTATTGGGATGCAGGGTTGAAGTCATTTCTATGACAAAGTCCATCTGCTCGCCAGGCTGCTGCAGCTTCATCGGCTGCCTATCAAGGCGGGGGGTAAGGTTCGGAATGGGGGTTTGGGGTTTAGGGGTGAGGGTTTCGGGTTTAGGGCTGCCCATGGCCACAGCAGGGATTGGCCTCATAGGGTTCAGGGTTTAGGGTTTCGGGTTGCGCGGTTGCTGGAAAGTGTCCAGCATCAACCTCTTCAGCGTTATTGCTTTGGACCATGACCCGGAACGTCATGAGGACATGTAGATGCGTCGACTTGAACCTTTGAGATGCAAGGCACATGTCAAGGCATCCCTTATCGTTTCCCACACATCCGGGCAGATTCGTTGGATGGGGGTGCATCCCCTCTCCCTGCTTGATGCGAGCTCTGAGTATCTTGGTAGACCTTCTGAGAAACTAAAATTACACACACACACACAACGCGCAGAACACAATCCCACAAAAACGACCTGAAAACCCCGCAACAAACCCTGGCACCGCCAAGACCCAAACACGCCGAAACCTCACAAGGCCCTAAACCCTGAACCCTGAACCCTCAACCCCAAACCCTGAACTCTAAACCCCAAACCCTAAACCCTAAACCCTAAACCCTAAACCCTAAACCCCAAACCCTAAACCCTACCACACAGAATCGCTGGAGGGCTGGGTCCTCCAGTTCGCCTCCTCGTTCCGCGTGAAGGGGCACACGCCCTGGGAACCTGACGTAGACTTCGGGGCTGGTTCAGGGTTCAGGTTCGGGGTTCAGGGTTTAGGGCTAGGGTTAAGGGTTTAGGGTTTAAGGTTTAGGGTTTAGGGCTAGGGTTTTGACCGTTAGGGTTTATCTTGAGGGTCTAGCCACAGTCCTTGGCTGTAGAACTGCGCCTGCTACGGTGAAGTCCATAAACGGCACTTGATTCTGGGCCAGAACGCTTCCACCAGCCAGTCCCAACCTCTGACAAGCCCTATCTAGTTTGACCGGTTGGCCTAGGATGAAAAGTAAGGTTTAGGGTTTAGGGTCTAGGGTCCCAGGGTTTAGGGTTAGGGTTTAGGGTTTGGGTTTAGGGCTTAAGGGAAGGTAAATAAGAGTGCCACAGGCCATCCTGGCCATCCTGCCATCAGAGGAACCCCTGCACCATACAAAAACAAAAACCTAAACCCTAAACCCTAAACCCTAAACCCTAAACCTAAACCCTAAACCCTAAACCCTAAACCCCAAAAGAAGAACGGAAGCCGCCAATCCCTCGGTACCAAAAAACGAAACAACACGACCCACTGAGGTGCGATGAAGGGCTTAGGGTTTAGGTTTAGGGTTAGGGTTAGGGTTAGGTTAGGGTTTAGGGTTTAGGGTTTAGGGTTTAGGGTTTTAGGGTTTTAGGGTTTAGGGTTTAGGGTTTGGGTTTCAGGGTTTTAGGGTTTTAGGGTTTTGTTTTAGGGTTTTAGGGTTTTAGGGTTTTAGGGTTTGGGGGTTTAGGGCTTGGGTTTTGGGGTTTAGAGCTTCAGGGGTTTAGGGCTTTAGGGCTTAGGGCTTTAGGGTTTTAAGAGGTTTTGGGTTTTTAGGGTTTTAGGGTCTAGGCCTCTGTACCCTCAAAGCCCCCCTAAGTCTCCCTCCCCAAACACCCTAAACCTAAAACCTAAACCCTAAAGCCCTAAACCCTAAACCCTAAACCCTAAAGCCCTAAACCTTAAACCCACTGAGACCAGGCAAAGGAAGACCCGCAGGGCCCGTCCCACACGGGCACGTGAGAAGTAGGCGAAGCGCGGAGCCGCAAAGCGAGCTAGTTGTTGTGGGGGGGGGCTTGGCCGTTCGGGTATGGGGCTTAGGGCTTAGGGCTCAGGGCTTAGGGCGTAGGGTTTAGGGTTTAGGGTTTGGGGTTTAGGGTTTGGGGGTCTAGGGTTTAGGGTTTAGGGCTTAGGGTTTGGGGTCTTGAAGCATGATTGCCCTCCAGGCGGGCTGTTCCCAGGCAGGAGGCAGGATACCTTAGTGAGTCTCACTTGACGCGGTGACTGCGCCGTTTTGCCTTGGCTGCGACAAAGTCGCACCTTGTTTTCTTGTCTTGACTCGGCTGTTCGCCGCGGCTAGCCGCCACGCCTTGACTGGCTGTAATCCCACCTTCGGGGCAGGGTGCGCCACGGCCATACATACATACATACATAGGCAGGATACCTTACAACAGGCTGGTGCATGTAAGGATTTGGGGTTCAGGGTTTAGGCTTAGGGTCCTCAAAGCTCTTTTTGCGGCATATGGAGGTTTCCGAAAATAGGGGTACCCTTTCTTTGGGTCCTTGTTGCTTCTATTTGGTGTCAAAAGGGTGCTCATATGAAAAGAGGGATATGGGGGGGGGGGGAACTGCCCCAAACCCCTAAACCCCGCCCGACCCCTTCCGTCCACTAGCTGACCAATGCCTTTTTCCACATGCACAAACCGAATCCATGCAAGAGAATTCCAGTCGAAAATCATTGCTGCGTTTGCAGCCTGCTGATCAAGGGTGCACCGAACAGCCCTAAACCCTAAACCCTAAAACCCTAAACCCTAAACCCCAAACCCTAAACCTAAACCTAACCCCATTGGGCTTCTCTCCGGGTCGACCCGAGATACCCCACCGGTATTAAAAACCATACTCAGAGGGCAAAAAGGGCACCCCATACAAATGCTTGGCGGAGGACATCCGGGGAAAGCCGGGCGACGTTGACAAAGGGCTAACTGCCTTCGAGTCTGGCATTCTGATATATCTATATATGTATTGTATTATATATATATATGGTACACACACACAATATACATATACATATACATATACATATACATATACATATACATACATATATATATATATATATATCAGCTAGGCCTTGACCTCCTGTCAGTTGTCGTTCCTTATCTGCTGTTCTTATATCGTCGAAGGGTTTAGCGGTTTGGGGTTCGGATCTGAGGGCTTTGGGGCTTTGTTCGGGCTCCTCTATCAAGACAAGTTTGCCAGTGTAATCAGGAACAGGCGACATTTTTTGGGGGGGGGGGGGGGGGGGGGGGGAGGGGGGTTCTGGGTGGGGGGGGGGGGGGGATGCCCTGAACCCGAAACCCTGGAACCCTACGAACCCTCTAAACCCAAATTCCTCAAAACGCTACTCTGTACCTTGAGTCCATTGCAAGGTCCCCCTTCCCATCTTAGGCGTTTAGGGTTTACATTGGGCTTGAGCTCCCCTTCCATGGCAGCGATACCCAGCGAAACTTCTTCAAACGGGTTCTCTTGTGTGACTGTGGCTCTGGGGTCATGGTCATCCGGCCTCCCAGCTGTCTGTTCCGGTTGCTACCTTTGGTAGCCGTCTCCACCTTATCCGGGCCTACGCTACGCGTCTGTGTGTTTCGTGCAGGGGGTCCGCGTGGCAAATGCAAAACCTAAAGCTATGATGCGGGTTAGGGCTTAGGGTTCAAGAGATGGGGACCTACCCCTAACCCTAAACCCTAAACCCCAAGATCTGCTGACAATTTGTCAAGATATTTCCTCCTTGCTCTGGGATCTTCGGATTGCGGATGGGATGAAAATTTCTTGATCCCTAAACCCTAAACCCTAAACCCTTAACCCTAATTGCAAATCACTTCGCCGCAGATGCGGAGAAAAGCTCTTCAGCACGGACCCCGCCTTGTAATAAACGGAGGGGTGGTGAACCCCAGTTCGGGTGCGGTTTCTTGTGCTGCTTGAAGTGGAAGTCGTGCTTCGGTTTTACGATCAAGACAGCAAGTCTTCTTTGCCAACAACCTTCCCTAAACCCTAAACCCTAAACCCTACACCCTAACCCCTAAACCCTAAACCCTTAACCCTAAACCCTAACTCGTCATGCGTCTGCGTTTCATCCGCCTGTGTTTCGTACGCAAGTGAAACCCAACTCATTAACGTGCGCCGTGGGGCCGCAATGGGACACCTCAGCGAGGCGGCCGAAAGACTGAACCCAACTAGCCCTATGAATCCTACTAGATCCTATTGATTCCTATAAACCCTATAAACCCTATGAATCCTAAAAATCCTATTGAGTCCGATAAACCCTACAAATTCCTATAAATCCAACAAATTCTATACATCCTATTAACCATATAAAACCTGAACAAAAAACCCACATACATGATCCCGGTTCTCGGTTCCTCCCCCCCCCCCCAAAAAAAAAAAAAACCAAAAAAACGCTAAACCTGAAACACTAAACCCTAAACCCTAAACCCGAACCCTAAACTCTAATTCCGACCCCTACAGTGCGTGCTTCTTCCTTTCAACCTCTAACTCAAATCGATCGTTTGGGTTGTCCCAAACCATCGAGGTCGTGGGGCTTACTTGGAGGTTCATGGTACTTATGAACCAATTATAACTATACTTATCACTACACTTATGACCATATTACGGCACTTAAGGGTCTTATATGTGCGTGGTAAGTACAGCTGTACTTGGATAATAAGTACCATGATCATGAACCTCCAAGTAGGTGCCAACCCCTCACAGAAATTTGGGGGGGGGGGGGGGGTGTTCAAAGGATTCACGACTTGGCGTTCGAATCAACCCTAGGCCAAAGCCTTGGACCTTCAACCCTCCACCATCAAACCTAAGCCGAAGCACCCACCAACAAAAAAAAGGCTCAACACCACCCTGAAACCCTGAAACCCCGAAGCCCTCTGCACCCTGAACCCAAAGCCTACAATCATTACAACCTTACTTCTCCAAGAATA
Organism: Symbiodinium natans; assembly: GCA_905221605.1. Classification (NCBI taxonomy): domain Eukaryota; class Dinophyceae; order Suessiales; family Symbiodiniaceae; genus Symbiodinium; species Symbiodinium natans. The sequence continues at coordinate 224,727 of CAJNDS010002424.1, forward strand.
CAGGGGCAAAAGTTGCTCCCAGTAAATAAGGAAACCCTAACAGGTACCCTAAACCCTAAACCCTAAAGCCTAAAGCCTAAACCCTAACCCCTAACCCCTAAACCCTACACCCTACACCCTACACCCTAAAAACCCTAAACCCTAAGCAAAGGCATTGGCCAAGATAAGAAGCCCCGACCCCAGACGCTGTCTCTTCCTGGCAGAGAACTGGGACAACCTGGCCTGTCACTTCTTCATGACCACAGCAAGCCTGGATGTGATCTTGGGAATCTCTAGGCTTAGGGTTTGGGTGTGTTCTGTGGCTCAGGGTGTAACCCTAAACCCTAAACCCTAAACCCTAAACTCTAAACCCTAAACTCTAAACCCTAAACCCTAAACCCTATAACCTTAAAGCCTGTTGCTATCGACTCCGGAAGGCTCCGCCCGCAGCCTCCCTCCTCATGCGGCAGTTCCTCAACCCCACTCCGCTCGTGCGGTTGCTACTCAGGATTCGGGTTTGGGCTTAGAGTTTAGGGGGTTTAGGGTTTAGGGTTTAGGGTTTAGGGTTTAGGGTTTAGGGTTTAGGGCTTGGGGTCCTTACCAGCACCCCAGAGGAACGTGAAGGGCGCCATATTCATGATGTAAACGGGCATGTCAGGGAATGGAACGATTCAGATTACCGGCCACTGACTGTCCTGGTGAGAGCGTTAGCTCCTATTTGAGGTAGAGGTAGTTGCTTGGGTGATTCATGCTCATGGTTGTAGGAGCGATGCTCACTTCACTCAAGCCAGACACTGAAGCAGCCTCAACCCCCCAACCAACAACTTAACCTGGAGATTGGTGTTCTTGAAGAATGTATGAATGAGTCACAACAAGACCTCTTAGGCTCTCAGGTTTCATATAGTGTTCAGGGCTTAGGAATGTGAAAACCCTGAGCCCTCACCATCTCTAGATTTCGGGGTTCGCGGACGTCGCCAAATCCGAAGCCCAGCAAGGCTCCGCCATAACGTTTGGTAGCCCCTTGCTTCAAGCTGCGAACAGAAAAAGTAGGGACTGGGGTTGAGGGTTGAGGGTCTAGGAAGTATATTATGAGAATGAGGTGTTGCGTTCACACGCTTGGTAGAACTAAATCGCTCTTCGTTCATATAACCATAAGCGTGCTCTCTTCACGGAAGAATACGAATATCTCCCTCACAGGGGAACTGAGGTAAAGCTGCTAACCGACAACGAGCCCCTGTTGCAGTTCGGAATCAAGTAGGGCCCCCAAACCCTCTTAAGCCGTTGTGGGCAGCCGAGGCCCAAGCCCTAAGCCCTAAGCCCTAAGCCCTAAGCCCTACACCCTACACCCTAAACCCTAAACCCTAAACCCTAAACCCCAAACCCTAAACCCTAAACCCTAAACCCTACCCCCCCAAACCCTAAGCCCTAAACCCGAAACCCGAAACCTGAAACCCTAAACCCTAAATCCTAAACCCTAAACCCCAAACCCTCAACACCAACACTTGGTCTGAGGCCTCGTGAGGAGCATCGTAGCTTGCTGTCGAATCTGAGCTGAATCGCCGAACCTTCGAAAACCCCAAGCCCCAAACCCTAAACCCCAAGCCCTACAACATAAATCCTAAAGAGCTTTGGAAACAGCCAGCCCAAGACCAGATCCCCGCATTTTTGTCTTGAGAGGGTTCCAGGATTTCGGGTTTTCGGGGGTGGGGCGAAGGGTAATCGGGCCTCAGGAAAGCAGCGCAGGGCTGCATATTTAGGGTTTAGGGTTTAGGGTTTCGGGTTTAGGGCTTTCAGGCTTAGTGTGTTTGGGCTGGGCTCTTTTGGGGGGATGGTCCTCCCCCCCCCCCCCCCCCCCCCCCCCGGCCCTTCAAAACAAACGCTTTACGTTGCGGTCCCGCTCTACGGGAGCATGATGTCATCCACCTAACTGTCACCTCATGCTTGCAGACCACTTCAACCCTAGTCCCTTCATCCTAAACCCTAAGCTCTAAAAACTCTATAAACTCTATATATATACACCCTAGATCCTATACCCCTAAGCTCTAAAAGCTCTATAAACTCTATATATATATATATATATATATACACCCTAGATCCAATACCCCGAAGCTCTAAAAAGCTCTATAAACTCTATATATACACCCTAGATCCTATACCCCGAAGCTCTAAAAAACTCTATAAACTCTATATATACACCCTAGATCCTATACCCCTAAGCTCTAAAAAACTCTTTAAACTCTATAGATACACCCTAGATCCTATACCCCTAAGCTCTAAGGACTCTATAACCTCTATAGTATACACCCTAGAAAAACTCTCTAAACTCTATATATACACCCTAGATCCTATACCCCGTTCCCAGCCGACGGCTCTGGTAACTTGGGAGGGGGGGCACAGCTTGGCTGGGTTTGGGGCTCGGGGGTTCGCGCTTCGGGAACGTAGCCCAAGAAGCCCTAATGAACGCAACCCCTAAACCCTAAACCCTAAACCCTAAAGGGTCCCAGTCTTCTTCGGTGTGGGGGGGGGCTAGTTTGACGGGCCTAGAGTTAAAGCCACCGCCCCTGAACCATAAACCCTACTTGGAGGTTCATGGTACATATGAACCAGTTATAACTGTACTTAGGGGTTTATATAGGGGTTTAGGGGTTTAGGGGTTTAGGGTTTAGAGTTCAGGGTTTAGAGTTTAGGGTTTAGGGTTCCGGGGCACTTATTAACCAGCTATATCTGTCCTTATAACACACTTACAAGCCCCATACGTGCCCCAAAAGGGTTATCAGCACAGCTATAAGTACAGTTATAACCCCAAACCCTAAACCCTAAACCCTAAACCCGAAACCCTAAGCCCTAAGCCCTAAACCCTAAACGACACAGTCATAATTGGTTCACAAGTGCCATGAACCTCCAAGTAAGCCCTGAAGCCCCAGATCGGGGTGTCGCGTTCAAAGAACCATGCAGCTGGAAACCCTCATTTCAGGAGCCAAATCCTAAACCCCAAACCCCAAACCCTAAACTTAAACCCCAAACCCTAAACCCTAAGCCCTAAACCCTAAACCCTAGACTCTAAACCCTAAACCCTAAACCCCAAACTCTAAACACGACCTTGAAAGGCTGTGAAGGGCTTGCTCGCCACCAAGCTTGCTGACTTCGACCAGGTTTGCCTAGGGAGGCTTTCGGTTCTTAGGTAAAAACATAGGGTTTCGGGTTTAGGATTTAGGGTTTAGAGTTTGGGGTTTAGGGTTTCGGGTTTAGGGTTGAGGACTTGGGCTTAGGGTTGAGGGCTTCATGGAGTCTAGAAGGGGGCCTAGGCTTGTAACAAGGGAACATCTCCAGGGAACATCTCCTAGTGCAGATGCGACTCGAGCAAGAGCCTGGCACTACCGGGCAGAATCAGCCTTCTCTTTAGTGTCATGTTCTTGGCGAACACAACTGGTAACGGTATTAATAACGAATCTTTGAGCAGATGTCCCTAAACCCTAAACCCTAAACCCTGAAGCCTGAACCCTAAACCCTGAAAAGAAGAGGAGCACGCCACTTGTGAAGTTTCGGGGGCCGGGTCTGCGCTCCACGCGGTCTAGGGAGCAACAGAATCACACCCACCCCAGGCAACCCTAAAGTAAACCTAAACCCTAAACCCCACACCCCAAACCCAAAACCCGAAACCCGAAACCTAAACCCTAAACCCTAAACCCTAAACCCTAAACCCTAAACCACGAACCGAGGATGGCAGACCTTTTTTCCGCAGTCTTGGTCGGCTCATCAAAGTTGTGAGGTGTTACGAAAGAAAAAAGGCATTGCTTCTGCCAGCCTCCCATGAGAAGGTGTAGGGTTTAGGGTTTAGGGTTTAGGGTTTAGGGTTGAGTGTAAGCCAGGCTTACATTCTTCCCTAGCGGAGATGGCAGCTGTGGCAAGCCTCTTGCATAGGGGATAGGACAGGGGGGCCCTTGGTTTTGGGAATATAGACCCTCTATTTTTAAGAGAGCCACGATGGTTAAGAAGGGTTCCCTTTTGAGGGTCCCCCTTTGTCCTACCTAGGAATTCCAAGCCTTGTGTGGCAGAGACGTGGGAAATACAGGGCATAATGCTGGGGGCCACGTCAGATGACAGAGGACCCACGCTCACCCAAGCCCTACAAGTGAGCAGTACTTCAGCCATGTATCCTATAAACCCTCAACCCTCAACCGTCAACCCTCAACCCTCAACCCTCAATCCTCAACCCTAAACCCTAAACCCTAAACCCTAATTAAACCCTAAACCCTGAACCCTAAACCCTAAACCCTAAACCCCACTAGAAAGCAGGATGAAGTAGAAGAGTGGCACTGAGGGGCCCCGAGCAAGTCCTAGCATGGGGAGCGGTAGGTCCTCGGTACCTCCTACACACCTAGGCGTCAGCCGGAGAAGAGTTGAGTGTTTAGGGTTTTAGGGTTTTAGAGTTTTAGGGTTTTAGGGTCTTAGGGTTTTAGGGTGTTAGGGTTTTAGGGTTTTAGGGTCTTAGGGTTTTAGGGTTTTAGGGCTGTAGGGTTTTAGGGTTTTAGGGTTTTGGGGTTTTAGGGGTTCGGGGTTTTAGGGGTTCAGGGGTAAGTTAGGGGTTTATAATAGGGTTTTAGGGTTTCGGGCTTAGGAAGGCTTGAAGAGTCTTGGATGGCTTGAGGTCACAAGTTCAGTTGAAAGACAGTGGATAGCAACCCGAAACCCAACGCAATAATCGTCCCTCGCCCATGGCTTATCGCTTACTCAACCAGATTGCGGGCTGAACCTAGGAAAGAGCAGGAACCCAAAACCCCCTCATCGGCAGGGGTCCTCGAGCACGGCTCACCCTAGTACAAACCCCCGCAACAATCCCTAGACCCCTCAAAACTGCCTCTAATTTTCTAAGCCCTAAACGCCTAAACCCAAAACTGCAAGACCCCCTAAACCACGAAACCTCGAACCCTAAACCCTAAACCCTAAACCCTAAACCCTAAACCCTAAACCCTAAACCCTAAACCCTAAACCAGAACCCCTAAACCCCAAATCCCTATCAGACCTCGGCTGGCGCGTGCCTGCGGGTGTGCTTGAAAAACGCCTTACTGGTTCTGTGCCAACTTACAGGAGGAAGCTTGGCCCGTGACAACCTAACCCCTACGTCCTAACCCCTAAACCGAACCCTAAACCCTAAACCCTAAACCCTAAACCCCAAACCCTCAACACCCAAATTAGAGGTTTCATCTGAGGATCTGATTCGTAGTGGGTCCCCCCCCCCACCCCACCAAAAAAAAAACACAGGAAAGGGTGGCATTATTTCCTTGGCTGTTTCGGCTTGTGGGTTTAGGGTTTAGGGTTTAGGGTTCAGGGTTCAGGGTTCAGGGTTTAGGGTGTTAACCCAAATCAAGAGGATCCCCCAGGTCCTATACAACATACCTAGCTATGTTGCACTGCACGGACGAAACCTAAAACCCTAAACCCTAAACCCTAAACCCTAAACCCTAAACCCTAAACCCTAAACCCTAAACCGAATTGGGTCCAAGCTCACTCCCAGGAATTGTCCGTGGCGAGAGGCTGAGAGAAGCCGGAGGAAAAGGCTTGCTGCGGTTTAGGGTTTAGGGTTTAGGGTTTAGGGTTTAGGGTTTAAAGCATAGGGTTGAGGGCTTAGGGTTTATGACCTGCATTCCTTTGCAACCCTGAGCCCTAAAGGTGGGGGTCATCGGCAAGCGGTATCTGCAACAAGCAGAAGACTCGCCAGGACCCAACCTGGGTTTAGGGTTTAGGGTTTAGGGTTTAGGGTTTAGGGTTTAGGGTTTAGGGTTTAGGGCCCCCTGGGACCCTTCTGAGACCACTTCCTGTTCGCATGGCGTGAGGAACATGTACGACTTTGGCTTTCCTTCGTCTGCGATGCGAACGCTACTTGGCGGTTCATGGTACTTATTAACCAATTATAACTGTACTTATAACTGTACTTATAACTGTACTTATGACCACATTAGGGCACCTAAGGGGCTTATAAGTGGGCTAAAAGTACAGTTATATTTGGTTCATAAGTACCATGAACCTCCAAGTACACCCCGCGTTTTGCCCGCCCTGCTGCTGGGTTGCTCGGTCCGATTCTCTCCAGGCGGCTACTTGCTCTAAACCCTAAACCCTAAACCCTAAACCCTAAACCCTAAGCCCTAAACCCTAAGCCCTAAACCCTAAACCCTAAACCAACAAGCCCTCCAGTACCTTCCTACATAAACTAAGACATCTGGCCTCAGGGGTTGCGTAAGGGTTAAGTCATGCTTCCAATATTGCTTCGGGTTTAGGTCTTAGGGTTTAGGGTTTAGAGCAAAGCTCTTCACCTCATACCCTTCGTCACAGTAGGGCATGCCTCATCTGGCCCTCCGAGCTGAAAAACCCACGCGCCCTGGAAAAATAAGCTCTTGAAAAAAAAACTGAAGCCCAACACGTTGAGAGTTTAGGGGTTATAGGGTTTAAGGTTTAGGGTTTAGGGTTTAGGTTTGGGGTTTAGGGTTTAGGGTTTAGGGCTTATTATAAAGAAAAGGATGAAGACGCAAAGGACATCTCAGCTCGGAATCGCAAACCTACGTCGCGACGAAAGGCCCCAGTGCGTTCCAACACACTCAAGGCTCGGGTTGAGGGTTGAGGGTTTAGGGTTGAGGGTTGAGGGTTTAGGGTTTAGGGTTGAGGGTTGAGGGTTTAGGGTTTGGGGTTTGGGGTTTAGGGTTTAGGGTTTAGGGTTTGGGTTTAGGGTTTAGGGTTTGGGGTTTGGGGTTTGGGGTTTAGGGTTTGGGGTTTGGGGTTTGGGGTTGAGGGTTTAGGGGCTAGAAAAGTGGCTTGAGGGGTCTCATAAACGAAGCACTTCGGTCTTAGGGGCGGGGGAGTCGGGCTGCTTGAGACACCTCCTAAACCCTGAACCCTAAGAACCCTAAACCCTAAGAACCCTAAACCCTGAGAACCCTAAACCTTAAACCCATTTCGGTTCTTCTAGGTGGTTCGGGAGCTTGTTGGGGCTAGGGCTTCCTAGCAGGCGAAGGTCTGGGTTTAGTAGGGCTTTGGGCTTGGGATCTAAGGTTTGGGGGTTTAGGGTTGAGGGTTCAGGGCTTCGGATCTACAGTTTGGGCTTTTAGGGTGCATCGGGCCCTTCTGCAATCCTTGCTTTGCATCCCCCCGTGCAGGTTGCAAACGAACTTCCTAGACGCGCCAAGGGTCCCCTAAAGTGGGTTCTAAACCCAAACCCCAAACCCCAAACCCCTAACCCCTAACCCCTAGCCCCTAAACCCTAAACCCTAAACCCGCTAAGGCAACTAAAGATGGGAATGGTCTAGGAGCCCTGGGAGGCTAAGGGCTTAGGGCTCCTAACTATTTACTCAGGTTCTTTGTTTCAAAGGTTAGGGTTTAGGGTTTGGGGTTTGGGGTTTAGGGTTTAGGGTTTAGGGTTTGGGGTTTAGGGTTTGGGGTTTATACAGTTGATTCGTCCCTCTCACACACACACACACACACATGGGCTTGGTCGTGGGGGGGTCATATGACGTCTTCTCGGCACTTTCAAGCCTTTCATGGTCCGTCAAACAACGATCGTCGCAAAAGCAGGGCCCTCCACGGATTGGAGTCGTGGGAATCAAAAAGGCCATCAGCCTCAACCCCAAAACTCATTTTAGGGTTTAGGGTTTAGGGTTCAGGGTTCAGGGTTCAGGGTTTAGGGTTTAGGGTTTAGGATTTAGGATTTAGGGTTTAGGGTTTAAGGGTTTAACAGCTCGACAGCATAAAAGGCCTACAGAGCCTGAGCAGCCCAAACAGCCAAAGCCAAAACTACAACAAAGCAGCCTCAAAGTTCTGACCCCGTGAAGAGCTTCGGGATGAGGGGATGAGGTTTAGGCTTGAGGGTTTGGGAGATTAGGGTACCCTAAACCCTAAACCCTAAACCCTAAACCCTAAACCCTAAACCCTAAACCCTAAACCCTAAACCCTAAACCCTAAACCCTCCATCGGTGCGGGCCTTGCTTGCTTTGTCAGCTTACTGTCGCTGGTGATACACTGGCGCACTGGCGCGGTTCATCTTCATCCCCAAAAATACTCCCGACGATATGTCATGAAGAGGTTTAGGGTTTAAGGTTTAGGGTTTAGGGTTTAGGGTTTAGGGTTTAGGATCCGTCCCTAGACGCTACAAACAGAGCGAGAGGCGGAGAAGAAGCCCCAGCATCCAGGGGGAGCCGGATGTTGCCTGACAAGGTCTGGTATCACTGGAGCGTATAGCTCAAAGAGACCCCAAAGCGGGCCCCCTACGGACAGAAAGCTTAGGGCTTACTGATTCATGGTTGGGATAGTATTAAAATGTTACAGTCTTATTCCTTATTGGGTTCAAGTACCCTTAAACATGTCAAATGTTACCCAAAAATGGCAAAGCTTAGAGTTTTTGGGGTAAAGCAATAGACTTCATCTTGGGCTTGGGCCGGCAAACTCCAGGTTCGGGTTCCAAGATGTAAGGTGGGTTTAGGGTTTAGGGTTTAGGGTTTAGGGTTTAGGGTTTAGGGTTTAGGGTCTAGGGTTTAGGGTTAGGGTTTAGGGTTTAGGGTTTAGGGTTTAGGGTTTAGGGTTTAGGGTTTAGGGTTTAGGGTTTAAGGTTTAGGGTTTAGGGTTTAGGGTTCTCTCAGGCATAGCTTGCCAGTCCCTGTAACCGTCGTCACTTGCACAGCCGAACGGCTGCCACCACCTAGAGGGTTGTTTTAACCCCTGAACCCTGAATTCTGAACCCTAGGGTTTAGTGTTTAGGGTTCAGGGTTTAGGGTTTAGGGTTAAGCCTAGACCCTAAACCCTGAACCCTGAACCCTAAACCCTAAACCCTCAACCCTGAACTCGCTCCTTTCAGAGTCTGTGCTTCTGTCCAATCCTCCTTGCATCGAGGCTAACCTCCAAACCCTAAACCCTAAACCCTAAACCCTAAACCCTAAACCCTAAACCCTAAACCCTAAACCCTAAACCCTAAACCCTAAACCCTAAACCCTAAACCCTAAACCCTAAACCCTCACCCTACACCCCTACATCACCTCCGCCATGTGAAGCGCTCACGTTGTCAGCATCGAGTCAGCACAAATCCGCCTCTCGTCACTCCTTGGTGACTGATGGACGGATACCATAGTGCGTGCTTGTTTGCGTGTGCGTTTGCGTGTGCGTTTGCGTGTGCGTGGGTGTGTGTGTGTGTATCTTAATCATATTCAATACTGTGATGTTGTTATCTTATTGTTGCTGTTGCATTTCTGCATGAGTTTCTTACTATATTGGTGTATTCGTACTTGTAGAGGTATATTGGTATATTCGTATACTAGTCTGTTGCAACTGTAGGAGTTTCCTCCGGAGCCCCTTTGGGGGGATCGTGTTTATCTACAGGATTCTTAAGCAAGGACGCCAACACCCTAAACCCTAAACCCCAAACCCTAAACCCTAAACCCTAAACCCTAAACCCTAAACCCTGACGCACACGTGTCATGCAACCATGCCGGCGGGTGCCTGGCCGTCTGGCCTGGCCGTCTACCTGGCCGTCTGGCCTGGCCGTCTGGCCTGGCCGTCTGGCCTGGCCGTCTGGCCCCGTCGGTCGGGTGTCTGCCCGTCAGTTGAATGTCTGGCTGCGCCGTCTGGCCCGTCAGAACAACTCATGGGCTGCAAAGCATCCGTATCTCTAGCCGGGCTGTCCTTGTTCTAGACCCACCAGGATGAATAAGAAGAGGGTTTAACCCTAAACCCTAAACCCTAAACCCTAAACCCTAAACCCTTTTTTTGATGTCAAGAGGGGCTGAGAAGGGGACCCAAACCCTCAACAAAACGGGAGTAAGGGCCCCGTCTGTGGGTCCTCGTCCTGGAAGACAAGACCAGGGCACTAGACTCTAGTCCCTTAGCAGAAACCCTAAACCCTAAACCCTAACCCTAAACCCTAAACCCTAAACCCTAAAGACTCTAGCTGCAAACCTGCTTATCCTCCTAGAGGGTTAACCATCGGGATGATAAGGGGATTATATTACCCCAAAAAGGTTAAAGGTGACCTCCTCTACAACTCACCTCCTTTCTGGGGACCTTCAGAACCCTAAACCCTATAAACCCTAAACCCTAAACCCTAAACCCTATAAACCCTAAACGCCCTAAACCCTAAACCCTAAACCCTAAACCCTAAACCCTAAACCCTAAACCCTAAACCCTAAACCCTAAACCCTAAACCCTAAACCAGGACAGCCCGGGTCTTCAAAGCTCGTTTCGTAGCATCGGTCCACGAGGGCAAACATCACAGAGAGATGCGCCGGCAGACGTTTCCACATGGCGGGGCGGGGGAGCCGAGAGTCCTGTAGAGTTTTTTTGGGGGGTGTTTAGGGTTTAGGGTTTAGGGTTTAGGGCTTAGGGCTTGGGGCTTAGGGCTTAGGGGTTAGGGCTGATGATTGAGAGGTTTAGAGGTTCAGGGGTTTAGGGGTTAGGGGTTTAGGGGTTGAGCGTTTGAGGGGGCTTAGGGGTTGAGCGGTTGAGGGGTTCAGCGGTGCAGGGGTTGAGGGGGTTGAGGGGTTCAGAGGGTAGGGTTTTAGGGTTAGGGGTTTAGGGGCTGGGTGCCAAACTGTTCACATCCCCCCCCCCCCCCCCCCCCTCCCCAAACCCCCAAACCCTAGACCTTAAACCTTCAAACCTAAACCCTAAACCTCACCTCAATTGCACCCTAACCCCTAGCCACGCCACGGGGGGAGGGGGTAACCCTAAACCACAAACCTTAAACCTTAACTCCTAAACCTTAAACCCTATGGGATGGGGGGGGGGGGGGGGGCCCTGGCCGAGCGCCGATGATACACATGCATGTTTTGGTCAAAACCCTAAACCCTAAACCCTAAACCCTAAACCCTAAACCCAAAGCTTTTGGGGCAGGTCCGGGTCTAGCTGTGCTTGCTAACTCACCCAGGGGGGGGAGAGAGCTAAAGGCCTCTTTTGAATTCTCAAGCCCGCTAGGGGATTCTCTGCTGCCTTTTCGCTTCCTGTTGGTGTCTTCTGGAGATTTCTGGAAGATTTCTCCAGCCTTTTGGAGCATGTCTGGTATTTCTGCCATGGGTGGCTTGGGAGCCTAAACCCTAGACCCTAAACGCTAAACTTCTAAACCCTAAACCCGAAACCCGAAACCCTAAACCCTAAAGCCTAAACCCATTGCCGATTCTTGAACCAAACATGGGCTCGCCGCCCACTTGAGCACTTGACAGCTTCGGGACCCAAGGCCTTTAGGGCTAGGTACGGAAAGGAAGATAAAGGAGCCTTAAGTCCTAAAGGGTTTAGGGTTTAGGGTTTAGGGTACAGTACTACTATTTGCTTAAGAACCCAAAAGAAATACAAACAACAATCCCTAGTTTACCCTTTTAAGGAAGAACATGTTTTTCAATTTTTTTGGGGGTTCTTAAGCAATTAAGCAATTAGTAGTAAAAACCTTAAACCACAAAGCCTAAACCCTAAACCCTACGTAAACCCTAAACCCTGAACCCTGAACCCAGAACCCTAAACCCTGAACCAAGAACCCTAAACCCTAAACCCTGGTTTCAAACTTGACCATCAAGCCCAAGCCTTAGGGTTTAGGGTTTAGGGTTTAGGGTTTAGGGTTTAGGGTTTAGGGTTTAGGGTTTAGGGCTTAGGGCTTAGGGCTTAGGGTTTAGGGTTTAGGGATCCTAGTGGCTCCATGCCCAGCTCATGCGCGTAAAGTCGATGTGTACATCTGCAGGAGATGCCCGGCAGTCTCAACAACGCAGCTTCTTGCGAGAAATGGCTCCTCCTGAAGGGTCGGTCCTTACACACCTCATCTTGCGTAGACGCACCATCTCTAGCCCTATTTGGGGTTTAGGGTTTAGGGTTTAGGGTTTAGGGTTTAGGGTTTAGGGTTTAGGGATACTGCGCAAGAAGTTGGTAGGGTGACGGTAGCCACAACATAATAGGAAGCCCCGGACATGCAGCGTTTAGGTATGGGCAAGCGAAAACCCCAAGCTAAAAACACCAGACCCCGCAAAAAACCCCAAAACCCCCAAA
>CAJNDS010002424.1:241708-294208 GCA_905221605.1 Symbiodinium natans
CCTAATTAAACCCTAAACCCTCAAGCCCCCTGTAACTTGAAAGTATTAAGAAAACGAATCTCCTTGAAACTCCTCGAAACTCCTCGAAACTTCCCCGGACCTGAACCCTTAATAATTTCAATAAACCCTAAACCCTAAACCCTAAACCCTAAACCCTAAAAACCCGAAACCCTCAACCCTCAACCCTCAACCCTAAACCCTAAACCCCACACCAATGAATGCCTCAATCGGTTCCATCACTGGCCGCTGGGCGATCTCTTCACGGAGCTCCTCCTGTGAATCGAAGTGCAGGGCTTTGAGGGTTTGGGGGGTTTAGGGTTTAGGGTTTAGGGTTTAGGGTTTAGGGTCTAGGGTTTAGGGTTTAGGGTTTAGGGTTTAGGGTTTGGGGTTTAGGGTTTAGGGTTTAGGGTTTAGGGTTTAGGGTTTAGGGTTTAGGGTTTAGGGTTTAGGGTTTAGGGTTTAGGGTTTAGGGTTTAGGGTTTAGGGTTTAGGGTTTAGGGTTTAGGGTTTAGGGTTTAGGGTTTAGGGTTTAGGGTTTAGGGTTTAGGGTTTAGGGTTTAGGGGTTTTAGGCCCCAAGCCCCGCAGGCCTATGCTTGGGGGGTTAACTAGGGACTGGCGTAAGGTCGAGGAAACTCGGCGGGGTTTATAGGGTCTATAGGGCTTGTAGGTTTTGCAGGGTTCGGGCTTACGGGGTTTATAGGCGTTTACAGGGTTTGTAAAGTTCTTAGAGTTCAGGCGTTGGGTTGCTTGGCTTGATCAGCCGTGCTACTTGGGTTTATGCTTTGTTGGCGTTTGCCGTGATTGCCGAGGGTCTCAAGGCATACGATTTAGGGTTCCAGTCTACCGGAAAATTCTGCCTCCTTGGTTACTTGGTGCTATCCCCTTGGGGTATAATAGGCTTGCAACGCAGGATGTTTGAAGGTTTATTGGGGGTTTGCAAAGGCAAACATGGCACGAAGGACCCGAATGTATCGGATCAACTTTTGTCATTAGTAGTCATAGTAGTGATAGTAGTAGTCGTCGTCGTCGTCGCAGTAGCAGTGATAGTAGGAATAGTAGCAGTAGCGATAGCAGCAGCAATAGCAGTAGCAGTAGCAGTAGCAGTAGCAGTAGCAGTAGCAGTAGATAGTGGTAGTGGTAGTGGTAGTGGTAGTGGTAGTGGTAGTGGTAGTGGTAGTGCTGGTGGTAGTGGTAGTGGTAGTGGTAGTGGTAGTGGTAGTGGTAGTGGTAGTGGTAGTGGTAGTGGTAGTGGTAGTGGTAGTGGTGGTGGTAGTGGTAGTGGTGGTCGTAGTGGTAGTGGTAGTGGTAGAGGTGGCAGTAGTAGTAGTAGTAGTAGTAGTAGTAGTAGTAGTAGTAGTAGTAGCAGGAGCAGGAGTAGTAGTAGTAGTAGTAGTAGTAGTAGTAGTAGTAGTAGTAATAGTAGTAGTAATTTTAGTAGTAGTAGTAATAATAATAATAGTAGTAATAGTCGTAGTAATAATAGTAGTAATAGTGGTAGTAGTAATAATAATGATAGTAGTAGTAGTAGTAGTAGTAGTAGTAGTAGTAGTAGTAGTAGTAGTAGTAGTAGTAGTAGTAGTAGTAGTAGTAGTAGTAATAGTAGCAGCAGCAGCAGGCCCACGTCCTTTACTTGACGCTGTTTTTTTCTTTGCATGTGCTTGAAATGGAGACATGCAGAATGCGTGGCCAGCGCCGTGAAGTTATGGTTTTTTTGACATGTTCACATGGGTACAGAAGACTGAATTGGGGAGCTTTGAAATACCTTTTTTGTTGGTATGTGTGTGATCGCTCTGGATCTTACCCCCCCCCCCCCAAAAAAAAAAAAAAATCATGCAAGCCCAAAAGCCAAAACCACTCATTTCAGAACCCAAAACCCCAAAGGCCCCAAACCTCATCCAAAAAAACATCATGCAAGACCGCAACGCCTGAACTCAGAACCCTCAGCCTTAAACCTCATCCCAACAAAAAACAAACCCCCCAACCCCCCAACCCCCCAACCCCCCCCCCCCCCCCCCGCCCCCAAAAAACCCCCCAAAAACCCCCCAAAACCCCCCCAAAAACCCCCCCAAACCACCCCCCCCCAAAACCCCCCCCCAAAACCCCCCCCCCCCAAAACCCCCCCCCAAAACCCTAAGGAAAAGCAATGCCCTCATAGGAAATGCTCCCCCAACTTTGCTGCAGACCCCGCTCCCCCCAACTTTGCTGCAGATGTGGCCAAGCCCTATGGCAAATGCACTGTAAAAGTAGTGAATCACAAACGAAACATAGCGTCAAAAAAGATGTACCCCTAGTAGTAGTAGTAGTAGTAGTAGTAGTAGTAGTAGTAGTAGTAGTAGTAGTAGTAGCAGTAGTAGCAGTAGTAGTAAAAGAAGGATAGTAGGGTAGTAGGGAAGTAGGGTAGTAGTAGGGTAGTAGGGTCGCAGGGTCGTAGGGTAGTGCGGTAATAGGGTGGTAGAGTAGTACGGTAGTACTACAGTAGTACGGTAGGACCGGTAGTAGGGCAGTAGCGTAGTAGCGAAAAGGTCTCCTCCAACTCTGTCAGGAGCGAGAAAATAGCAGGACTGAGCCCAGCCTCGCCAGGGGCGAACAGACTTTTGGGGATTTGGCCTGAGGGTTTAGGGTTTAGGGTTTAGGGTTTATAGGGTTTAGGGTTTAGGGGTACGGTTACATGGTCCCTTGGTGTGGGCCCTTAAGGTTGTAGAGCTTCTAAGATTAGTTACATGGTCCCTTAGCATGGGCCCTCAAATGGGGGCCCGAAATATATGTGTATATATATATATATACATATATACGCCTTATAATTATCCGGGACCCCTAGAAGGGGCCCTTAATCTTATTCCCCTGGCGCAGACATTTCCCATATACGAAAAATAGCCCCCAAATCACCCCTAAGTGACCCCCGGTCCCTAACCCTAAACCCTAAACCCGAAACCCTCAGCCCTAAACCCTAAACCCTAAACCCTCCTCTAGTCCCTGGAATTTCGGCTTTGGGTTCGGCCTCCAGCGCACGATTGCGGATGTGAGGCAAGAGGGTTGACATCAGCTCGGCGTTGGACCTCAGTAAGGCTTAGGGTTTAGGTTTCAGGGTTCAGGGTTCAGGGTTCAGGGTTTAGGGTTTAGGGCGCCCGGCGGGAAATTTGAGATGCGTGGTGGTTCTGACTGTAGGGGGGGTGCCCTTTTGAAGGGGGGGGTGGGTTTCTAGAATAAGGATTGTAGGCTCCGGCTCTCTAGTCTTTGTTTACACAGTAAGTTTGAAAAGCTTATACAGGGCTTAGGGATTGTTATGTGTTGTAGGGG
The DNA here is from genome assembly GCA_905221605.1 of Symbiodinium natans. Classification (NCBI taxonomy): domain Eukaryota; class Dinophyceae; order Suessiales; family Symbiodiniaceae; genus Symbiodinium; species Symbiodinium natans. The sequence goes on from CAJNDS010002424.1 coordinate 245,007, forward strand.
TTTTAGGGTTTTTAATGTTGTTTAGGGGTTTGAGGGCTTAGGGCTTTTAATGTTTTGTAGGGGTTTTTTAGGGTTTAGGGTTAGCCGGTAGCCCTTTACGGGGAACACTCACCAGATTAAGGATGCTAGCCTACAGCCTAAACGCTGAACCCCGATATGGTACCTGAATTCTATAATCTTGGGGTAGTTTCATGGTCCCTTACTATGGGGCCTTAAAAGGGTGCCCCCTTTTTGCGACTTATATATCCCTATTACAAATGAAGGGCCCAAACATCCGAATCCTTTAGGGCCGGGGGTAGGGGACCATGCTAAGGGCCCCAGGCCCATGCAACTACCCTCAGATACAAGGTCCTGAGCAAGGAAAGCATTTGAGGATTCAATTTGTGCGCCGTCCATCCTCGGGATCGAAAAAAAGTAGGATCCACCCGAACCTCCCAACTACGCTCTACTTGGTTCTGGGGCCGTATAAGCCCCTATACAGGGCAGTGGGGGGGGGGGGGGGGGGGGGTGCCTTGGACACTTAACGTCTATTCTGCGCGTGCTCTTTGTTTTCGCAAACCTCTCTGGGATTGGGTTCTCGTTTGGCGCTTCAACGCGGAAGGCGTTCTATCGGATCGCTTTCTGGCGAAAGAGGCCACGAAGAGGAGACGGTCAACGGAGGACGGTGGGATGACGGAATGAAAAAAGACGGGAGGCCACGGAGACGACACGGTCAAGGGAGGGGGGTCGGAACATTTAGAGGAGCGTGGCGGACCATGCATGGATGTCAGGTTGACGCACGGGTTCGGGAACAAGGATGGGGGGGAGCGCGGAAAGGGAGCATTCGGTCGATGGGCACGAGAGTCACACGCGGACAAGACGATGGGGTAGTCACCTAACGCCCTCCGTGCGCGCCCTCCGCGCCCTCCGCCGCCCTCGGCGCCCTCGGCGCCCTCCGCGTCCTCCGCGCCCTCCGCGCCCTCCGCGCCCTCCGCACCCTGCACGCGCGCTCCGCACGCTCCGCGCCCTCCGCGCTCCGCGCCCTCCGCCCCTCCGCGCCCTCCCCTCCGCGCCCTCCGCGCCCTCCGCGCCCTCCGCGCCCTCCGCGCCCTCCGCGACCCTCCGCGCCCTCCGCGCCCTCCGCGCCCTCCGCGCCCTCCGCGCCCTCCGCGTCCTCCGCGTCCTCGCCCTCCGCGCCCTCCGCGCCCTCCGCGCCCCCGCTCAGGACACTGGGTGCTGATGCTGAGGGTGCATGGCGTCTATTCTGCGGGTGCGTTGCGTCTATTCTGCGGGTGTTTCCTTTGTAAAGTATTTGTTTACAAGGCACGCACGTGCAGCATAGCCTTTAAGTGTCCATCTTACGGGGGGGGGGGGCGGTGGAGTGAGTTGGGGTTTTCAAGGTCCCTAGATAGCGCCAGCAGCCCGCAAACTTCTGCCGATGGGCATCTGCTGCATGAGGCGACGCTTCACCTCTTAGGGCAACAGGGGGGAAGGGAGGGCTTTTTCGGTTTAGGGCTACAAGCTGCTTCGACTGCGAAGTATCTGCCACCGAACCCTCCACCCTAAACCCTCCACCCTAAACCCTACACCCTACAACCTAACACCCCAAGCACTAAAACCCAAAAACCCTAAACCCTAAACCCTAAACCCTAAACCCTAAACCCTAAACCCTAAACCCTAAACCCTAAACCCTAAACCCTAAACCCCACCTGGTCTGGCTTGGCAACGGGGCCGTCATGGCGCAAGTGGCAGAACCGGCATGAAGCGCCTTGCTCACAGCACCTTCAGGGAAGCTTTGGTCTGTGTTTAGGGTTTAGGGTTTAGGGTTTAGGGTTTAGGGTTTAGGGTTTAGGGTTTAGGGTTTAGGGTTTAGGGTTTAGGGTTTAGGGTTTAGGGTTTCGGGTTTCGGGTTGGGGTTTTTAGGGGCTATAGGGTTTATAGGGTTTACAGGGTTTAGGGTTTATAGGGTCCCTTGAAGGGGGGGTCAAGGGGGGGTATGTAACTCCCCAAGGCTCCCTCCAAGGTTTTGGGGGTTCCCTACCTTCCATGAAACAATCCTTAAAAAGAAGGATTCTGATAGGGGGTACTACAACAACCATCTGTTAGTAGAAGGGGGAACATCAGGCTTAGGGGGGGGGGGGGGGGTTAGGCTGGGGTTTCAGTTGGGTTAGGGTTTAGGGTTTAGGGTTTAGGGATGAAGAAAGCCTTGGCTGCGTGCGTGTGCGCACACGCATCTCGTCGCCCTAAACCAATGCCAACCAAATCACAAAATTCACCAACAAAAAACGAAGTTTCCCAAATCCAAGCCCCCAGTCGAACTCTAAACCCGAAACCCCCCAAAAAACCCTTCTGAGAATCTCTCAACCCACAATTTTCTCAGCCCTGGAGCCACAGCCTTGCGGCATGTCGAGCGTCAAGCGGTCCCTAATTCGTGAACTTTGTAGGTTCAGGGTTCACGCGAACTTCTATTCCCGCAGCTCCCGCGACTTACCCCGAAAAAGCACCCTCAACAACCTGCACAGCCTATGTGATACAGGGGCCTTAGTAATTAGAACCATGTCTTGGGGGGGTCGTTCTGGTATATTTTTTCTGGGGACTCATAAGGGGATGGTTGGTGTTCGCAATGCTTCCGACCCCCTCCCAAAATTCGTCACACCCGCCCCCTTATGGTGGGATTGCAGCTGGGCCGCCCCGAGCGCATCAGCCGAACACAAGGGCGGCTGCACAGCTCCGGGTGGCCGTTGCTTCCTTAGTAGCCCAAGTAGTGATAATATCATAAGGGAGCCTTAGGGTTTAGGGTTTAGGGTTTAGGGTTAGGGTTTAGGGTTTAGGGTTTAGGGTTTAGGGTTTAGGGTTTAGGGTTTAGGGTTTAGGGTTTAGGGTTTAGGGTTTAGGGTTTAGGGTTTAGGGTTTAGGGTTTAGGGTTTAGGGTTTAGGGTTTAGGGTTTAGGGTTACTTTATAAGGGGCCTTGAGCCCAAAAAAGGGAACAAGGGCACCGGTGGGCTACCAAGCTTCCCGCGGACGGCAACGCATGGTCGCCAAGAAGATTGACCTTAGGTCATTGGGTTTAGGGTTTAGGGTTTCGGGTTTAGGGTTTAGGGTTTAGGGTTTACTTTGGGGAGGTCTGGGGGGGGGGGGGGGGGGGGGGCGATTGGAAGCTCATGTGGGGTTTAGGGGTTAAGGTAGTTTAGGGTTTAGGGTTTAGGGTTTAGGGTTTAGGGTTTAGGGTTTAGGGTTTCAGGGTGTTGCCTTAATGATCTGGATGAGGCTTACATAGGGGACGAAGGGTAATGAAGATGCAAAAAAAGTACGTTCAAACCTACCCCCGTTGAGGCCAGACTTCCCCCCCCCCTCATACGATTGGATTGCAAGTCTAACGCCATATTAAGCCACCATGGCTGTAAGCCGAGGTTTAGAGTCAGGGTCTCGGATTTAGGGAACTTACGTGTTACAAATTTCGAAGCGTGTTAAGACGGGGCTCCAGCATCGATCCCCATTTGAAAAAAATCAGTATCACGATGACAGATTACTGCCAAGCTTCTGTCCGCTCGTTCTGTCTCTCTGTCTCCCTCTCTCTCCTCGCGCGCTCACTCTCCACTGGCTGCCTCTCAACAGGGGTTTAGGGTTTAGGGTTTAGGGTTTGGGGTTTGGGGTTTGGGGTTTGGGGTTTAGGGTTTAGGGTTTGGCTGGTCTTAGCGCCTGGTGCAAGTGCGTTCAAGCTTGCAGGACCTTGAAACTGGAGGATGCTTGAAGATTCTGATCCTAATTCTGTCTCAGATGCTGCAATGGTACACCCTAAGCCCTAAACCCTAAACCCTAAACCCTAAACCCTAAACCCCAAACATCACGTGCAGAACCCAGGCGCTGGCAAGGGCACCGCGCAGTCTGGCGGTTGAAACGATTGCGCCCACGCATCGTCATCCGGCCATGCCGGCCACTCTGCCTGTTCGGACCAAGCATACCTCGGGGGCGGCCGCTGCATAGAGGTAGGGTTTGGGGTTTGGGGTTTGGGGTTTGGGGTTTGGGGTTTGGGGTTTGGGGTTTGGGGTTTAGGGTTTAGGGTTTAGGGTTTAGGGTTGAGGGTTGAGGGTTGAGGGTTTAGCAGCTCCAGGTCGAGCAATCTCCAGTAGAGCCGCTGTTTGGACTCTCGAAAAAAAAACCCACCCATCCAGAGAATCCCAAAACATTAAGAATTACAAAGTTTACATTATTTTTCATCAGCACGCCCTGTCCTCCAACCTCACTCTGTCATGGACCATCCTACCCACGAACCATTTCATCGGCCCGCAAGAGGGGCCGCCAGAAGAACAGAGTAGGGGGAGGGGGGGGGGGGGGGGGGGGGGGGGGGGGGGGGGGGGGGGGGGGGGGGGGGGGGGGGGGGGGGGGGGGGGGGGGGGGGGGTGGCGTGGGAAATGGACCTTAGCCACGAAGAAATGACCCTTAGCCACGAAGAAATGACCCTTAGCCACGAAGAAATGACCCTTAGCCACGAAGAAATGACCCTTAGCCACGAAGAAATGACCCTTAGCCTCGAAGAAATGGCCCTTAGCCACGAAGGAAATGACCCTTAGCCACGAAGAAATGACCCTTAGCCACGAAGAAATGACCCTTAGCCACGAAGAAATGACCCTTAGCCACGAAGAAATGACCCTTAGCCACGAAGAAATGACCCTTAGCCACGAAGAAATGACCCTTAGCCACGAAGGAAATGACCCTTAGCCACGAAGAAATGACCCTTAGCCACGAAAGAAATGACCCTTAGCCACGAAAGAAATGACCCTTAGCCACGAAGAAATGACCCTCAGCCACGAAGGAAATGACCCTTAGCCACGAAGAAATGACCCTTAGCCACGAAGGTGTATAGGGCATAAATATATATGGTAAGAGAGGTTTAGGGTTAGAGGCCTCTATGCTGCTATTTGCAAAAGAATCCCTCCCCCCAAAAAAACTGAGTGCATTATTGCTTCTAATATATATATATATATGTAGTGTTAAAACACAGCTGCATAAGAACATTGAAAATTCCACAAAAATTCTGCAATCGATGAAGAGAGTACATTGGGAAATGGATATGCAAACAAAACTACAGCGGGAGTATTGCTTAAGAATTCCTTGCTTAAGAATTTCAGGGGCTGAAATTTCTCATGCCTTGGATTTGTTCCGCCCCTTACTGGGTGCCTTGGACTTAAGAATTTGAGCCCCCCCCTGAAATCTGAGGGCACATTCTTAATCCAGTTGTTTTTTGCTTGTCATTGGGACTTTCCACTCACGACAACTCGAAAATCTTAGGTTGTAAAGCTTTTAAACGCAAGGAATTGAGAATCTGAGCCCCTCAGGTTCTTAGCTTGTAAGCTTTGGCACACAAATCACAGACCTCCAGTTAAGAACCGCCCCTCAGATGCCGAAGGAAAAATCCCGAATCCCTCAGATTCTTAGCTCGTAAAGCTTTTACACAAGCGGCTGCCAAAGGAAAAACCCCGAATTAAGAATCTGAGCCCCTCAGATTCTTAGCTTGTCAAGCTTTTGCACAAGCAGGCCCAAATCACAGAAACCCACAACTAAGAACTTGAGCCCCTCAGATTCTTAGCTTCTCAGGCTTTGGGTTCAAGCGTTTCAGGACTGCATTACCTGAAAGGGATTGAGGGTCAGACCGCAGAAACCTCCAAATTAAGAATCTGAGGGGCTCAGATGCGTGCTCGCAAAGAACCTGAGCCCCTCAGATTCTTAGCTCGCTAAGAATCTAAGCCCCTCAGATTCTTAGCTTGCGAAAGCTGTGCACAACCTCAAAAACTTCCAAATCAAGAATCTGAGCCCCTCAGATGCTTAGCTTGCATAGGCTGTACACAAGCTGCCGACCTGTCGACCTCAGAAACCTCCAACTTAAGAATCTGAGCCCCTACAGCAGAGTTATGTGTGAAAGAATGCTTTGGGCTAGTGGCTACAGCGTCTTCCTTAAGTCGTAAGGATGCCGGCTCGAATCCCACTTAAGAATGTGCTAAGAATCTGAGCCCCGCCTGAAGCCGGAAGAACATCAAAAGGCACACTGAACAAGTCGTTCTCTAGTTAAGAATCTGAGCCCCCTCTGACCAGACCCTCGCACATTCTTAACCAACGCTCGCACTGTATAAAAGGAATGTCAGAATCTCAGCCTGTCACCCCCCCCCCCCCCCTCCCATCCCCCAAAACCCTGCTTAAGGCTCGAGGTTGAAGGTTCACGGCAACCCCACCAAAAGGTCTTGGGCATTCGGCGTGTAAAGTTGGGATGTTCCGCCTGATACTAACAGTCCTTACTTGGGATCATAGTAATGTGGGACCTGCTTTAATGTTGGGGGCCCCCCCCCCCGCCCCCCTGAACAGTCGGGGCGTGGATTGGGTCCTGATTACACGGCCCCGGGGGCTTATATGATTTTAATAGGGTGGAGTTTAGATATGTTTAACAGGGGCAGCAATGCCCGGTCATCTTTTTTAAAGGCGCGCCACGTGGAATTTTCTTACGGCGCCCGGACGGTTTGACTTTAAAGCGGACCCCTCAAACAGTCAGGAGATCCTGAATAATTCCGCCAAATTGACTTTAAAGCGGCCCCCCCTAATAAAGCAGGTCCAACATTACCCCCGACTATAGCCCCTTTTAGGGACTGCTAGTATAAGGGGGGGGGGGGCACATCTCAAGTGAAAAGGTCTGCAAGGGGCCTTGTCTCGGGTTTCGCTGGGGATGTATGGCGCACTTCGGACGTTAGGTCTGTAAGGGTCGAGGTGTGAAGTCTACGGGATCAGGGCTTAGGTTGAGGGTTCTTGCACCCACATGGATACACCTGGTAAGGTCTTATTGGGTTTAAGGTGCAAACCGGCTTGTGGTTTAGGAATGTGGGGCTTACGGCGTGCCCGACGGACGCTTGCGACACGTCTGCGCCGGTAAGGTCGATGTTGGTCGATGCGTCACACGCCAGGTTTGCGAGCGTCCGTTGGGCGATCTGGGTTGCCGTGGCTCGCATTGGGTAATATAGGGGCCGGAAGAATTACTCCTGGTTTTCCCTTATGGTCCCTTTATAAATATACTAAGGCCCCTATATTAAGTTGAGTTGTGCGAGAGGGTCCGCCCAAACGCTGAATGCGCCATCGGCCAGACGCACGAGTTCAAATCCTTCAGGCTGGTTCTTAGCAGGGAATGAGGGAATGAGGTACCCTATCGTCCTATATATACTTTTAAAGGATTGCGTAGTACCTCAATTCATTGCTGGCAATTGGGAACTCGGTCGCCCGTCCGTTGCTCCCTCACGTGTCTTGCTGCTCCCCGACCTGCGCCTGCCTACCCCAACAGACAAGTGAGTGGGCTGGTGGGCTAAAGGTTTAGGGTCCGTATACAGCTGAATTACGGGTTATATACATATATATATATATGCATATATACATGTATCTGTATATATATATATACACATACATATCTACATCTACATATTTATGTATACATATATATATATATATATATGTATATAAACGCCCCCCCCCCCCCCCAAGACCAACCTCCACATAAAACAAAGAGCAGTAGTACAGATATATACTACAAAAACGCCAATCATCACCCACAAAACAACAAGAAACAACCTAGGGAGACTAGGAGACTGCGACCTGGGGACGGAACTAAAAACTACTCCCCCCCCAAAACTAAAAAAACAAGAAATGGGACACGATGACCCGGACCACCTGGTGGACTAGTCTCCCATTTTTTTTCTGGTTTGTTTGGGTTTTTGGGGAGACGGGAGACTGTGACCGGGAGACGGAACCAAAAACAACTCCCCCCAAAACCAAAAAACAAAAAACACACAAAAAACAAAAAAAAAAAAACTATAACCCGGACCAGCTGGGGGCCTCGTCTCCCGGTTGTTTTTGAGGAAAGACGGGAGACTGTGACCTGGAGACGGAACGAACAACAACTCCCCCCAAAACCAAACAAAACTAAAAAGTAAACAAATTGGGACACTGTGACCCGGATTTGGGGGACCAGTCTCTCATGTTCGTTTTTTGTTTTAAGACATTTGTAAGCCCGAACGTAATGAACAAAATTTGCTCACAGTCTTCTCGCGTCCCGGGGCTTGCATGTAATGACGTTTTCGCATCACCCCCATGCCCTCGAATGCTTCCTAGTCTTGTGGTGTGAGGAGTACCGTCATCCTCTTTTCTCCATTGTCTATATTTCATATCCAATACCCATTACCTGATATACATACATGACACGGATAGTTCTTCTGTATTTATTTGCGTTCTCACAGGACCAGGCAAGCCCCACAAACATATGCATTTCTTAGGAAATTCAGCTCACTTTTATACTACTTCGTCACGACTCATACATGAAAATATTGAAGCCCCGAGGCTTCCCTACAACTCTAGCGAGGCTTCCCTGCAATTCTATAGTTGCGTTTTCATAGGAGACCTACAAGAATGCTTTTTCTTGAGTTAGGGTTGGTCTTAGGGGGGGTTAGCACATACATATATATATATATGTATATATACACATTCATACATATATACATACATAACACAAATGACAAAGACATACCCGGAGGATTTCTAGAGGGCCTATTTTTGTAGCCCTAAACCCTAAACCCTAAACCCTAAACCCTAACCCCTACTAAACCCTAAACCCTAAACCCTAAACCCCCAAAACATCCGCGCAGCAAGGCGGCGGGACGAGTCCGGTCATACCTTTCCTGAGGTCGCCCTGGCCGCCCCCGCCGATATCCGGCGCTTGAGCCTTCAGAAAAAGAGGGTCCTGCGGGAGAGAACAAGGAGTTTCGAGGGGGGTTTAGGGTTTAGGGTTTAAAGGTTTAGAGTTTTCGGGATTAGGGTTTAACCCTATAAACATTACCAGATTTTATGGCTCCAAAAAGGTTTTTTGTTGGGATTTGGGGGGGGTACTAAAAGTTTGAAAACCTACTTTCATATTAATTCCTGTTTTGGGGTCACTTCTCTATGCCCTAAACCCTAAACCCTAAACCCTAAACCCTAAACCCTAAACCCTGAACCCTGAACCCTGAACCCTGAACCCTAAACCCTATATACCCTAAACCTGGGTTTTACGGACCGGGGAAAGTGCTCCCCGGTGCGGTACGGCCGCCGATGTTGAGTGTTTCCAAAAACGTGCCTACAACTCGGAGAGCAGACCCCTTAACAGATTGCTCCAAATCGCTACCCTAATCCTAAACCCTAAGCCCTCAACCCTGAACCTTGAACCTAAACCCTAAACCCCTTAACCCCCAAAAAAACCGCAAGCCTAAACCCTAAACCCTAAACCCTAAACCCTAAACCCTAATCTCTGAAACCTGAAAGCTACGGTTCTGGAAGCCTGGGCTCCCGCCTGCCTCCGGCCTCTCCATGTAGGGTTCTCTCTGCAACCCGGCCCCTTTCGATATCCCAGAAAGAAAGCGGAGAAGGGTTTAGGGTTTAGGGTTTAGGGTTTAGGGTTTGGGGTTTGGGGTTTGGGGTTTGGGGCTAAGGGTTTAGGGTTCAGGGCTTAGTGGTTAGGGTTTAGGGTTTCATGGTACCCAGGCAGGGAATCGTCGTTTAGATCAGGCGCGGGTCGGGGGGGGCTGAGGAGTTGATGGGAAAGGGTTAAGGTGGCTTAGAGGTCGGGCTGATGGTTAGGGCTAACCCTAAACCCTAAACCCTAAAACCTAAACCCTAAACCCTAAACCCTAAACCCAGGCTGTGGTAAGGCTTGGAGATTTGCAGGTAAGGCAGCGGCATCAGACGAGCAAACCACAATCAGAAGCTCCGCAATCGTCGCAGTAGGACCTGCGGGTTTAGGGTTTAGGGTTTAGGGTTTAGGGTTTAGGGTTTAGGGTCAGCCCATAACACAGACGCAAATACTTCTGGCTGTGAGGCAGTTATCCTTGCGGCATGAAGAACGAAAAACACATGCTAGTGCTACTGGTAGTGCTTGCACTGGTACTTATACTAGCTCTTCTACCAGCACTGATATGTTTTGATAATAGTAATAGTAATACTCGTTCTTGCAAGCGCGGAGATAAGAGTGATTGTGACAGCAACAGTCGTGGGCGAAGTATAAGCAGTACTGGTATGAACACTAGCAGGAACAGGAATACGACTAGGATTAGACATGGCAAAACAGGAATAGTAATGACTCTGATAGAGGTGGTGATGGCAAAAGTAGTACTGGAAGTGGTAACAGTAATCGTCATCGTCAATACTACGAATAGTTGTATGTCATTGTGGCGAAGCAAGAACCATGGCAAAATAAACAACTGCAGCCAAAAAAAACAGCCCCAACAATGCTAAACCCCAAACCCTAAGCCCAAAGCCCCAAGCCCTAAACCCTAAACCCTAACCCCAAACTAAAACGAAGAAGGTCCAGGCTTTCGGGCCGGGGGGGGGGGGGGGGGGGGGGGGGGGGGGGGGGGGGGGTTCCAGGGAATGTGCACTCTCCACAGGGATGGTGAAGGGCCTAGGCTCCCAACTCCAGCTCAAAAGTATGAGGTCTTCTCCCTGTTCGGATCTAAGCATTTAGAGGGCTGAGGGGTTTTCAGGGGCTTTCAGGGGCTTTGAGGGGTTTTGAGGGGTTTAGGGTTTAGGGTTTAGGGTTTAGGGTTTAGGGTTTAGGGTTTAGGGTTTTTTTTGAGGGGTTTGGTACCTCATAGCTGACTCCTGGCCAGACCCCCCACATTCGCCAAACTCTGAACCAGCCCTCTGCCAACCCGAAGGCCCTCCTCAAAAAAAAAGAAAACATACATATATATATATATATACATATATGATATACACATATATATATATATACACTTTATATATACTTTATATAGTCCCGATTTACCTAAGTAGCCCCCAAATAACCCCCAAACACCCCCCGAAGGGTCCCTCTAAAGGGTCCCTCCAAAAACGCCCCTGGACCCAAAGCGCCTGGACCGAAGGTTGCTTCATAAGACTTCACTCGCTCACTCGCGTGGTGGCTGTTCTTGGTGTTTTTTCCGACTTAGGGTTTAGGGTTTAGGGTTTAGGGTTTAGGGTTTAGGGTTTAGGGTTTAGGGTTCTACACTTCATACTCATGAGCTCTTACACATACGATTGTTGTACCATACCCTACCGGAAACTCAATACCCATCTGGGCGCTGTTGCTGCCAAGCCCGCGTCTACCCACAGGAGTCTCGAGCTTGGGGCTTGTAAACACGCCTAAGATGCTGCAACCTCAACTAGGTAACCCAGGAACCATCTCATAGTAGCTAAATAAAAAAAACAGAACCAAAAAAAGGTAAAAGGGTACCACTGGGCTAGAAAGCCAAACCTTCTCTTCGCTGCCTTGTGAGAGCATAATCCTCTCCCACGGAGTACCCAACACTCTCGTCATCGCGGTCTTGTGGTTGTATGCCTGAGAATTGGGAACGAAAGGAGAACGAATGGAGAGCTGGTTTAGGGTTTAGAGTTCAGGGTTTAGGGAGCTACTTGTGTCATGAGGCTCGCTCCCTGCCGGGCGAGACCGAAGACCCCTAAACCCGAAGATAGCACCCCAAGAGTCAGCTGAGCTTGCACAACGGCATGACGGAAACAGGATCGACACACGCTCTGAAACCCAAACGCCAGGCCTGGTTGATGTGCTTGCAACAGTACCTCGTGCACTGCGAGGGAATCCCCCCTATACCCTAAACCCTAAACCCTACACCCTAAGCCCGAGGGCCCGAGGAACAGCCCTGAGAACAGCTCAGCAGCGTGTTCACCAAACTCGCCCTTCACCCAGATGTTGATGAGTCACGGCGGCTAATGGTTTGTGGTTCAGGTGTTGCGGCTTTCAGGTGCAGAGTTGTTAGGGCTTGGGGGTTTAGGGTTTAGGGTTTAGGGTTCAGGGTTTAGGGTTTAGGGTTTAGGGTTTGCATTCCGAGACTTTCACAGGACCCTGAACCAACAACCCAAGCTGTGGCCAAGTTGCCGGAGGAAGTCTTGGCCGCCTTCCTGCGAAAGAATGCAAAAAAAGGCGCAAAGAACGGTTTTGGGTTTAGGGTTTAGAGTTTAGTGTTTAGGGTGTAGGGTTGAGGGTTTAGGGGTGAATTCCCATGTTGCCGGAACACATGCAGCAGACCCGGCCACAACGCAACCAGCCGCTGGATCCTTTAAAAGCGTCAAAAAACCTGCCTTGAACTGTACGCAGGCCCCCCCCCAAGCCCCAAAAGCCCAAAACCCTAAACCCTAAGCCCGTAGTTTTCAAAGGAGAGAGGGCACCGCGGAGAGCATCCGAGCTCGCAAGGGCCGTGCATTCTAGAACGAGGTCTTGGGATGAAGCCCAAATCCCTCGAAACCCTGCCTGCTCCCTGGGTTTAGGGTTTAGAGTCTAGGGTTTGGGCTAAAGGGTTTATGGTTCCACCCGCTCCTGTTAAGGTGAAAACCTGCACCCTACTTGGAGGCTCATGGTACTTATAAGCCCCTTAATTAAGCGCCCCAATATGGTTATAAGTACAGTTTTTAGTGCAGCTACAAGTGGTTAGTAAGTACCACGAACCTCCAAGTACACTCTTGCTCCCTGCCTAAACCCTAAACCCTAAACCCTAAACCCTAAACCCTAAACCCTAAACCCTAAACCCTAAACCCACCTCCGAGATCACGAATCTCGCGCCGAAGTCGGCGGCAAACCACGAAGCCATGATCGATTGAAGGGCCTGGCGCGCGAAACCCTCCCTGAACCCTCAGCCCTGCCCACTGTGTAAGTCCTGAAACAACTCTTCATACCCTAAACCCTAAACCCTAAACCCTAAACCCTAAACCCTAAACCCTAAACCCTAAACCCTAAACAGAAAGCCGGAAGCTGCGCAGCTTCTTGGATCCCTCTGCTTTGGGCGCCAGGCGGAGCGCACGCAGGCCGTGGCCCTAACGTACAGGAGGAGCCTCAGGTAACCGACACGCAGGAGGCCTGGGGTCAGGGTGTAGGGTTTAGGGGTTTAGGGTTTAGGGTTTAGGGTTTAGGGTTTAGGGTTTAGGGTTCAGGGTTCAGGGTTTGGGGTTTGGGGTTTTGGGTTGAGGGCCTAGGATTCGTAAGGCTTAGGGTTTCGGGCTTGGATTTGGGGTTGTGGGTGGTGGGGGGGGGGGGGGGGTTTAAGCAAGAGCTGTAGGGCTTCAGGATTCAGAGAGTGGCAGTTTTGCGCCCTAGACAACGCCTAAACTCTAAAACCACCTTCGGACCACAGGCCAGGGTACGTTCAACTCGAATGCTCTGGGGAACGTGTGTTAGGGCTTGCTGGGGTTTAGGGTTAGGGTTTAGGGTTTAGGGTTTAGGGTTTAGGGTTTAGGGTTTAGGGTTTAGGGTTTAGGGTTTAGGGTTTAGGGTTTAGGGTTTAGGGCTTAGGGCTTAGGGTTTAGGGTTTAGGGTTTAGGGTTCAGGTGCCCAGGCACCGCTTATGAATCAGGGCAACACGGGGCATCCTAGTTTCTGAACCCAAAACCATGAACCCTACACTCTAGTGGTCGAGGTTGAGGCATTGCCGGCACTTGCATGAGATGGAGTTTGGGGTTTGAAGGCCTTACGCTGCAGATAGGGTCTGGGCATTGGGTCTTTTTAAGTTTAGCGCTGTAGAACTTTACAGTATAGTTTAAGGTTTGCCCTAAACCCTAAACCCTAAACCCTAAACCCTAAGCCCTAAACCCTAAACCCTAAACCCTAAGCCCTCAACGTTGAACCCCTAAATCTTTTGGATTTTGCGGCGGATCCCAGGGCCTTCTAAAGGGCCCCCACCGCGCAAGGGGGATCCACCAGGTTCAGGAGATGTAGGGTTTAGGGTTTAGGGTTAGGATTTGGGGTTTAGGGTTTAGGGTTTGGGGTTTGGGGTTTGGGGTTTGGGGTTTGGGTTTAGGGTTTAGGGTTTGGGGTTATAGGTTTCTAACCGGCTGTCTCTGAGCACACTGGCTTCGCTCGATCTCCATCAGCAGGGTCGTAGAGGACCTGCGGCAGAGCAAAGCCCTGAACCCTAAACCCTAAGCCCTAAACCCTAAACCCTAAACCCTAAACCCTAAACCCTAAATCTGAATAGGAGGGTCTTTGGGTCACTTTGAGATGCCTCAGAACGTGGGTGTACAGGCCTTTGGCTGGATCTGCTGCCCGACGATCTGTTGCACCTGCCCAGGGGGTTAGGGTTTAGGGTTTAGGGTTTAGGGTTTAGGGTTTAGGGTTTAGGGTTTAGGGTCTAGGGTTTAGGGTTTAGGGTTTAGGGTTTCGGGTTTCGGGTTTCGGGTTTAGGGCTTAGGGTTCCTAAACCCTAAACCATAAACCCGTTTTTGGAACACCGGACCCGCAACCCGCCTACATGAAGCCTGACGAGCTCTTCGCCCTGAAGCTCTTTTGCACAAAAAAGAGGCTCAACGCGAAACCCTGTAGCCCTAAACCCTAAACCCTAAACCCTAAACCCCAAACACTAAACCCTAAACCCCAAACCCCAAACCCCGTTTATGCGGTTTACGACTGCAGTCAGGCTCAGCAAGAGCAGTAACCAGAAAACCCAGCCCGAAAGCCCCTAACCATGGTACTCCTTAGCACACACCAGAATGGCCCTGAAAAGCCTCTAAAAAATATTCCCACATAGAATCCCCCAAAAAGGGAGAGTAAAAACATATCCCTAAACCCTAAACCCTACACACTACAAACCCTAAACCCTAAACCCTAAACCTTTAACCCTAAGCCCTAAACCCTAAACCCTACCCCCCCCGCACCCAAGCCGGCCTTAATTAGCTGAGCAAAGGCCGCTCCCCGAACTGTCACGGATTGGGCTGCCTCCTGGGTTTAGGGTTTAGGGTTTAGGGTTGAGGGTTTAGGGTTTAGGGTTTAGGGTTTAGCCTCCTGGGGTCTTGCAGGGCTTATGGGGGCTTCTTGGGCTTCAGGGTTTAGGGTTGATAGGGCTTAGGGTTTCGGGCTTTTCGGGTTTTGTTCGGTTTTTAGGGCTCAGAGCTTATGGGGTTTTATCAGGTTGATAGGGTTTAGGGTTTGTGGGGTTTCATTCGGTTTTTGGGGCTGTCAGGGTCTAGGGCTTATAGGGTTGATAGGGTTTATAGGGTTTATGGGGTTTAGAGGGTTTATGGGGTTTTATCGAGCTTGCGGCGTCTATAGGGTTTATAGGGTCTAGAGGGTTTATAGGGTTTATAGGGTTTGTAGGATTTAAAGGGTTTGTAGGATTCACGCGGCACCTAGTAACCCTCTAAACCCCATAATAGAAGGCTGAAGATGAAGAAGGAGAATGATAATGAGAAGAAGAAGAAGAAGAAGAGCTGTCAGAATAAGAACCGTGATAACTATCCTACATCCTGGGCACACCTGCTAAGGCAGTACTCGTTGCAGGCACTAAACCCTAAACCCTAAACCCTTTTACAGTAAACTCCCGAAAGTTGCAATTAAGGCTGATTAGAGCTGCGACTCCCTTTGGTATACCTTCAAGGGGGATACTTGGAGGTTCATGGGTACTCGCAAGTAGGGTTACAAGTAGGGGCTAGCTATGGTTATAACCGTATTTCGGGACTGAGAACCCTACTTACAAGTACCCATGAATCGAACCTTCAAGCAAGGAGGTTCCCATATAGCAGCTTTAGAGCACTTAGAACCCTACACTCTAAACTCTAAACCCTAAACCCTAGACCCTAAACCCTAAACCCTAACCTCCACGTCTAATTAAGGCTGTTCCAACTTTTCAGTGTACTGTAGGCAGTAGGGCTTCGAGTTTCCCTCGCCCTCGAGGCCATCAAGGCACCTGAACCCAGGTGCAGAACAGAGTGTGGAGTGTTTAGGGTTTAGGGTTTAGGGTTTAGGGTTTAGGGTTTAGGGTTTAGGGTTTAGGGTTTAGGATGATCGTGTGGTACCAAAGCCACAGCATGCGACAACGGGTATCGTGCTTTAGGGTGCCAAGCTCTCAGTAAGGAAGAATTTCGTATCCCACAACGCGGCCGAGATTTACCTCTCTGAAAGTTACATGGTCCCTTAGTATTTTTCCATACATCAGAAACCCTAAACCCTAAACCCTAAACCCTAAACCCTAACCCCTTTAAGGGGACCACATTAAGGGCCCATGAAAATACCCTCGGAGATAGATGAGCCCCCGAAACCCTAAGCCCCATGAACCCTAAATGCCTGATTACAAATTACAACGCTGCACACCGTTCTAGGTTTAGGGTTTAGGGTTTAGGGTTTAGGGTTTAGGGTTTAGGGTTTAGGGTTTAGGGTTTAGGGTTTAGGGCTTTTTGGCCCCGGCGGTCGATGTAAGGCAGAATTCTTAATGGACCCAAGCGGGAGAAGAAAGTACTTGCATGTCAGTGTGCACGGTATATAGTAGCTTCAGGGCCCAAGTATATTCTGTATTGGTACCTGGACCCTTAGGGAAACTAGCCCCTGAACCCAAAACCCTAAACCCTAAACCGTAAGCCCTAGACCCTAGACCCCAAACCCTGTAAGAGAGGGAGGACCCTTCGGGGTTTTGCTCCTTGGGATGTGCGGGCACCATCACCGCCAAGGCGTAAAGCAAATGACACAACCTGGCAATTCTTCTGACAGGCTCTCCAGTCAAGGAAGGCTGTTGGGACAGTGTAGCCCTAAACGCTAAACCCTAAACCCTAAACCCCAAGCCCTAAACCCCAAGCCCTACCCCAAACTCAGGGCCTAGGCCGCCCCCCTACAGAAGGGGGGCGGCGCTTAAGCCCTTCGACCTCTATGGCGAAAGTCGACCCAGGTCGCTTGCCCGCCTCCTGCAGCCCGGAGGTCGGTAGCACCCACGATGGGCAAGGTACCGGAACACGTTCTCCTCGGGACCAGTACTGGTCCTTATAATAAAGTAAATACCCCAACCCCCCCACCCCACCTTTGTGCCAGAATGGCTGGCATTTTCGGCGGGGGCACCCCCAGGCCCCGGGCCAGGAGGACCCGGACCCCTCGCCACAGCGTGTCCAGGAACCAGGAAGTGCTTGGCTGTTCCCCCTCCCTCTGACCCCCCCTTGGCCCCTGACCCCCCCCCTGGCCCTTACCCCCCCCTGCCCCCCTAACCCTCTGGTTCTTGGCCCCATGGCCTCCCCGCTCCCTCCTAGCCTCCTGACCCTGCAAACCCTCTAAAACCTTTCCTTTTCTATGCAGCTGAGGACCTAGCCTCAAACCTTTCCCTTGGCTGAAAGTGGTCATCGGTGACGGAAAGGTTTTTTTGAAAGTAAGCGATTGTCATGAGTTTAGGCCTAAGCCCAAAAAGGAATAGGTTTGGGTGGTTTGGCCGCCTCGGACGGCGTGGGATGGGAGACAAGTATTAGATGGCCCTCCACAATCGGGCCAGAACTGCTCTTCGCATCTGACGAGGCATTCGAGCCGCTGCTGCATCCTAACCTTCACAGCATCTACGTCCTATTACAGCAAAACCCTAAACCCTAAACCCTAAACCCTAAACCCTAAACCCTAAACCCTAAACCCTAAACCCTAAACCCTAAACCCTAAACCCTAAACCCTAAACCCTAAACCCTAGCCCTCAACCCCAAACCCTGAACCCTATACCCTTCTCAAAACATGGTACTTCAAGGGTCAGAAATGTGTCGCAAGGACGGCTGGTAACGCTTCCAGGGCTGGATACCTAAGTGCTTGTGCAGCCGTGTAGAGAGGAGGAGCATCAAAGCTACCTCCCCACCTAAGACTCCACATGGACACCAACTTCACTAGGGTTTAGGGTTTAGGGCTTAGGGGTTAAGGGTTCAGGGCTTATGGGTCACTTGACCTCGTTCCGGGCTTTTCGTGTGTCATGTCGGATGTTCCCGGAAGAAAATCAGAGTGTGCAGTCATGTCAGAATCAGGGCGTACTTTGCAAGGGCAACAGGGTACCACTGGCGACCAAATGTCTGCTTCAAGGCATACTGCAGGAGCCTTCAGAATTAGAACAGGGCTTTGGGGGGTTCTTATAGTATAATTATCCAGGGACCATAAGGGAATACCCCTATATTAAGCGCAGTAAGAGCCTTAAAAAAGAACAGGGTTTTGGGAGGGGGGGGGGGTTCTTATAGTAAAATTATGCAGGGGCCATTCGGGGATATCATTAGCAATTCTTCCGACCCCTATATTAAGCTGAGGCTTGCGTCAGCAGGCCCTCATAATAACACCCTACCTTCAAGCCCTAAGCCCTAAGCCCTAAACCCTAAGCCCTAAACCCTAAAAAAACCTGAGCCCCAGCACCCCAGCCACAGGACGGGCGCGCATCGTACTGAAGATGGGTCCTTCCTTCTTCGGCCCGGTGAGTTCCTGTAGGCGCTGGTCCTCTGCGTGGGAGTCTGGAGGGGGGCTCGCAGGAAGTGGCGGAATTTCAGGGGTTTTTAGGGTTTAGGGTTTAGGGTGTAGGGTTTAGGGTTTAAGGTTTAGGGTTTAGGGATAGGGAGGGAAGTTAGGGACTTAGGGAATTTAGGGAGAGTTTAGGGAGTTTGTGGAATTTAGGAAGCTCCATATGCCGAGACCCTCCACTCACTTTAGTAGAGAGCCGAGCCCTTGAATTAGCTGAGCATGGGTTTAGGGTTTAGGGCTAGGCATCCCCCCCCCCCCTCTTCCCCCGCGAGAATTTGGGGACCTGATTTGGTTAGGGTTTAGGTCTAGGGCTTAGGGCATATAGCAGGTTTTCGGGCTCTAAGAAGAAGAAGGGTGGCCCTTTCTTGCTTCAACCATTCTGGACACAGGTCTTGTCGGAATATGATGAGAATTGGCACAGAGGACCAGATGCTACTGTAGGCCTTCGTGTCAGATTGTTCAGCGGACATTTGACCTTTAGCCCTATAGACATCTGATCCCGAACCCTACAAGCCCAAAACTCTACATCCCAACGCCTAGGCCCCGCTTGGAGGTTCACGGGTACTTACAAGCAGGGTTCTAAGTTGGGTAACTATGGTTCTAGCCTTATTTCTGGGACTGTCAAAATTTTTTTCAATGCCCATGAACCTTGAAGCAAAACCCACCCTCTCCTCCTTGAGCACCTCCTGTGCCAACCTGCGCAGCGACTTTAAGAGACGTGGGCAGCTTGTTCTTCGCAGGCTCGCAAACCCTACACCCTGAACCTTAAACCCCAAACCCTAAACCCCCCACAAAACGCCCAAAACCTGAACACCCCAAAGCCTCCATACGTGTCACGCCTTCATGTGTCTTCTCTCAGCATTTCTTTAAGTTGGACCTCTTCTTCTGGGACTCTATTTACCTACAGTTTAATAGCAACGACTCTTGATTCGTAGATCCCGTAAAACGGTAGGTGAAGAGGGTCCCAGGAACCCTTCAGACCCTTCTTGTGGGCTGTGATGGGGTTTAGGGTTTAGGGTTTAGGGTTTGGGGTTTAGTAGTTTAGGGTTCAGGGCTGTAGGATTTCACGGGTGGCCTGCTTATTCTTCTGTTCAGATTGCTCGGTTTAGGGCTGTTTCTGCTTCTTTCTTGATTAATCATTAGTTTTTTTTTTTTTTTTTTGGGGGGGGGGGGGGGGGGGGGGCTGGAGGAGGGGGAGTTCGGGCAATCCTTTTGGACGGGTGTCATCTTGTGTTTGGGAAATATTCAGGCGGACCCAAACCCAAACCCACAACACGAAACCCTGTTGTTGGCAAAACTCCAAAATCTCGCGCCCGTCCACTACTTTTTTCTTAAGAACCCCCCTAAAATTATATCAAAATCCCTATATCACCCCTATATGGAAGAATATGTCTATTTTTGGGAGGGTCTTAAAGCAATTCAAACCCTAAACCCTGAGGTCCGAGGTCGTGACTTGTCGATCAGGGCTGCTGGCGGTGGACCGCACTCCGCCACGGGTGGCGCACCAGCACCATCGGACGGGGTGGCCGGCGGCTCCTTGACGCAAGCAGAACTTGGGTTTAGGGTTTGGGGTTTAGGATTTAGGGTTTAGGGTTTAGGGTAGAGGTTGGTCAAGCCCTATAACCCCCAAACCGTATTCACCCTAAGTTTAGGTTGGGGCTGAGCCTTTGAGACAGGCCTATCAATCATAGGCTTCTGTGTCAGCAAATCCTTATCCTACTTCCCATATACAGCTGCACATTCTAAATTTAGACAGGCTGTGTGTGTGTCTCTGTGTGTCTCTGTGTGTCTCTGTGTGTCTCTGTGTGTCTCTGTGTGTCTCTGTGTGTCTCTGTGTGTCTCTGTGTGTCTCTGTGTGTCTCTGTGTGTCTCTGTGTGTCTCTGTGTGTCTCTGTGCCTCTGTGCCTCTGTGCCTCTGTGTCTCTGTGTCTCTGTGTCTCTGTGTCTCTCTGTGTCTCTGTGTCTCTGTGTCTCTGTGTCTCTGTGTCTCTGTGTCTCTGTGTCTCTGTGTCTCTGTGTCTCTGTGTCTCTGTGTCTCTGCGTCTCTGTGTCTCTGTGTCTCTGTGTCTCTGTGTCTGTGTCTGTGTGTGTGGGTGTGCGTGCGTGCGTGCGTGTGCGTGCGCGTGTGCGTGTGCGCGCGTAGGCGTATGCGTGCGTGCGTGCGTGCGTGGGTGGGTGGGTGGGTGGGTGGGTGGGTGGGTGGGTGTGTGTGTGTGTGTGTGTGTGTGTGTTTGTCTCTGTGTGTCTGTGTGTCTCTGTGTGTGTAGTTTCCGTTGGACTTCGGGTAGTTGAGGGTCTCTACTCTTTTGGGAGAGAAAGCCCTGGCCCAGTCGCGACGGCCCTTGCCTAAGAGCAGAGGGTATCTATCCTCTCTGAACATTAGGGGTTTAGTGTTCCTCTGTTGCATGCTCCTCAAAGCAACCAACCCTAAACCCTAAACCCCAAACCCTAAACCCCAACATGCTTACCGCGTAATTCCAAAAAGCGCACTGCATTTCATGTCATCACAACTCCTCTACGCCCGACATCGGACGTCCGGAACTGAAGGCTGGCCCTTAGAACCCTCTTAACCCCAATAAAGGAAAACATTGAACAATTCCCCAAGGACCTACCTAGAAGACGATACAAGCCAAGGAATGGAGGAGCAGTGCCAGGGGGATCCGCAGGGTTGCTCAGGAACATAAATTGGGATGTTCCCCCTTCTACTAACAGTCCTTAGTAGGGATTATAGTATAATCCTTAAACTGACCGTCCATAATAGGGATTACAGTATAATCCTTAAACTGACAGTCCTTAATAGGGATTACAGTATAATTTCGGTTAAGGACTGCTAGTATAAGGGGGAGCATCCCAAAACATAAACTAGAAAATCCGATGGATATACGGTAACCTTCGATGGTTCTTCTAAGCATGGTAACTGAACGTAAGCTTCCTTAACAGCCGCGCTTTCGGCATGGGGCTTGTCAGTTGAGGGTTCAAAATTCAGGCTAGGTAGCCCTGTAACCATCTTACAATAAGGGTACATTTATTGGGTTGGGTACTTTACTTTGGAACCCAACCCTAATACCTAAACCCGGCACCCTAAACCCTAAACCCTAAACCCTAAACTCCTAACAAGGGCACCACTGGGCTACCAAGTAGGGCTGGGAGACTCCTGGAAACCTTGCAAGAACAAGTCGGGACTAGAGGTCGCGTGCCTCGTTGGTCCGGCCCGCCTGACAACGGATTTGAAGGATTAGGGTTCAGGGTTCAGGGTTCAGGGTTCAGGGTTTAGGGTTTAGGGTTTAGGGTTTAGGGTTTAGGGTTTAGGGTTTAGGGTTTAGGGTTTAGGGTTTAGGATTTAGGGTTTAGCACTTCGGGCTTCGGGTTGAAATTAGGGTCGGACTTGCTACTTTACTCGAAGAAGACCGCGTACTCTCGTCACGCATGAAGCGCAGACTTTCCCGAAGGGCAGCGCAGCGAGGCCGGACACCCATTCCTGTAGTAGCTAGGTAGTGGTTCCTTCCATCTGGCTGTGCGTGTTTAGGGTTTAGGGTTTAGGGTTTAGGGTTTAGGGTTTAGGGTTTAATGTTTAGGGTTCAGGGTTTAGGGTTTAGGGTTTAGGGTTTCGGGTTTAAAGCTCGTTCAAAAGACGGAGTCCTACTATTACCTGACAAGCGATTACCTGAGATACCTCCAAGCCATGGGTTCTCTTCCTTCTCAGGGTTTGTAGGCTTCAGGGCTTCAGGGCACGTTCCCTTTAAGGGCCCAGGTACCTGTGTAGAACATACTTGGGCCACAAAGCTACTTCTTTGGGAACCTCTTTTTTCGGCGCAAGTAATATACTACATAGGTACATGGACTCTTATAGGCTATTCTCATCGGCCAAGGCCCCCCGTGGGCGTGGAATCACGACACGGAGGGGTCGTACTCAAGAGCCTTCCTCACCGATGGTGTTTCGGGCTTTTCGGCGTTGAGGTCTTGTTTGGGGGTTTTGAAAATAGGGGTACCCTTTTTGGGTGGTCCTTTGAGGGGGATTCTATTCCATTTGGGGTATAAAAAGGGTACCCCGATTGTGGGAGATACCCATTTAGGGTTTCACGACAGAACTGAACCCTGCATCACAAGCCTGTGGCCATGCATAGAATGCATAGAATGCTGCGGCCCAACGTCCCATGCCTGTCTGCATCTAAACCCTAAACCCTAAACCCTAAACCCTAAACCCTAAACCCTAAACGCTAAATCCTAAACCCTAAACCCTAAACCCTAAACCCTAAACCCTAAACCCTAAACCCCCGACTTCGATCCCACAGCGACGGGCCTTGGAGTCCAGCGGCGGGAGAGTGACCGCATTGTGGGGCACCAGCGACTGAGCATGGCGTGAGGGTTTTAGGGTTTAGGGTTTAGGATTTAGGGTTTAGGGTTTAGGTTTTGGGGTTTAGGGTTTAGGGTTTAGGGCTCTAAGAAACGCGAATTCAGCCCCACACCCTAAGCCTCTTAGGCTCAGGGTCGAATGTTTGTAGGCTTCGGGCTTCGATTCGGGGAGCTTGGGGTTTGGGGCTGGGGGTGCGAGGCTCAGGTTTTCGCTCTTCGGGCTTAGGGTTTAGGAGTTTGGGGTTTAGGGTTACGTAGCCCCAAACCCTAAACTCTAAACCCTAAACCCTAAACCCCAAACCCTAAACCCTAAATCCTCCCATTTTCTGAGCAGCACAGCTGCCAGGCAAAAGGAAGCCAGGCATCTGGACAATCGAGGCCCAAAGTCCCTCTCAATCCCGAAGCCCCCGAGTCCCGGCTTAGGGTTTAGGGTTTAGGGTTTAGGGTTTGGGGTTTAGGGTTTAGGGTTTAGGGTTTAGGGTTTAGGGTTACCCCAAAAACAACACCAAGAGTAACCCTCTGGGGCTGCCAGGCCCGGCCGGGCGCCACCATGGCCGTCTCGACATCCAAGGAAGGAGCAGCCGCAATCGGCGGCTTGATGCACTGGCCTGGCACGTTCCTATGGTAGTTGCTGCCTTTCTTTCTTCGGGGTTCAGGGTTCAGGGTTCAGGGTTCAGGGTTCAGGGTTTAGGGTTTAGGGTTTCGGGTTTAGGTTTTTGGGTTTTGGGTTTAGGTTTAGGGTTACATGGTCCCTTTATGTTGGGCCTTAAAAGGGATCCATTATACCTCCTGTATATCCCGAAACAAACCAAGGGCTCATACTTCAGAATCCTCTTAGTCACCGGCACATGGCTAGTTCGCTAAACTAGGGTCCCTTGGGGGGGGGGGGGGTTCTTGCGTTCTTCATGGTGCGGCACCGGAGAGGGGACCCCAAAACAAACCCTCATTTAGGGAACTACTACCCACATGGGCTTTGAGTCTTCGGGGTTGTGCTGTGCGTTTTGGGGGTTTGGGGTGCTAGGGTTTCAGGATTCTAGCGTTTTAGGGCTCTTTTTTAGGGTTTCGGGGCTTTGGGGTTGTATGTTCTTGGGGGGTTCGGGCCCTACAAACTTTATGTCAGGGGCGCATAAGGGGTTCATGGGTGCTTATATGTAGGGTTATAAGTTAGCCTAAACCTAAACCTAAACCCTAAACCCTAATGATAAGTAGGGCAGGGCAACTATGGCTTTGACCTTGTCGAGGGGGACTACGATTCCTACTGCAAGTACCAAACCTTCAAGTGGGGTTAGGACTTCATAGGTTTCTTGGTAGCCCATATTTCCATAAGGGTTTAGGGTTTAGGGTTGCTTATCAGGGAACCTTGAGCCAAAAAAAAGGTGGGCTGAAAGGTCGGCGGCAAAGGCGCGCAAAGGGTGTCGGGTTTATAAGGGTCTTGTAGGCCCTAGAATTCCGGGTTTAGGGTGTGGGGTTTGGGGTATAAAGCTTAGGGTTTGGGGCTTAGGGTCTAGGCGCGCTGGGGTCGAACTGCAGGGTTTAGGGCTAGGAATGGCCCTAAAACCCTGAACCCTAAACCTAGCCCTAAACCCTAAACATCCTATATAAACCCTATGGTTGTAAGGCCACCCCGTCGCACACCCAACCCTGCAAGACACGGCAGGGCCGACCGATCATGAAGGACACGAGGCATCGGAACTCGTTTTCATTGGGCCTCTAGCTGACCGGGTTTAGGGTTAGGGAGTTTAGGGTTTAGGGTTTAGGGTTTAGGGTTTAGGGTTTAGGGTTTAGGGTTTAGGGTTTAGGGTTAGGGAGTTGGGTTTTAGGGTTTAGGGTTCTAGGGTCCCAGGGTCCTAGTCAGGCTTTAGGGTTTAGAGAGTTTAGGGTTTGGCGTGCAGGTTCCTTTCCCATGCTCCCATGTCCTGGACAGGCTTGTATACAGGGCTTGGCACAAAAAAACCAGAGAATAACGATGAAGTTTATGTGGTGATTCTCTAAAATAGAGTCCCTTTTTGGGGTCCTTACTAGCAGGCGGGCCTCTCTTATTTAGGGTACCCTCTTGGCCATGTAGGGGCACGAAGGGCGGGTTGGCTCCACATTGAGTTTGAAGCAGGGGTTTAGGGTTTAGGGTTTAGGGTTTCGGGTTTAGGGTTTAGGGTTTAGGGTTTAGGGTTTAGGGCAACGATTGACCAGGCATGGAGTACGACGTCCTGGTGCCCCCAAACTTGTGTCAGTGAAGGTGGCGCCCGAATCCCCAAGCCTTTGCCACCTTTCAAGGTGCCAAGACCTGCATGGGATTTAGGGCTTCGGGTAGTTAGGGGATTAGGGTTTAGGGTTTAGGGTCTAGGGTTTAGGGTTTAGGGTTTAGTGTTTAGTGTTTAGGGTTTAGGGTTTAGGGTCTAGCGTTTAGGGTTTAGGGTTTAGGGTTTAGGGTGTAGGGTTTAGGGTTTAGGGACCCCAAGATGGCGAGACTCAACTTGTCCAAATTCCTAGGAACCTTGTGGTGCTCTCGATAAGCAGATACAGAAGGAAAAACCCACTCCACCGCTGGGTAGAAGTGGTGTAGGCTTGGGCTTCGGAGTCGGCTGGCGGCCTTTCTGGCTCGTAAGGGACTGGTTTAGGGTTTCGGGCTGATGGGGTCAAGCTTGCTGGGCTTCCTCTAGTTTAGGTACCCCAAACCCTTAGCCCTTAACCCTTAACCCTTAACCCTAAACCCTAAACCCCAAACCCCAAACCCCAAACCCTTACCCCTTCAAGGTGTACCTTGAAAATAAAATCCGGCAGGCTTTACTCCCAGCTCAACCTGAATCTGTGGCCCCGGGCAGTCCAAGAAGTGGCTCATGAAGCCACCTCCGCATTCAAGCCTAAACCCTAAAGCCTAAACCCTAAACCCTAAACCCTAAATCCTAAACCCGAACCCTAAACCCTAAACCCTAAACCCTAAACCCTAAACCCTAAACCCTGACCCCTAAACCCTAAACCCTAAACCGAAAGTTCAAGACCATGCATGGTTGGGGCTTTGGGTTTGCGGGCGCAGGCTCGGGCCGGCTAGGGCTCTTCCATGCGGTTTTAGGGGGTTTAGGGTTTAGGGTTTAGGGTTAGGGTTTAGGGTTTAGGGTTTAGGGTTTAGGGTTTAGGGTTTAGGGTTTAGGGTTTAGGGTTTAGGGTTTAGGGTTTAGGGTTAAGGGTTAAGGGTTTAGGGTTTAGGGTTTAGGGTTTAGGGTTTAGGGTTTAGGGTTTAGGGTCTAGGGTCTAGGGTTTAGGGTTTAGGGTTTAGGGGTTCAGGTCCGGGGAAGTTTCGAGGGGCTTCGAGGAAAGTTTCGCATTTTGGACGTTGGAATAATTTCAAGTTACAGAGGCTTGAGGGTTTAGGGTTTAGGGCTTAGGGTGGGGGGATACCAGGGCGGGGGTGGGTCGACTTCGCGGAGCGCGCCACATATAAACCCGAAACTGGCGGTTGAGGGTTTAGGGTTTCTGGAGTTTAGGGCGGGTGCTGATCCCTAAGAAGCACGGCGGCTGACCTGGCTATGGTGTCGTACGGCCCTTCTCCGCCACTGGCAAGGCTCTCAATCAGCACTTGCCTGAGCGTTTGGGCGCTGGGATGCACTGGCCAACTTGGAGGTTCAGGGTACTTATAAGCCCCTTAAGTGCCCTCATATGGTTGTAAGTACAGTTAGAAGTACAGTTACAATTGGTTACTAAGTACCATGAACCTGCAAGAAGAGGCCCATTCTCCGATGTGGCGTTTCTGTTGTAGGGTTTCGGGCTGCGTGTTTCTCGAGTATCCAAAACAGGACACCCTCACCAATACTCAGAACTCACCAATAACAGTACCATAGACCCCTCAGCCACACAGAGACGATGTAGTAACTTTGACGCTCACGTGCGAATTTTCCAAACGCCTTCTATCCCCCAAATACAACGGCAGGGACTCCCAAAGGGTAGCTATTCCGTGCACGATTGGAGCTCGCGCTATGGCGCTATGTGGGAGAACCCCCAGGGTCCTGGGGCAACATGGCTGAGAACTGAAACGATCGACAAGGACTTGGTTCTTGCTGTAATGCGTGTGTTGAGAGGGGGGGGGGGGGGGGGGGGGGTGAGGGAGAGGGGAGCGGGGCGGGCCTAGATGTTTTACTACACCGCAGGATGTATACAGCGGAACCTCAATAACCCCAAACCCTAAACAGCAATCCAGTACTCCACACCACAAGAACAGCACGGAGAACCGAACCTCTCAAAAGGGCCCCAGACTTCCCAAAATGGACGTCACAGCCATATACGCTTTGCCAGCAGCAAGTGCTGTCAGAGATGCTGCAGCGTATGGAAACGGCGCAAGAACCTGGCATTCGAATGAAGCTCCGCTTAGGTCCCGTGTCAAAAAACGCTTCGAGGCAAATGCCAAACGTCTCAACCTTTGAAGAAGACACACAGACCCAGCGATTAGGGTTTAGGGTTTAGGGTTTAGGGTTTAGGGTTTAGGGTTTAGGCTCTACTCTACAGGGAAAGCCCTGGCTTTGTAATCGCGACTGCAAGATCCGCCAGCGTGTCGACCGCAAACCTCCAATCTCCCAAAGACGCCAGCGACAGGCAAGCGGCAAGGATGATCCGAAGAAAAGACAGCACAAAATTTCAGGGTTTAGGGTTTAGGGTTTAGGGTTTTCAGACTGCTCTACATTCCCCTTTAACCTTGACAGACATAAGGAGCTTCTGAGAACCCCTTGAGTTCTATAAGCACAGCAACTACGGGCATGATTCGCAAGGGGACTCTCGCGTAGGACTTTCCTAACAGCCCCCCAAAACCCTGAACCCTACCCTAAGGGTCCATGTACCTAAATAGGGAATACTTAGGCCCTTAAGTACTTGCTATATAGGGACTTTGGGCCCCTATCATGTAAGAATTAGCTACATGGTTTAGGGTTTAGGGTTTAGGGTTTAGGGTTTAGGGTTTAGGGCTACACCCTTCTGCGAGGGGTTTTCAGCTGCGTCTGGAGCTGGGGCTCGCCGGAGCGAAAACAAGCCGGAGAGACTCCCCGGCAATGTTTTGGGCCTGAGGCAAAACACACCGTAAGCCCTAAAGCCTAAACCCTAAACCCTAAACCCCAAACCCTAAACCCTAAACCCCCTGGCAAGGTTTTGAGATCAAGTGCAGCTCTGCTACAGCGGGGGTACAGCTCAGGGTGTCAGGCGCAGGGGATCAGGATGAAAGCTGAGGGCTGAAGGCATGTAGGAGTCTATGCCCAAAGAGTCCTTCCTGTTGTAGAAACCCCTACTTTGTGCTATGTAGGTACTTAGGACCCTTTGGGACTTTGGGATGGCTTCGATTCGGTAAAAGTTCGGGAGACTCTCAGAAAGTGAGATCAGCAGCTTGATGCAACAGCCTCAGAAGAATCACAGAGAAGAACCAAGCGTGCTGCGAAGCGCGCCAGTCCGTCACATATCCTATGCGGTTTTTGGGGGTTAGATCGGACTTCCCTGCTTGTGTACTCGCCCGGTATGCAAAGCAATACGTACCCGCCCTAAGGGTCAGAAACCATGATGACGCTAAGCGCTCAATCCTACAAACCCTACAGCGCAGAGACAACAATTTCCTCAAAGTCCGCAGGAAAACCGGTAAACCCTAAACCGATCAAAAAACAACTCCCCAGAGCCCCTAAACCCTAAACCCTAAACCCTAAACCCTAAACCCTAAACCCTAAACCCTAAACCCTAAGTCTTAGTTCCCCCCCCTCCCCCGCTTCCACCCCCTCAGGTGGTCGAATCGGCCCCGGGCGTTCAGCGGCAGCCGAATGCTGGAGACCACCTTGGCGTGAACCCTCCCTAAACCCTAAACCCTAAACCCTAAACCCTAAACCCTAAACCCTAAGCCCGAAACCCTAAACCCAGTCTACGCCAGGGGAGGCTACATCGGAGTCGAACCTCGAAGTCCTGAAAAGTTGCAAGTTTAAAAGGTTCACAGTTCAGGGTTCAGGGCTCCTCAAACCCGAAAACTTGTGAATTGACCCTAAACCCTAAACCCTAAACCGTAGACCCTAAACCCTACCTACCCCAAAGCCCTAGAGAAACCGTAAACTCTCCTGTGCACTATATCCCTATTCACCCTATAAACCCTGTAAACCTTACACACCCTATAAACCCTACAAACCCTGTAAACCCGATGAACCCTGTGAACCCTATAAACCCGATAAACCCTATAAACCCTATAAGCCCTACAAACCCCATAAACCCTGTAAACCCTACAAGCCCTACAAACCCTATAAACCCTACAAACCCGATAAACCCGATAAACCCTCCAAACCCTGAAAACCCTATAAACCCTGCAAACCCTATAAACCCTACAAACCCGATAAACCCTATAAAACCCTATAAGCCCCATCAAAGAACCCTATAAGCCCTATCAGCCCTACCAACCCGACGTCCCTAAGTAAGCCGGGGCACTGCGATGAGAAGCAAGGCTGCCAGCTGAAGTGACCTTCGGGCGCGCTGTGGGAGGACAGGGCAGGAGAGTTTAGGGTTTGGGGTTTCTAGGGTTTAGGGTTTATAGGGTTTTAGGGTTTAGGGTTTAGGGTGTAGGGTTTAGGGCTGCTTGGGGTTCAGGGTTTAGGGTTTAGGGGATGATCAGGGTTTCGGGATGTTGACGGTTGCGGCCTTGTACGGGCTGCGCAGGTGGTTGGGGTGGTGTTGCCGCCGGAGAAAAGTGTTCGATGGCCCTAAACCCTAAACCCTAAACCCTAAACCCTAAACCCAAGCGGGCCACAGCTGCGTTTCGCACGCTGCGAGGCTTTCGAAGCTACTCTGCATCCCCATCCTTCCTCAGATCCCGTCAGACCTTAAGTCCTAAACCCTAAACCCTAAACCCTAAACCCTAAACCCTAAACCCTAAATCCTAAACCCTAAACTTTACCCAAACCTTGTGGGAGGGTAGAGAAAGCCGAAACCCTAAACCCTAAACCTAAACTTTGGGATTCATTCTTGCCGGGGGGCTGTGTGTGGTTCAGACTGGTTCAGGATCGGGCAAGCAAGGGTTGCGAGTGTGGAGCTCTTTGAGTTTAGGGCTTAGGGTTCTTTGAGTTGAGGGTTTAGGGTTTGGGGTTTGGGGTTTAGGGTTTAGGGTTTAGGGTTTAGGGTTTAGGGTTTAGGTATCAACCCTCAGAAGCCAAGTTCCGGGCTTCTCCGGAAGCGTGAGGCACTTTGACACCACCCGGCTGTCGATGCTCTGCACCGCTGTCTGGACGAAGGAGGGCCTGACGCGCGGCTTGGGGTTTGGGTGTTTAGTGTTTAGGGTTTAGGGTTTAGGGTTTAGGGTACATTGGCAAAGGGAGGCTCAGTGTGTATTTTGGGAATGCTGGGTTACCGGACTTCCCTTGGGTCACAAGCATACAAGAATGTTTGTGACCCAAGGGATTGCAGGTTCGGATTCTAGAATCCCTTATATGATTCTTAGGTAACACCCTAAACCCTAAACCCCAAACCCCAGACCCTAACCCTACACCCTACACCCTACACCCTACACCCTACACCCTACACCCTACACCCTACACCCTACACCCTACACCCTACACCCTAAACCCTAAACCCTAAACCCTAAACCCTAAACCCTAAACCCTAAACCCTAAACCCTAAACCCTAAACCCTAAACCCTAAACCCTAAGAAAGTGGCTTTGGGTTAAGGAAGAGCCTGTATCATCCATGGCAATCCCGCCGCCAGAGCTGTCACCAGCAACACATAAGCGTCCACCTAGGGTTGCTCGTCCTTCTCGTCCGCCTCATATGATTCTTAGGTAACACCCTAAACCCTAAACCCTAAACCCTAAACCCTAAACCCTAAAGCTCATCGACTTCGGGGGTGCCGGGCAGCAGCACAAGTTCAGCATTCTCGGCTGTCCTCTGCGCACCGAGTCTCGAAATCGCTGCGCGAACATGTGTCGCCTTAGATTGTAGGGTCGTTTCATGGAACCCTGTCGTCTCAAGGGTTTAGGGTTTAGGGTTTAGGGTTTAGGGTTTAGGGTGAGTAGGGAACCCTACAGTGCCCAAAAAAGCAAAAGCCACAAACCCAAACAAGCCTTGAACCCCAAAAGCCTAGACACCTCACGCCCAGCGCGATCCTGCCTTGCAGTTACCACTGTAGATTGTACTTTGTGACTTCTCTAGACTATGGTCCCTTTTGGGTTACTACAAAAAGGCGGCCCCCCTTATTTCGGGCACTTAAAGAAGTGACCAACCAGAAGCCTGATTGTCGGGAATCAGGCCCTAAAACTCCTGAAAGCTTCCTAAGCCCCAAGCCCCTTAAACACACAAGCCCAAAGCCCCTATAAGCCCCGAAGGCATCAACCTTCTCCCCTTATACCCTGAACCCTGAACCCTAAACCCCAAACCCTAAACACCCTAAACACAAAACCCGAACCCTAAACACTAAACCCTAAACCCTATAAAACCCTTGAACCCAAAACCCTAAACACCAAACCCTGAACCCTAAACCCTTCACCCTAAACCCTGAACCCTGAACCCTGAAGCTGCGCCGGGCACACAGTTCATTCAAACACAAGGCCGAGGCCACCTGAAGTTCGGGTTTAGGGTTTAGGGTTTAGGGTTTAGGGTTTAGGGTTTAGGGTTTAGGGTTTAGGGTTTAGGGTTTAGGGTTTAGGGTTTAGGGTTTAGGGTTTAGGGTTTAGGGTTTAGCGTTTAGGGTTTAGGGTTTAGGGTTTAGGGTGTAGGGTGTAGGGCTGAGGGTCTAGGATTTAGGGCTTAGGGTTTAGGAGCTCGGCGGTTCAGGGGTTCAGGGGTTTTTAGGGTTTAGGGTTTAGGGTTTAGGGTTTAGGGTTTAGGGTTTAGGGTTTAGGGTTTAGGGTTTAGGGTTTAGGGTTTAGGGTTTAGAGAGAATGAGGCTTAGGGGCAAACTAGGATTCTAGGAGTCGAAGTCTAAGGCCTCGGGGGGAGGGGGGGGGGGGGGGCTCTTTGGGTTTTAGGGTTTAGGGTTTAGGGTTTAGGGTTTATGGTTCTTCTTGCTTTTGTTGCAACGACGGCACTTTACAGTTTAGGGTTGAGGGTTTAGGGAACTTGCAGACGTCTGGATACGTGTCTTGTCACCATGATCATCAGAGGAAATATACCCTAAGCCCCAAACTTCAAACCCTAAACCCTGAAGCCCGAACTCATTTCATAAACGCCGGCAGCGCATGGACGTCGTGCTCAAGTTACACGATCAGTCCATCACTGGCGGGCTGCCGGTTTAGGGTTTAGGGCTTAGGGCTTGGGGTTTAGGGCTCAATGTGTAGCTGAGAATTGCCTAGCCGCGGGCGCTAGCATCATCGACCAAAAGTTTGCGGCAGATGCATAGCTACCTGGTTCCTTACGCCGAAAATAAAGTTCCTTTCGCACGACTGTTTGCGGATCTTTCGCGGATGCTCACATGTCGAGTCCCAAACCCGGCCCTAAACCCTAAACCCTAAACCCTAAACCCTAAACCCTAAACCCTAAACCCGAAACCCTAAACCCTAAACACTAAACTCAACTTCCTTCTCAACAGCCGAGTAAAGTGCAACTACTGACTCAGGTGGTTGAGCGCCGTGCGCACCCCAGCTGCTGGGAATCCTTCCACTGGTACCTGCCCCCCCCCCCCCCCCCCCCCCCAAGAGCCCCAGGAGGTGAAAGGGCAGAGGATCCAAAACCCTAAACCCTAAACCCTAAACCCTGAACCCTAAACCCTAAACCCTAAACCCTAAACCCTAAAACCCTAAACCCTAAACCCTAAACCCTAAACCCTGTTTAGGGGCTGGCTTCCCTATAAGGGTCCAGGTCCCAACCTAGAATATACTTGGGCCCTAAAGCTATGTACCCCGGCCTCACCCACAGAAGAACGAAGACCCTTTCGTTTAAGCATGGTTTGGGGTCGAATGCTCTGCCCCTCCTATCTCAACCTAGCCAATCAAAAGTAATGCAAAAGCAGCAAAACAAGAACATCTTTCAGTACAAATGAAGCAACAGATAAAGAGCTGAAGCTAAACCCTGACCCGAAACCACACACCTAGAAAGAAACTTCGAAGCCACAACGACCCTTTTCCCGAAACCTCCCTCGAAATATTGGGTGTGGGGCTCAGGGTTTAGGGTGCTTGAATTTCGGTGTTCAGGTGTTTGTACGACTCCCAGCCTTACTATACCCTCGAAACCCTAAACCCTAAACCCCAAACCCTAAACCCTTTTGCCCTACTCCTTAGTTGCTGAGTTCATAAGCCCTCAAAAACCTGCACACTTTCAGTTCTATAGGGGATCATAGTATCCCAAAAAGGGTTTAGGGTTTAGGGTTTAGGGTTTAGGGTTTAGGGTTTAGGGTTTAGGGTTTAGGTTGAAGACTCTGGGTCGGGGCCGAACGACGGCTCTTTCGGCCTTCTTGTTGAGTAGGTGGGGTGGCTAGGTGGCGGGCCCAAGGGATGCTGCAAGAGTTGTAAACCCCAACACCCTGAAACCTTGTTTTTTGGTTTAGGGTTTAGGGTTTAGGGTTTAGGGTTACTCAAACCCTCAAGTCCTAACCTTGCGAAAGCCCTGACCCTTCGACCCTCCAAGTTCTCCCCCACATGCTGGGGCGTGCGAGATGCACTTGCCAGCCTTGGGCAGAGGCTTACAATCTCAAGGCTGAAGATTTCAGGAGCTGAGGGGTACCCTAAACCCTAAACCCTAAACCCTAAACCCTAAACCCTAAACCCTAAACCTTCAACCCAAAGCCCTTCAGAGTGTAGGGCGCAGGGGGCTTTCAGAGCTTGGGGGTTTGGGCGTACCAGCTTCGAGATGATAGGGCTTCGGGTGCAATTCCCGAGTCTCTTGTGCTAGGGTTTAGGGTTTAGGGTTTAGGGTTTCGGGTTTCGGTTTTAGGGTTTAGGGTTTAGGGTTGAGGCTTTGCGGCTCAGGTTGAAACCCTTAGCCCGTTGGCAGCACGGCCCACGAAAGCCTGGTACCCTGAACCCTGAATGGCTCCGAAACCCTAAACCCTAAACCCTAAACCCGAGATTCCCTAAACCCTAAACGTGCTTTGCGCGGCGCGTTCAGGCAAGTAGATGTCGGGTTTAGGGTTTCGGGTTTAGGGCTTTGTCTTCCCGGGATGCAAGAGGACATGCTTCTAGGGTTTAGGCTTTAGGGTTTAGGGTTTAGAGCTTAGGGCTTGCAAGCAAAAGGGCTTAAGCATTTATGATCATGTTATCCTTGATGGGATTCGAAGACAATTTACGAATGCATCCGACATGCAAGTTCGATAGGTCCGGCTGGGATTCACGGGCTTATTCCTGAACGAACGCAAAACCAAAGTTCAGCTGAACAACGTGAATGCTCAGTCTTTGCCGAGTCAGAGAAAGTGCGGCTTTTGTTCGCCCACTTGGAATCTTGGATTCCCGCAATGAACAAGACTCACGGATGACAGTGAGTGAGTGATTGAATGAACATCCCAAGTACTCAGGTTCAAATTGCTAGGCCGTGAGGCTTCCTCGTAAATAAAGATGGCTCAAGGCCTCGGAGATGAGTCGACTGACGAAGTCAATGCACCCTTGCGCGCTGGAGGAACATACCGGGCAAGGAGGCACCGGTCTAGGCCCTGACGACCTTTCGGATATAGTCCACCTAAAGCCGAAGCACTAACCCCTACGTCCAAGGTACGCCAGCTCCTTTTGATGGAGAATTCCTGAATCCTTTCTCCTCCTTCTCATGGACATGATTTGGGTGGTGCAGATCTGTAGGGCCTGGGTTCAACAACCCTACAGCCCATAGATCCTATAAATCCAGAAATATGAAGCCTAGAAACCCCGGACCCTGCGCTCTAAAAAACCCAAAACCCGAAACCCTAAACCCCAAACCCAAAAACCCCAAACCCTATAAACCCTAAACCCCAAACCCCAAACCCTAAACCCCAAACCCTAAACCCCAAACCCTAAACCTCAAACCCTAAACCCCAAACCCTAAACCCTAAACCCTAAACCTTAAACCCTGAACCCTAAACCCCAAACCCTATAAACCCTAAACCCCAGAGCCCAACAAGCTCCAGGCTGACGCAGCGACACCACGAACAAGCTCGGAGGAGGCGCGGAGCCTAGGGTTCAGGGTTTAGGGTTTAGGGTTTCGGGTTTGGGGTTTAGGGTTTAGAGTTGAGGGCTTAAGGTTTAGGTAGCTAGGGGGTTTTCGGGTTTGTGGGCTGTTAGAGAGGTCTCGCCCTCATGTTCAATATATTCCTCTTAAACCCATCTCAGGAAATATCCAGTTGAGGGTTGAGGGGTCGGGATTTGGGTATGTACATAGGGGCTCAGAGGTTCAGGGGTTTAGGGCATGGCGGTCAAGGGCTTCAGGAAGGGCTTCGTAGCTTCCGGGACTTCGACCCTCAATCTGAGACACTCACCTAAGGGTACCTAAGGGTTAAGGGTTTAGGGTTTAGGGTTTAGGGTCTAGGGTTTAGGGTTTAGGGTTTAGGGTTTAGGGTTTAGGGTTTAGGGTTTAGGGTTTAGGGTTTAGGGTTTAGGGTTTAGGGCATTCGGAGACCCCGGCCTTCTACGCTCAATGCATAGGCTCAAAGCTTCGAGTGGCTATTTATATGTAGGGAACTTAAACCCAAATTAAACCTTAAACCCGAGGGCCTACAGTCTGCTGGGGCTTCAAAGGTAGGGTTTAGGGTTTAGGGTTTAGGGTTTAGGGTTTAGGGTTTAGGGTTTAGGGTTTAGGGTTTAGGGTTTAGGGCATTCGGAGACCCCGGCCTTCTACGCTCAATGCATAGGCTCAAAGCTTCGAGTGGCTATTTATATGTAGGGAACTTAAACCCAAATTAAACCTTAAACCCGAGGGCCTACAGTCTGCTGGGGCTTCAAAGGTAGGGTTTAGGGTTTAGGGTTTAGGGTTTAGGGTTTAGGGTTTAGGGTTTAGGGTTTAGGGTTTAGGGTTTAGGGTTTAGGGTTTAGGGTTTAGGGTTTAGGGTTTAGGGTTTAGGGTTGTCTCTTCTGGTGTCGCTACAGAAATCCCTTGGACTGGTGGATGCGCGTACAGAAAAATCCCCCCCCTCCCCCCCCCCAAAGTGACGACTTTGTATGCAGAGTTTGGGCAGTAGACATTTTCTTAGGGCTTCATGGTGTGGGGTTCAGCGCTTAGGGTTCTGTGCGTCCCGTGATAGATGGCTTTGGGTTCTAGACCCCGCTTGCGGCTTGGCATCTCTTCTCAAAAGAGATCAATAAGGTGAGAGAGATCACAAGGAGGAGCTCAATTGGGGTCTCGGGTCTAGGGACTGAGGGCTCTTAAAGTTTCAGAGATGCGCTCTGAGGGCTTAGGGTTTAGGCTAGGGGTTGGGGCTAAACGAACCCTAAGCCCTGCAAAGCAAGCCCTAACACCACAACACTTGCCATTAACCGACCTTGCTACCGAAACCCCAACATGACCCGGTTTAGGGTTTAGGGTTTAGGGTTTAGGGTTTAGGGTTTAGGGTTTAGGGTTTAGGCTTTAGGGTTTAGGGTTTAGGGGACATGCCCCTACGTTGCCATCGTTGAGGGTATATGCTTTGGCGATGGCGGGTCCATCGGACCCCGAAACCCTAAACCCTAAAGCCTAAACAAAAAAAACCCAAGCCCTTAGCCCTAAACCCTAACCCTAAACCCTAAACGCTAAGCCCTAAACCCTAAACCCTAAACCCTAAACCTCCAAGTGCGCACCAAGGGACCAGTGGACGCGTGTCTTGCATTCAGGCTGCTTGCCTTGGTCCCACCGTGGCCAAGTGGCAGATAAGAGGGCTCACCATTGAACATTGCCAAAGAACACTATTTGCTTAAGAACCACCAAAAAACATAGAAAACAATCCCTAGACTAACCTTTTTAGGAAGAACACTTTAGTTTTTTCTTTGGGGGGCGGGGGGGAGGATTCTTAAGCAATTCGTAGAAAGAAAATAAAGGGTTCAGCACCTTCTCAAAGGGTCTTCCTGGGTTGGCCAAAAGGTCTGCGATTTAGGGTTCAGGGGCCTGGTGCTGAATGCCTACACCCTAAACCCTAAACCCTCAACCCTAAACCCTCACCCCTAAACCCTGCACCCTAAACCCTAAACCCTAAACCAGCACAAGCCGACGCCTGCCTCCCTTTGAGCACCCGGCTGGTGTCCTGTCTGGTCGAGCTCGAGATGCCGGCTGCAGCCTGCGGTTCAGTTTGTTTTTTTTTAGGGTTTAGGGTTTAGGGTTTAGGGTGTAGGGTTTAGGGTTTAGGGTGTAGGGTGTAGGGTTTAGGGTTTAGGGTCTAGGGTGTAGGGTTTCTTTGCAGTTGTCCCTGGTGGTACAAGAACTGCCGTACCACAAGGAATACTGGAAAGAGTTATGGTACTGGTGTTGCAATATGGGTTGTTGCTAGCACGGCTCTTGATTGAAGAAACAG
The DNA here is from genome assembly GCA_905221605.1 of Symbiodinium natans. NCBI lineage: Eukaryota > Dinophyceae > Suessiales > Symbiodiniaceae > Symbiodinium > Symbiodinium natans. The sequence continues at coordinate 281,976 of CAJNDS010002424.1, forward strand.
CCATGTTACACGCACACACACACACACACACAGAGCGCGAGCGAGAGAGAGAGAGAGAGAAAGCGAGCGAGCGACAGACAGCATATATATATATATATATATATACGTAAACATCTGTATAGAGATAGGTAGATGGAAAGATAAACACCGAGCCCTTACTTTGAACCCAACCCCCCCCCCCCCCCCCCCCTCCCCCCAACCTCTTGCGCGTCAAGGAGGCGGTTCCTGCGCACAACCTGCGCCTGTCGAGTTGTGTTAGGGTCTGGGGTTTGGGGTTTAAGGCCGCGGGCTCTGTGGTTCTGGGCTTCTTGGTTTTGCTTTTTTTTTTTTGGTTGAGGGTTCGGTCTCTCCGTTTCCTGAGCTTGACGATTACAGGCTTCAGTGTTTTATCCGATGGTGTCCACCACAGATCGCCTGCTCAAAATCGGGGCCAAATGAACCCTAAACCCTAAACCCTAAACCCTAAACCCTAAACCCTAAACCCTAAACCCTAAAAACCCTAAACCCTAAAAACCCTAAACCCTAAACTATTTTGGGTGTAAGGGCAAGCAACCCTCAACCCTGTAGCCCTTAAAATGTCCTGGTGGATGAGGGTTCTGAGGTTCAGGTTATCGCATTTAGGTTTTGGGCTATATAGCTCAGCCCCCCTAAGCATACCCCCATGTCATAGAGCCACCCATGAACCTGCAAGTAGACCCTAGACCATACCCTAAACCCTAAACCCTAAACCCTAAACCCGAAACCCTAAACCCTAAACCCTAAACCCTAACCCTAAACCCTAAACCCAAAAGCCTATCTTTTGCTTCTAGCCGGCTCCAAGACCCTCAGTCCCTGAGGGTCCAAGGTTTAGGGATTTGGGGTTTAGGGTCTGGCGGTTTAGGCTTTGAGGGCTTGGGGGCGTTTAATCATGGATGTTTCAACAATACTTTTATCGATATCGAATCCGTATCGATACCGAACCGTGAGGTATCGCTAATGCGCGGTATCGATATCGAACCGAATCGAAGCAGACCAGTATCGAGACACATCGCCATCAACATCGAGTGCTTATCCATTAGGCCGTAGGCTTTCCAAGAAACAAAGGGAAGCGAGGTGTGTCAACAACACTTTTCATACTAAAAAACATGTAGACATGGCCCTGAGAGCTCCCCGAAGGCACCCCCCCCAAAACGAACGCGAAACGACTCAGTGTCTGCCACTAACTCTCTTTTCGCGGGTCTAGGTCCAAAGCCTCTTTTGAGAGCTCCCCAAGGGCCCCCCCCCCCCAAGACGACCGTAAAACGAGTTAGTGGCATTCGTCACGCGGTTTTAGGTCAAAAAACACCCCCCCCAACACGACCGTAACACGAGTAAGTGGCTGCCACTAATTCGTTTCGCGTGTTTAGATCATTTACAATGAATTCAAGTACAACCCAGAATTCTTTCGACAGAAGCCATGGAGTCAATAGCGCAACGGATAAGCCGTGCACCTCTAAACCGAAAGGTCGGCAGCTCGAATCGCCCTAATGACATGAGCAAAAACGCATTAGTGGCTGCCACTAAATCCTAGGAGCACGTTCCGCACCTCCAAGCACCCCTAAAGCACTTTTACGTCTTTGAGATCGTGAACTGTAGCGTTTAATTTTGCAGGCAAACCCAGCTGTCGACCCTACAAAGCCAGACTATGCGATTTCGACGGCTGGTCATATTCATGTCCCTGAACCGTCCTAAGCCATTCACCTAACTCCTTAGACCCAAACCTGCTTTGTAGGTTCGACAGTTGGATTTGCCCGAAACCTTAAACCCTACAGTTCGCGATCTTGGAAGTGCGGAACGTGCTCCAAAGATTTAGTGGCAGCCACTAATGCGTTTTTGCTCACGTCATTAGGGGGATTCGAGCTGCCGACCTTTCGGTTTAGAGGTGCACGGCTTATCCGTTGCGCTATTGACTCCATGGCTTCTGTCGAAATAATTCTGGGTTGCACTTGAATTCATTGTAAATGACCTAAAAACGCGAAACGAACTAGTGGCAGCCACTTACTCGTTTTACGGTCGTGTTCGGGGGGGGTGCCTTTGGGGAGCTCTCAGAGGAGTCTCTTGACCTATAACCGCGCGACGAATTAGTGGCAGCCACTAACTCGTTTTACGGCCGTCTTGGGGGGGCCTTTGGGAGCTTTCAGAAGAGTTTTTTGACCTGACCGTCGACGTCGTCGACGGCCAGGATCAAACCCGAAAAACCCAAAACCCCAACAACTCCCCAAAACCCGGAAGCATAACATTCTAAGGGTTTTGGGTTTCGGGTTCAAAAGGGATCTGCGTGAGGGCCTCCTTGTGCTGTAAAGAACCTTATTCCCAGCTGTGGCCTAATGGTAAAGCACGCCTCTCTCGATCACTTACCGCTAGCCATCGAGTATCGAACCGAACCGCTACCATCAATACTACCAATACTTAAACGAGTAGTAATCGGTAAAAAAAGGTATTGATCGAACCGGTAGATTACATCCATGTTAATTAATTTTGGGTTTAGGGATTTTAGGGTTTTTTTGGGGTTTAGGGCTTAGGGTTTAGGGTTTAGGGTTTAGGGGTGAGCAACGAACCCTAACCCAAGCCCCCAATCCGGCGCGATGAAGGAGAGAAAGGCGCCTTGAGGGTTCTGGTCGCTTCGGGTTCCAGGGGGGGTTTAGGGTTTAGGGTTTAGGCTTTAGGGTTTAGGGCCGGTTTAGGGTTTAGGGTTTAGGGTTTAGAGTTTAGGGTTTAGGGTAAGTAGGGTCAAGGGCGCTCATCTGTTGAAGGTGGTAGCAAGCTGAGCCAGCCCGACATGAATGCTAGTAGCGATCACCCCTAGCGAAAGAAAATCGGGGCGGGTCTCCTGCGAAGGTGCCCTAAACCCTAAACCCTAAACCCTAAACCCTAAACCCTAAACCCTAAACCCTAAACCCTAAACCCTAAACCCTAAACCCTAAACCCTAAACCCTAAACGCAGAGTGCCCGCCTCTTCTAAGGACTCCTCCTCCATGACCAGAACTGCTTCAGGGTCGAGCGTGTCCGCCTCAGAGTTCTACCAAGGGTAATAGAGGGGGCCTTAAGGTTTAGAATAGGGGTTTAAGTTTAGGGTTTAGGGCTTAGGGCTTAGGGCTACTTTAGGGGCCTTGATGCATAGAATAGGCTTTTTGGGGGGTGATTATCGAATATTTATAGAGGGACCATAAGGGGATACCATTAGTAACTACTCTTAGATGGCAGATGGGCGTGGGGGAACAAAAAGGCGCAGGGGCTAATTTTTGGGGACGTCCCCAACAGCCCAAGGCCCAGTAGCCCCTAGACCCTACAGCCCCAGGCCCAGTAGGAAATGCCCACGGAAAACTTTGCCAAAATGCCCTGCCCACGGAAAAACTTTGCCAAAATGCCGCAATACCCAACACCCATATATACGAGAAGAAGAGGTTTAGGGCTGAGGGTGTCAAGTTGGAGCGCCCTGCCCCACGAAATTTCACTCTAACCCTACACCCTAAAATGCAGAATACTGCATCTGCAGGACTATGTGTGAATGCTTCCTATAGATGCAGGTACGTACAGTGCTCGCCATACTGCAAGTGTGTACATTCATACACTGAGGTGTGTCTTGTATATAAGCACATGTATATGATGGGTAGGCAATGTGAGTACGCGCATACTTCCATGCTTGCGTGCATACAAACAAACATACATACATGAGACAGACATACATGCATGCATACACACATATCTGTATATTGTTATACATACAAACATGTACACACATACATACATACATACATACATACATACATACATACATACATACATACATACATACATACACACAGACATAATTACATACATACATATATGTGTATATATATATATATACACCCAAATATATATATATATATATATATATGTATATGTGCACGTACCACTATTCCACAAGTGATAGAGAACTATCACATCTATGTGGAGCTGCCCACGCCTGGCTCTTGAGCTTCTCTTCGCTGGCTTCGTGGGCAAAGAGCGTCAGGATCAGCCAGAGGCTCCATGCCCTGGCCGAGAGCTTTGGGTTGCACAGGTTGGGTTTAGGGTTTAGGGTTTAGGGTTTAGGGTTTAGGGCTTAGGGTTTAGGGTTTAGGGCTTAGGGCTTAGGGCTGAGGGTTTAGGGCTTTGGGTTTAGGGTTTAGGGTTTAGGGCTTAGGGCTTAGGGTTTAGGGTTTGGGGTTTGGGGTCCAGGGTCTAGGGTCTAGGGTTTGTGTTTTTTTATTCGGAAGAGGGAGGGGTGGGGGGGGGGGGGAGGGGGGGAAGAGGGCATATGTATCACATGGCAGAATCCCAGCATATAATACAGTATAGAATGGAATATATATATATATGTTTTTGTATATATAGCGAAACTATAATACAGAATATATATATATATACATGTACATAATACAATGACAACAACGATAGAAATCATAAACATGCTTGAAGAACACATACTTCATGTAGCTTGAGTTTTCTGGTGGAGGCCGAGGTTGTCCCTTGATACAGGGACCTGAACCCCCTTGCGAAAAAAAGCCCCCCGCCCCTGCAAAAAAGGGCGAATATGGGACGTGGGTACTATGCTGCTGACTAGAAGGCTTAGGGTTTAGGGTTTAGCGTTTGGGGTTTGGGGTTTAGCGTTTGGGGTTTAGGGTTTAGGGTTTAGGGATAGCAAAAACTCGAAGTACACAGCCATGTCTACCACCATCCAAAAAGGGCCGAGCCCCCTCTAAGGAGGACGACCCCAAGTGTGACTAAATCCGGACCTCCATGCTTCGACCCTATGTGGTCACTTCCCTAACCCCTAAACCCTAAACCCTAAACCCTAAACCCTAAACCCTAAACCCTAAACCCTAAACCCTAAACCCTAAACCCTAAACCCTAAACCCTAGCCCTAAGCCCGAAACCCGAAACCCTAAACCTCTAAACGATGGTCCTTTTGGGGGTTTCTTAGTATCCGGCGGCCCCTCTGGATTAGGGCTCGTAGCTCCAAACCCTAAACCCTGAACCCTAAACCCTAAACCCAAAACCCTAAACCCTAAACCCGAAACCCTAAACCCTGAAAGATCCCGCCTTGCATAGTGATCTCCTGGCTTTTCGGCCCATGCGAGCATCTGAGTGAGGAAGCCGGCCCGGGTCACGTACCTGAGGGGCCCGCAAAGGACTTAAGTTTAGGGTTTAGGGTTTAGGGTTTAGGGTTTAGGGTTTAGGGTTTAGGGTTTAGGGTTTAGGGTTTAGGGTCGTAGCATAATAACTTTTTGGGGTCGGTTACTTGGGTTTAGGGCTCCGGATGCGCAGCGTTTTCAGACGATGTCGTGCTCCAAAAGTGCCGTGTGCCGAAATGCCCCTCGACGATCGGCTACCCCGAACGACATCAACGACAAATGCCCTCAAGCCTGACCATGTCCCCCCTTGAACCCTCCACCCCCTCGAACCTAGGCCTCAGCCCGAAAACGCCCTAAACCCTAAACCCTAAACCCTAAACCCTAAACCCTAAACCCTAAACCCTAAACCCTAAACCCTAAACCCTAAACCCTAAACGAGCATTGAGGCGGAGACTTCGATGTGTTGCTGCTGGCACGTGCTGCGGCACCATTCCGCAGAGTCTGAGCAGGTTTAGGGTTTAGGGTTTAGGGTTTAGGGTTTAGGGTTTAGGGTTTAGGGTTTAGGGTTTAGGGTTTAGGGTTCAGGGTTTAGGGTTTAGGGTTTAGGGTTTAGGGCTTTGCAGTGGGTTTGAGGGTTTTGGGGGGTCCGAGGCCTTGAGTTTCTCAAGGGGGTCTGGGGATTCGGGATTCGAGGGGTTTTAGGGTCTAAGCCCCAAACCCTAAACCCTAAACCCTAAACCCTAAACCCTAAACCCTAAACCCTAAACCCATGTAGGTGAGTGCAAGACCACCTCGGCGAGCTGGGGGCACTCCGTCCTGCGCGCCAGCGTGCGATCCTGCGGCAGGACCAAGGGGGGTTTAGGGTTTAGGGTTTCGGGTCTGGGGTCTGGGGTTTAGGGTTTAGGGTTTCGGGTTTCGGGTTTAGGGTTTAGGGTTTCGGGTTTCGGGTTTCGGGTTTGGGGTTTAGGGTTTCGGGTTTCGGGTTTAGGGTTTAGGGTTGAGGGTTTCGGGACCAAAGGCATACTGATTCTTCGTAGGGCACGCCGCACCAGCGCACCTTGAGGCCCCAAAACCCAAAACCCTAAACCCTAAACCCAAAACCCTAAACCCGAAACCCTAAACCCGAAACCCTAAACCCTAAACCCTAACTTCAAAACACCATGCCGAAGAAGCCCACGAGCCCCAGTGGGACTGCAACAGTTTAGGACTGAGGGCTTCTGGACTTAACACAGCCACTCAAATTGACATAAAACCCTCAACCCTCGGCCCTCAGCCCTAAACCCTAAACCCTAAACCGGAAGGGCGTGAAGAAACTCCGAAAATTCGGGACTCCGGTCCACGATGGCTGCGAAGTGGACGTTCGTCGTCGGGATGAAGAGCACATGGCACATCACGGCCACCATCCTTGACCGTTTGCCAAATGGTTGGGGTTTTAAGGAGAATACTTTCGCAGGCGAAGTGGGTTGGGGTGGGTTAGGGTGGTTTGGGGTGGGTTGGGGTTGGGGAGGTGTGTTCTGGGGGGTGGGGTCTGGGACTGGGGTCCGGGTGGAGTCGATGGGGTGGGGTGGGGGGGGTGCATGGGGTGGTAGCCTAAACCCTAAACCCTAAACCCTAAACCCCAAACCCTAAACCCTAAACCCCAAACCCCAAACCCAAAACCCAAAACCCTAAACCCCGCACTTCGCGCAGGGGCCCTGGCAGCCGCAACATGTGCCGCAGCTCGCGGACCTGCGTTCCGTCCCGGACGTCTAGGGCCGATGGGCTTGGGTTTGCCCTAAACCCTAAACCCTAAACCCTAACCCCTAAACCCTAAACCCTAAACCCTAAACCCTAAACCCTAAAACTCAGGGTAAGCTGCAACAAGTGTTTAGGGTCCAGGGTAAGGTCCTGGAGCTTCGCTGGCCCTTTGTTCCCTGAAGTGTTGCCAAGCACACGAACCCCAAACCTTCGCATGCAACCCCAAACCCTTAACCCTGAACCCTACATACTACCCTGTGACCTAAACCCCCATTGAAGCAAAAAAACACCTGAGAATCACGTAGAGCATCTCTCTGACTGTTGAGGCGTCTTTGGCTTGAAGCAGGGGGGGGGGTGAAGGGGTGAAGGTCTCAGAGTCTAGAGATTCGGGTTTAGGCTTTCGGCCTTTGGTTCAAGGGGTCAAGGGTCTCAAGTTTTGAAGGCAGAGGGTCTGAAGGGTCTAGAGTCTTCAGAGGAAAAGCGGGTTATGGCTCATGGTGTTCGGGTTTTGGGGTCTAACCCTAAACCCTAGGCCCTAAACGAACCCCGCGGAGATGAGGCCGGCACATCCCATATCCCGAAGGTCCGATGGATGGCATAGTTGACCTGCCTGACGCAGGGTTCAGGGTTCAGAGTGCAGGGAGTCGAGGGTCGGAGGGTGTGGGGTTAGGGCTTCTAGGGCTTACAGGGCTTCGGCGGGCTTTGGGTTGATTCGAAGGATTTTCCTTACTCGCCCTAAACAGACTAAGCGAAATGCAATTGAATGCAAGCGATGCGGGAGGGCTAAAAGGTCGTTCCCTTGTGTTTCGTCACCTGATGTCGACTCTTCTCCCCAACTATTTGCTTAAGAACCCCCTCCTCCCCCCAAAACAAGTCCTTCCTTACATGTGCAATGGGGATGGGGGGTTCTTAAGCAAATAGTAGTGCCTAATGTGAGTCCTAAACCGAAACCCCAACCTAAACCCTAAACAACCCCAAACCCCCCAAACCCTAGCCCTAAACCCTAAACCCTAAACCCTAAACCCTAAACCCTGAATCCTGAACCCTGTAACCATGCCAGCATTAAGCATTAGGCCTGCACGCTGTGAAGCGCCAGGGGCTTTGAGAAGGGCATGGAAGGGCCAGGCGTTCGCCCTAAACCCCAAACCCCAAACCCTAAACCCTAAACCCTAAACCCTAAACCCTAAACCCCAAACCCTAAACCCTAAACCCTAAACCCTAAACCCTGCCCATGAACATTACCTTACAACTGCCCAAGCCTGGCGCGCTCTTCGGCTTGCAGGCCGGAAGAGAAGAGGCAGTGGACCTACCATGGAAGCTCACTCACTCGTTACGGTTGGGGTTCAGGGCTTAGGGTTAAGGATTTAGACTCAGACCCTAAACCCTAAACCCCAAACCCCAAACCCTAAACCCTAAACCCTAAACCCTAAACCCTAAACCCTAAACCCTAAACCCTAAACCCTAAACCCTAAACCCTAAACCCTAAACCCTAAACCCTAACCCTAAACCGCTGGGTTCGAGGTTTGGGGTGTAGCAGCTGCTGGATCTCGGAACTCTCAGGATGCGCGGGGAGGATGCCACACTCGGTTGTGAAGGGTTTAGGGTTTAGGGTTTAGGGTTTAGGGTTTAGGGTTTAGGGTTTAGGGTTTAGGGTTTAGGGTTTAGGGTATGCTCCCTAGGTCTGAGGGCGGCGCGACGACAAAGACAAGTTTAGGGTTTAGGGTTTAGGGTTTAGGGTTTAGGGTTTAGGGTTCTGGGGTTTTAGGGTTTCCTACTGTTTGCTTAAGAACCCCAAAAGAATAACAAATACAATAATTCCTATATCACCCTTACCAGGAAGAACCGTTAATTTGTTCGGGGTTCTTGAGCAATTGGTAGTTTATAGCGTGTAGGGCTTGTAGGGCTTTATTCAGTCTGGAGTCAAGAGTGTCTTCTAAGGGTCGAGACTTCACACAGCTTCTGGCTTATGGGGCTTACAGGGTCTCTAGTAGGGCTTGCAGGCTTTATCGCCTTTATGCGGTCCAAAACCTAGTCGCTCTGCACCTTAATCCGTGGACAACTCTCGGAGGTTCGAGCTTAGGGTTTAGGGCATTACTTTGGGGTTGAAGCCCTAAACCCTAAACCCTAAGCCCTAAACCCTAAACCCTAAGCCCTAAACCCAAAACCCTAAACCCAAAACCCTAGACCTACCATGGCCTGGCACAAGTTGCTGAAGATGCGGAGGCCCTTGGGAGATGAGCTTTGAGGGATGATGGGGGCCATTTCTTTTTGGTGTTTACCCTTTTAAGGCTTCAGTTTTCAGGGTTGCGGTTTAGGGTTTAGGGTTTAGGGTTTAGGGTTTAGGGTTTAGGGTTCAGGGTTTAAGGTTTAGGGTTTAAGGTTTAGGGTTTAGGGTTTAAGGTTACCCGAAACCCTTTACCATAACCTATGCCCGAAACCCTAAACCCTATGTCTTAGGGCTCGTAGGGTTCTAGGGGTCTATGGGACGGGGAGGCATCTCCAACAATGCACGGCGTGGGGGGGTTTAGGGTTTAGGGCGTATAGGGTTTATCTAGTGTTTAGGGTCTCTAATCGACGGGTGGCTTGCACGTCTAAATGCCCATGGACCTGCATCCCAGCAGGACGTCGCGCTGAAAACTCCCACATGCGCCGGGGACAAAACCCTTTCAGCCCTAAACTCAAAGCCCTTAAACCCGAACACCTACTTGGAGGTTCATGGTACTCATTGACCAAGTATATCTGTACTCATAACCCACTTATAAGCCCCTTAAGTGCCCGAATATAGTTATAAGTACAGATATAACTGCCTCCATGTATAAACCCCTTCACCCGCTGACAGCAAGGGTGGAGGGAGAGGGAGGAAGGTCGAACTCTGTCGAGGATGAATTTGGCACGGCTTGGGCTTCGGATTTCGGGTTTAGGCTAGGGTTTAGGGTGTAGGGTGTAGGGTGTAGGGTGTAGGGTGTAGGGTGTAGGGTGTAGGGTGTAGGGTTTAGGGTTTAGGGTTAAGGGTCCAGGGCTTGGGAACTCATTGGGGGGCTTCATGGCTTTAGCAGGACACCTCCATTCAGGTCCCGCCAGCCCTAAACCCCTAACCCCCAAACCCCGAACCCCTAAACCCTATGCCCTAAACTTTGGCCCTAAACCCTAAAGCAACCCTCGGATCCAAGCGGTTTCCAGAGCTTTCATGGGCCTCATAGGGCTTGCAGGGCTTACTTAGGGCGTATGCATCACGAGCTTGCGTAGGGCTTATAGGGTTTAGGGTTTGGGGTTTGGGGTTTAGGATTTGGGGCTTTTGGGGTTTAGGGTTTTAGGGTTTAGCTTAGGGTTTAGGGTTCCTTAGGGCTTTTGGGATTTCGGGTTTAGGGTTCAGGGGGGGGGGGTGTGTTCCACAAAGTCACCCACAGCAGCTGAGCCCGAAGCATGGTGACGAAGGATAGGGTTGGGATGGTCGGCCCAGAGCCGGAGCATGATGGGTAGGAAGACATCCATGTGAGCCAGCCTTGGGGGGGGGCGAGAAAGTGCGCTGATTCTTGTTCGTAGGACTTGGAAGGTCTAAACCGCCCACCCCTACTTCTACTCCTACTCCGACTCCGACTCCGACTCCTGCCACTGCCACTGCCACTGCCACTGCCACTGCCACGACAACGACGACGACTGGTTATGCGGGGAGGGTCTAGGAAAAGGCTTCCCAGGTGAGTTATGGCTCCTTAGAACCCCCAGAATCCTAACGCTTGTCACTGAAGGCCCCTAATTGAGGCCTTGGGGACCAGTGTGGCTTCAGCATCGACTACACCCTACACCCTTCAACACTCTAAACCCTTCCCTCAAGCCTCAGCTGTCGGAATCGATTCTCAGGCCAGGGCCCGAGGAACTCAAAAAGCCAGTCCAGCGTATGGCAGGACACCATCGCCAGGAACAGCGCGGAAGACCTGGCGAACCCTAAACCCTAAACCCTAAACCCTAAACCCTAAACCCTAAACCCTAAACCCTAAACCCTGCTGGGTCGAGGGTTCAGAGTCTTCCTCTGAGGTCCTTGAGGGCCGGGTTTTGGGTTCAGGGCTTAGGGCAAAGGGCAAAGGGCAAAAGGCATAGGGCGCGGGGAGGGGTGAGGTACCTGGGGAAGTTTGAGGAAGGCCATGATGTTTGGCAGTTTTGGGGTTTGGGTATCCTCGAAGGTCGCTGCTGTAGACGAGACCCTAGCACCATAAACCCGAAACCCGAAACTCGAAACCCGAAACCCTGAACCCTAAACCCTGAACCCTATACCCTAAACCCTAGGATCCCTGAACCCTAAACCCCAAACCCTAAACCCTAAACCCTAGGATCCCTAAACCCTAAACCCTAGGCTGACGTTTGTCTTAAGGGCATCGACGGCATGGTATGGGGCTTATGGGGTTTAGGGTTTAGGGTTTAGGGTTTAGGGTTTAGGGTTCAGGGTTCAGGGTTCAGGGTTCAGGGTCTAGGGTTGAGGGTTTAGGGTCCAGATGCTTTGGGCTTTGAGTCTTAGGGGCGTACCCCAAACCCAGTTGTCGCATCATTCCTTTGGAGGGGAGGGGCCCCGTTGTGAGAGGGCTAACCTCAGAAGCCGTAGCCTAACACCCAAGCAGCCCGCAGCCTCCGGTTTAGGGTTTAGGGTTTAGGGTTTAGGGTTTAGGGTTTCAGAACCCCCCCCCAACCTTCCAACATCAGCCCATGCTAGTGCCAATTTCCGGGGTTGATCTGGGCCAACCCTCCAAGGACCAAAATCTCAGAGTCTGGGCCAGCCCTCCAAGGACCAAAATCCCAGAGTGTTTAGTGTTTAGTGTTTAGTGTTTAGGGTTTAGGGTTTAGGGTTTAGGGTTTAGGGGGCGTGGTTTGTTTAAGGGATGGACCAGGCGGAACAAGAAAGTGTCCGTGGAAAGAGGATCCCCTTGCAAACAGGGAAGCTGCCCGGCATCTTGAACAACTACCTAAGACCTAAACCCGAAACCCTAAACCCCAAACCCTAAACCCCACACCTCAATCCCTAAACCCCAAACCCCAAACCTCAATCCCTAAACCCCAAACCCCAAACCCCAATCCCTAAACCCCAAACCCTAAACCCCAAACCCTAAACCCCAAACCTTAAACCCCAAACCCTAAACCCCAAACCCTAAACCCCAAACCCTAAACCCCAAACCCTAAACCCTACAGTCGTACTTCTTCAGGTGCAAGCCGTAGCCTCTCCAGCAGGGTCACGCTCTGTAGCACCGCCACTGAGCCCTGATGCGGCGTGAGGGGGTTTAGGGTTTAGGGTTTAGGGTTTAGGGTTTAGGGTTTTAGGGTTTTAGGGTTTTAGGGTTTTGGGGTCCTCAACCCGAAGGCAGGCCCACACCCAAAGACGGCCCAACACCTCCC
>CAJNDS010002424.1:299208-306708 GCA_905221605.1 Symbiodinium natans
CGGCCAGGCATTCAGGGGCGCAGCCCTGACCCCTAAACCCTCTAAACCTGAGAGGGAGATTCTTCGGGTGGTTGCCTGTGATGTCTTCACGGCGAATGGATGACAGTGAACTCCCAACTTCAATGGGTTCGGTCACAACATGGAACAACCCTCACCCCCAAAAGCTTGGGGTTTAGGGTCTAGGGCTTAGGGTTTGGGGGTTGATGGGCTTTTTGTTGGTTTTATAGGGTTTGTAGGGTTGGAACCCTAAACCCTGAACCCTCAACCGCCAGGCGCGGGGTGTGTGGCCACCCACGGGAGAGGCGCTCTCCTTGCAAGGATTTTTCCAGCGCTGCCGCAAGAAGATGTTGAATAAGCCATCAGCCCAAAGCCCTCAATGAATCCTAAGCCCCCAAAACCCGTAACCCAAACTTTAAGCCCTAAACCCTAAACCCTAAATTGAGCCCAAATCATAAACTCTGAAACACAACCCTGGCCAAATGAACCCCAAAACTCCTCAGTCCCGACCTCCCAAACCCCAAACTCCTCTAGACCCTGAACCCTAAACCCGAAACCCTAAGCGGTTCTGGGTCGGGGGACTAGGGCTTAGGGTTTGTTGCTTAGGGTTGAGGGTTTAGGGTTTAGGGTTTAGGGTACTTGTGGGCACCCTCGAACCAGCGCCGGCAGCACAGGAGCATGGTGGTGCAGACCCCGACCATGCCTTGGAGCACCTCAGCAGTCGCTGCAAGACCACCCCTGGGCCCTTCCTCGGGAATGGGGGAACTTAGGCACAACCCTAAACCCTAAACCCTAAACCCTAAACCCTAAACCCTAAACCCTAAACCCTAAACCCTAAACCCTAAACCCTACAGAATAACCCCCTTAAAGCATATATATATATATATGTATGAGAGAGGGGATATAGGGTACCCTACAGTAGAATAATCCCTTGAAGCATGAACATATAAATATACATCAATGTAGGGGGGATACAGGGTACCCTACAGAATAATCCCTTAAAGCATATAGAGTATACCAAAAAATAGGGGGAGATAGGGTTCCTCACTCCCTAAGAACCAGCAAGACGGAATGGGGGAATTAGGTACCCTACATAACAACCCCTTAAAGCATATAAGTATAAACTAATAAATAAATAGATAAAAAGATAAACACATATATATATATATATAAAGGGGGCTGTAGGGCCTCATTCCCTACTAAGAACAAGCAAGAAGAGGGCTTCCGGGGGCGAGGATTTTCTGCTCAGCTTGCCGAGTCAGGATTTGCGGGGTTTTGAGGGTCTTTGTGGCAATGAAAGCCGCAAACGCAGCCTTGGCGCAGCTGTTCGGGTAACCCTCAGAGGTTTTGCGCTACACCCTAAACCCTAAACCCTAAACCCTAAACCCTGAACCCTGAACCCTGAACCCTAAACCCTAAACCCTAAACCGCGGCTGTTCAGGCTCCTTGGGCGAAGGCCCGACTTAGGCTTGGGTGACTTTGGCTTGGGGCCTTTTTCTGGGAATGCAAAGGTTTAGGAGTTTGCCCTCGGAGATGCCCCCAAAGATCCCCAAGCGAAGGCGGACACAAAGCCCCCCTAAAACCCTAAGAAACCCTAAATCCCTAAAGCCCTAAAACCCTAAAACACTAAAACTCTAAAACCCGAAAGACCCCAAAAACCTGAAACCCTAAACCCTAAAAACCTAAAGCCCTAAACCCTAATACCCCAAAACCCGACACCCTAAACCCTAAACAGCTGGCCAGGCCATGGCGCCAGCAGCCTCTGCATGTCTTCGTTGACGTCGAAGACCAGTCGCAGAGCGAGCTGCATTTCCAGTTCTCGGCAAGAATTACTGGGTCCCAGAAAGGGTTTAGGGTTTAGGGTTTAGAGGTTTTTTTGGGAAGGTGTGTATACCCCTTGGCAAGGCCCTTAAAGGGTTGAATGGTGGGCTAGAAAATGCCGAATTTGTCTATGAACGCCCTACTAAGAACATGTCCAGTTCTTGGCAAGAGGTGATATCCTTCGGGGTGTGTCCCCACCCACATGAGGGCTCGCCGGAAAATAGTGCTTGTCTCTTACGACTTGCCTTGAAACCTCAGGAAGCAAAGCTGGCTGCTGTCCCTAAACTATGCCCTAAAACCCTAAAACCTAAACCCTAAACCCTAAACCCGATAGGCGACTCTACATCTTGAGAGTTGTTTGTCCTTGGGGTTGGAGTCGATGCCCCATCGAACGCCACCAGACCCTCAACCCCTAAACCGCCAGATGCCCCAACACACTCTTGAAACACCGGAATCTGATACCCCTTATATACCCTGTACAAATTTAAGGGCACATACATCAGAAGCCTTTAATAAAGGGAAGGGGGCCGTCTTAAGGGCGCATGAAAGTACTCATGGAACCCCAAACCCTAAGCCCCCTGAACCCTACACCCTAAACACTAAACCCTAAACCCTAAACCCCAAACCCTAGACCCTAACCCTAAACCCAAACCCTAAACCCTACCCCCTAAACCCTAAACCCTAAACCCTAAACCCTAAACCCTCCCTTAGAATCCTCAACCGGAATGCGGCCCAACGCCTATGAACCCTGACCCACTGCCAAGGCTGGAGCCCAAAACGGACTCTGTGGCATCACGCAGCTCCTTTTGGGGTTTAGGGTTTGGGGTTTGGGGTTTAGGGTTAGGGTTTAGGGTTTAGGGTTTATGTGGGGCGGGGGGGCGGGGGGGCGGGGGGGTGGGGGCGGGGGGGGGGGGCGGGGGGGGGGGGGGGCGGGGGCCGAAATGCGGGGTACCCGGGTCCTTATTGTATGCGGAATCCTTGTATTTCAGTATTTGGAGATCGATATTGGGGGTCCCCTATTTCCTAAACCCCATATAAGACCCTGAAAGGGAAGACTACCCACCTGAAGGTGTCCTAGAGACCACAGTTAATTATGTCAGAAGATACCCTAAAACCCTAAACCCTATATATACCCTAAATTTTGAACCCTAAACCCTAAACCCTAAACCCTAAACCCTAAACCCTAAACCCTAAACCCTAAACCCTAAACCCTAGACAGGAAACAGCACTCCGTGATCCTCTCGATCCTAGACAGGCCACAGGTGGGCCGCAGCTGTAGGATTCTAGGCTTCGCACGAGGCCATCAGCCCTGAGAAAGGGCCCGTGATCTATAGATCACCCTCCAACTCTTGCACCCTAAACCCTAGGGTTTAGGGTTTAGGGTTTAGGGTTTAGGGTTTAGGGTTGAGGGTTGAGGGTTGAGGGTTGAGGGTTGAGGGTTTAGGGAAGCTCCTTGTCCTCTTTCATAGGCCAATCTGCCGCCTTGTTGCGAAGGAGAGAAAGTTCAAAAGGATCTCAAGGATTAAGGGTCCTAAACCCTAAACCCTAAACCCCTGAATTCCTCCCCCCCAACCCCCAAGCCCTCTGAGTTTAGGGATTTCGGGGTTTCGGATTTTCGAGCCACACCGAGTCTCGCACAGGCGGCGGGAGTACGGGCTCAGGCATTAGGGTTTAGGGTTTAAGGTTTTCGGTGAACCCGAAAAACCCAAAACAACCCAACAAAACCCCCAAAACCCCCAAAACCCCGAAAGAACCCTTAAGGGTTTAGATGGGGCTTGGGGGTGTATGCTCTTGGTTGCCAATGCGTTGTGCAGATCAGTTGTTAGGGGATTCGGCTTAGAGCGCTAAACCCTAAACCCTAAACCCCAAAACCCCTCGAGGCTTCAGGGGGTTTGGGCCTCCCTCAAAGCTCAGGGGGAGTGGAAACGGGTAGTTTAGGTGCCTTCATAGCTAGATTCGTGCTTAGGGTTTAGGGTTTAGAGGTGTAGGGTTTAGGGTTTGGAATTTGGGGTTTGGGGTTTGGGGTTTGGGGTTTGGGATATGGGTGTAGGAGTCCTACTTGTTCATGATTAGAATAGGGTGTTGGGGGGGGGGGGGGGGGGAGAATAGTACAAGTACAAGTACAAAAAAGGACCATGAGGGAATACTCCTGGCAACTATTCCGACCCCTATATTACCAAACAGGGCTGTTTGGGGAAACCCTAAACCCTAAACCCTAAACCCTAAACCCTAAACCCTGGGGACCGGCCCGGGCTTTAGGAGCAACTCTTGGCGTCGGCCTTGCATTGGGTGCCCGAACGAAGCTGAGGGTTAGGGTTTAGGGGTCAGGGTTTAGGGTTTTACAGCCCTAAACCCTAAACCCTAAACCCTAAACCCTAAACCCTAAACCCTAAACCCTAAACCCTAAACCCTAAACCCAGGGTTTTAGGGTTCAGGGCTCATAGGGTTCGCTTGCGGACCAGGGGCATGTTGGCAGTAGAAGCTCACGTGCTCACGCCTGATGTAAGACATGGTGCTTCGTCATGGAGAACCTCGAACCTACCTACCCTATTTTTAGGTAAAAGTAGGGTTTAGGGTTTAGGGTTTAGGGTTTAGGGAACGCCCGTGTAGGATTCTTAGGTAAAAGTAGGTTTGGGGCTCCTAAGGCTATATGTCACATGTAACAAGACCCCCTTTGTTGCTCAGAATTGGCAGCCGCGCATATCACTGTCGCCTTCGCAAAGCTACCTAATACCAAAGGTCCCCAAATGGTAGGAAAAAACAGCTCTGCAGCACAAACTTCGAATACTCTGCCCTGCTGTTTGCTTGCGAACAATCCAGTAGCGATGTCATGTTGTACCCTGTTTAGCGTGCCGGACGATTGCCTTAATTGCGGACGCCACTCTGCGGCCACAACGAGTCGGTGTCTTGAATAGCCCCTACCCAGACCCCTGGGAGGATCCAAAAAATGGATCCCCTTGAGGGTTCCTAAGAATGACCCAATACTAGTATAGGGGTATCATTTGAGGCTTCACCCTAAACCCTAAACCCTAATGGGGTACTACTTGGGGGGTTCTATTTTTTAGATCCTCCCAGGGGTCTGGGTACGAAACCGGGTGCAACATTACGCCACATCTCCGCGAGAAGGGCAGGAAATGCAGTCGAGAGCGACGGAGACATACCAAAGAAAACCACAGGCCCTAAACCCTAAACCCTAAACCCTAAACCCTAAACCCTAAGCCCTAAGCCCTAAACCCTAAACATCAAAGGGTCGAACTTGGAGCCCCTAAGGATGTGCCCCTAAGAGGCTCCCTTCATATACTCCGGATATGGCCCGTGTAATCCCTCAAAACGACCTTTAGAAAGGGCCCCTTAACACCCCAAGGGCTGCAACCTCAGAGGTCTGAGATAGAGCCTCGTGATATAAGACCGAACCCTAGACCCCAAACCCTAAACCCTAAACCCTAAACCCTAAACCCTAAACCCTAAACCCTAAACCCTAAACCCTAAACCCTAAACCCTAAACCCTAACCCTAAACCCTAAACCCTAAACCCTAAACCCTAAACCCGAAGCCCCTCAAACGCAGACCTCTGAGGTAGATCTGGATTTCAAGATCAAGGGTGAGGGGGGACGGAAGCCAACTGTGACACAATCCCTTGAAGAGTTTAGGGTTTAGGGTTTAGGGTTTAGGGTTTGGGGTTTGGGGTTTAGGGTTTAGGGTTTAGGGTTTAGGGCCCTAGCCCTAAACCCTAAATCCTAAACCCTAAACCACCTGAGTGCCCGGCCAGTTCTTGACAATGCAGCCTTCCTTGCTGACCCGGGCGCCGAATTCCGCCGGGAAGAGGTCGAAGAGTTGCGACAACTGGGTGTGGTTTAGGGTTTAGGGCTTAGGGTTTAGGGCTTAGGGTTTAGGGTTTAGGGTTTCGGGTTTAGGGCTTAGGGTTTAGGGCTTAGGGCAACTGTTTTGGGAAGGTTCAGGTAGAGGCGAGGGTTTAGGCATTCCGGGTTATGAAGTTCAGGGTTTATAGGTTGATAAGGATTTAAGGTTTAGGGCTTGATTCGGGCTTCTTGACTAAGGTTTAAGCGTGTGAGGTTTGTTGGCACTAAACCCGAAGCCCTAAAACCTAACCCTGAATGAACAAATCCACAGGCTCACACTGCCCCAGACCCTCCAAAACACAAAATCCAATAAGTAGAACACCCAAATGGTGCCCTGTTAGGGTTTAGGGATTTTTCGGGATTAGGGTTTAGGGTGAGCCCCCAAATAGTAGCTTACGAAAGGTTGATATGCCGCCCCTCGCCCCCATAACCCAGGGGAAGCTATGGTAAGTTAGAATACCTACTTTACTCAAATCATAACGCTTCACAATAACACCCGAGCGCCCCTGTCCGCCCTAAACCGCCAAACCCTGAAAACCCTGAAAACCCTGAAAACCCTGAAAACCCTGAAAACCCTGAAAACCCTGAAAACCCTGAAAACCCTGAAAACCCTGAAAACCCTGAAAACCCTGAAAACCCTGAAAACCCTGAAAACCCTGAAAACCCTGAAAACCCTGAAAACCCTCAAAACCCTCAAAACCCTGAAAACCCTCAAAACCCTCAAAACCCTGAAAACCCTCAAAACCCTGAAAACCCTAAACCCTAAACCCTAAACCCTGACTTAAGGGCGGGTCGATGCGCAGAACCATGCCTTGGGCCACCACCTGGCAAGCTGCTGCAGGAGGCAATTGGGTTGCGGTTTAGGGTTTAGGGTTTAGGGTTTAGGGTTTAGGGTTTAGGGTTTAGGGTTTAGGGTTTAGGGTGTAGGGTTTAGGGTTTAGGGTTTAGGTTTTAGGGTTTAGGGTTTAGGATTTAGGGTTTAGGGTTTAGGGCTTGGGGTTGAAAAAGTTCTGTCGGGATTTGCGTCCGCGTGTAGGGCGGGATGCAAAGAAGTAGCAATACGTTCCGGACAATGGCCCGAATAGGCGTTTCCCTACGAAGTCCCGAATAGGGCGATGTTGGGGGGGGGGGGGGGCAAAAAGAGATTCGAGAGGGTCCTTGCAGGTCCAACCATGTTTCCGACATGAAAGCGGGTCTCAAGTCCTACTGTTGAAGGCTCATGGGTACTTGCAAGTAAGGTTTGTCCATGCTTGTTCCCTTTGCCAGGACTATCAGCATAATTGCCCTACTGATAACCCTACTCGTACGTACCCATGAGCCTCCAAACCCTACACCCTAAACCCTAAACCCTAAACCCTAAGCCACAAAAGAGGGAATCGCCAGGGGTGCCAGGTCGGTGTGACGCTCCCAACCTGGCCAGGCATGGCAGCGCGGCTGTCCCGGGGTTCAAGGTTGGAGGTTAGGGGTTCAGGGTTCAGGGTTCAGGGTTCAGGGTTTAGGGTTTAGGGTTTAGGGTTTAGGGTTTAGGGTTTAGGGTTCAGGGTTTGGGGTTTGGGGTTTGGGGTTTAGGGTTTAGGGTTAAGGTGTCAGGTTTTAGGGTTTGCGGCTTAGGGCTTAGGGTTTAGGGTTTATGGTTCGGGGGATTAGGGACAGCGTTGTCTGTAGGATTTCGGACCTGCAGTTGAAGATGTATGGGCCCTGGGGCCGAGCCCTACCTACCCACTCCACCAGTCCGACCCTGGACTCGCAACTCTAAACACCCGGAACCCTAAACCCTAAACCCTAAACCCTAAACCCTAAACCCTAAACCCTAGAACCCTAGA
>CAJNDS010002424.1:316708-344208 GCA_905221605.1 Symbiodinium natans
ACTTGGACGAGTATTGCTCGCTGTCTTTGAGGATTTTCTATGAGGGTCGCTGACCCCAGACCTATTGGTGAGGAAAAGGTCTAAAGGGATGACGCCTGAATATGGTACAAGATGGCCGGAGACTTGAAAAAAAACAAATGTGTGGTAATGACTATCCATCTGACATGTTCTGTGTCAGGGTTCATATTTGTGTGGGTTGCCGAGATCAAAATAAGATCAAGAGAGACGAAACGAAAAAGCAAAGGAAGCTAGACAATCCTGACAAAGTTCAAGGATACAGGCAACAGTTTGTTGAAGTGAACAAGGACGAAGTAAAGGAAAAAGAGAAAGCGATACAGGCCAAGCGAAGAAGTACAGGCAAAGATACAAGAATACAGCCAAATCGTGTATCATTGCAAGTTATGCGATCACTACATTAAGAAATGTTTTTAAAAAAACAACTTTTTGTCCAAAAAACACCAATACGTCTTACAGAAAAGTCTGAACAGTGAAAAACTGGAACGACCAAATAACAGGAAAATGTTTAGTAGGCGGGGTGAGAGTGCTTCGGCGGAAGATGGAAGGCGAGTAGGGGTGGAGGTCTGAGGACAGCCTAAACCCTAAACCCTAAACCCTAAGCCCTAAACCCTAAACCCTAATATGCTTGGGTTTTTGTTTCGCCTAGAAGCTTGGTCTGCCGCGCCCGGCCCTTCCCCCACAAAGCCAGACCCTCAACCCCAATTCCGGTTAGGGTTTAGGGTTTAGGGTTTAGGATTTAGGGTTTAGGGTTTCGGGTTTAGGGTTTAGGGTTTATGTTTGATGGACCCCGAACACCCCCCCCATCCCCCCCTCCCCTCCCGGAACCCTAAGCCTGGAACCCTTGGCTGCACCATTGGGACGCTGAGGGCGAGAGGGTTTGGAATCTTCATCTCAAGCCTCTACCTAAAACCCCCAAAGCGTAAAACCCTGCACACCGCAAACCCCTAAACCTCAACCCCCAAACCCTAAAGAGCTTACTTGGAGGTTCACGCATACTTATGTGTAGGGATACAAGTAGGGTAACCTTACTTCAGGAATAACCCTACTTACAAGTACCCACGAACTTCTTCAAGTAGGAGTTCGGAGAAGCGGTGCTCCTTGAGGCCAGCACCATTTCTGGACCAAGTCCCTGCCTCAGTTGACAGTAAAAAAAACAGAGCGCGGAGCTTTAAGGGGTTTTTTCGAAGGGAACCCTTAGAAGGGACCCTTATCATCTTATTCCCCCTACATAACCCCTATGGATACCTTATATCGTCCCTATATCCCTCCGACAGTTCGTGGGGAGCCGAAACACCCAAGCCCCTAAACCCGTCGGGTGTCGGGTTTTGGGTTTTCGGGTGTTAGGATTTTGGGGGGGGGTGTTTAGGATGATACCAGAAGCCCCCTCCGGAAAGGCATCCCCCTAAGCAGGCGTCTTCGTGGGAAAGGTGGGGTAGGGGTCACCCTAAATACCCTAAACCCTGAACGATTCGCCCGGGGGTTTGAGGCTTCCAGGGGTCTAGGACTCCAAACCCTAAACCCTAAACCCTAAACCCTATGCCCTCCGACGACCCCCGCAGCAAGGGCGCCCCGGCGCGCTGAGTAGGATGACCGAGCCAGCCCCAGGAAGGGCATCACACTGGGCATCTCCAGCACCCCCTCAAGGAGAGTAGGGTTAGGGTTTGGGGTTTAGGGTTTAGGGTTTGGGGTTTAGGGTTTAGGGTTTAGGGTTTGGGGTTTAGGGTGTGAGGCCTTTAGGGCTTAAGGTTTGGAATGCCTGGTGTAAGGTGTTGCTTCATCCCAGGGGGGGGGGGGGGCGCAGCCCTTGTGTACGTATTCTTTCAAGTCGCTCTGTTGTGAAACCTTTTCTCCCCCTTTGTCTTGAAGTCTGAATAGTTAGCAGTAGCAGTGAAGTGGCAATGGTAGAAACAGTGCTACGAGTAGAACTTGTAAAACAGTACTCGTGGTACTCATACGACAAGTGCTGGCACTAGTCAAGTCTGAAATCCGGGCTCATCTGCACATCTTGCGCCAAGGAGGGTTTAAACCCTTAAACAACAAGCAGGTCATAGGAAGACAGGAAACCAACCGCGGGGGGGGGGGGGGGGGTCGGGTGCATGCACGACTCAAGGTTAAGGGTTTCAGGTCTGTGGTTCAGGGGTTTTGGGAGGCTCCAAAAGCCTCAAGGCCTGAAAGCCCCAAAATTCCGAATGCCAAACTTGAAACTCTCCGGCAGAATCCGCACTTAGCCGCCGGCATCGAGAACCTCGGTTTAGGGTTTAGGGTTTAGGGTTTTAGGGTTTTAGGGCTTTCGGGTTTTAGGGTTTTAGGGTTTTAGGGCTCTTCCAAGACCTCCCCCCCCCCCCCCACCCCCCCAAAACCCTAACCCCGCACCCTGGGATGTTCCCTTCTACTACTGGCAATCCGTAATAAGGATTATAGTTCTCCCCCATTTAATAGTCCCTACTAAGGACTGTTGGCTGTTGGTATATGGGGGAACATCCGACCCCTTAATCCGCACAACCCCGTCCTCCTAAACATGGCGCCCTGTGTCCCAAAGCCAAGAACCGTACACTTCTGAACCGAAAGGCCATGCAAGAGAAGCTACTAAAACATCCCCAAACCACGAAGCAAGAGTGCTAGGGTTTAGGGCTCAGGGTTTTAAAGCTTGTGGTGTAGCTAGATGTTTGGCTGCTTCTGGCATGCTCCATGTGCATCGAACACACCTACATCCCATGGGCGAAGGGTCTCATGGGCACCCAAAAAAAGGCCGCACGTCATGCACTTCTTGTCTGGGGTTGCTTTTGGCCTCAGTTTTTGGGGCTTAGGGTTTAGGGTTTAGGGTTTAGGGTTTAGGGTTTAGGGTTTAGGGTTCAGGGTTTAGGGTTTAGGGTTTAGGGTTTAGGGGTTTGGGCGGGATTTGGGCCGTTTATCGGCTGCCGCCTTCATAAGTAGGTAAGGCTCCAAGGGAATGACCGCGGAGCCCCCCCCCCCCCGTTTAGGATTTAGGGTTGGGTTGAGGGTTTAGGGTTTAGTGTTGAGGTCGTCCAAACCCCCGTTCTAGATTTCGTTTATCGCTAGAGAACGGACACGAGATCCCGCGCCCCCCCCCCCCCCCCCCTCCCCAAAAAAAAAAGAAGCACAAAACCTACAAACCCTTACCATCCCCAAAGACCGCTATATTCAAGCCAGCTGGAAGCCCACCTTCGACACTTGAAAATGGATTGCTCTTGGATTCTCGTCTTCTTCTTTCTTCCACACTTTCCCCTAGAGAATCCTAAACGAGAAACCCAAAATCGTAGGTAAACAAACCCGAACTGGCAGAAATCCGAAAGCCCCATACTGCGAACCCAAAGCGACACCCTGACCGTCAAACCCTAAACCCTAAACCCTAAACCCTAAACCCTGAACCCTGAACCCTGAACCCTAAACCCTAAACCCCAAACCCCAAACCCCAAACCCTAAACCTAAACCCTGAACCCTGAACCCTAAACCCTAAACCCCAAACCCCAAACCCCAAACCCTAAACCTAAACCCCAAACCCTGAACCTAAACCCAGAACCCTGAACCCTAAACCCTAAGACCCCGAGGCACTGGCCTCTGCTGTTCGAGATGCGGTGAGTCCCTCAGAGGGCCACAGCGACTTTCCATGGTTTGGGGACTCTATGCGTTTAGGGGTTTAGGGTTCAGGGGTTTAGGGTTTAGGGTTTAGGGTTTAGGGTTCAGGGGTTTAGGGGTTCGGGGGTTCGGGGGTTCGGGGGTTTGGGGGTTTGGGGGGGAAGGGATGTGGGGGGTTTAGGGATTGGGCGTAGGATTTCGGGGTGCTGAAGAATTCATGCATCGGCATGAGGTGGGGGCAACCGACCATTTGCAGGAGACAGAATGTCCTCTACACCCCTAAACCCTATACCCTAAACCGTAAACCCTACACCCTAAACCCGAAGCTCTAGACCTACGTCCTAAATCCCCGGCTACGCAACTTCTTGCCTCTGACCTTTTGGGAAGGCAGTTTGTGGTTTAGGGCTTTGGGCAGTAAACCCTAAAACTGCAATCCCCAAAACCTCGTAAACCCCTAAACCCCAAACCCTAAAGCCCTAAAACCCTACACCCCTAGACCCTAAGCCCTAAACCCGAAACCCCCAAACCCTAAAGCCCTAAACCCCTACACCCCTAAACTCTAAAACCCCTACACCCCGAAACCCTACACCCTAAACCGTAAACCCTGAACCCTGAACCCTGAACCCCAAACCCCAAAACCCTAACCCTAAACCCTAAACCCCCCAAGCCCTGGCAAGTTGGGGATCTGAAGGCTCCGTCGAGGCTTTCGGATGATGAGCGCCGGATTGGGGGCTTTTGCGGTTGCGCGCCTTTGGAAGATTTAGAGTGCCTTTCAAGTAGGTTTAGGGTTGAGGTTTAAGGTTAGGGTTTAGGGTTTAGGGTGTAAGGCTTCGGGTCTAGGGTTGAGGGTTTAGTTAGGGTGTAGGGTTCGAAAAAATCACGCCGGATACCCGGACCCAGCCAGCAACTGGGTTCGCGGGCCACAAAGAGCTCGGACAGCGACATCACCTCAATTGCCGCTTAAGGTTTAGGGTTTAGGGTTTAGGGTTTAGGGTTTAGGGTTTAGGGTTTAGGGTTTAGGGTTTAGGGTTTAGGGTTTAGGGTTTAGGGTTTAGGGTTTAGGGCCGCAGCAACAAAATACAGAGTCACTACAGGGCGCGTTCAGGAGGTTTAGGGTTTCGGGCTCGGGCTTAGGGGAAACAGGGTTCTTATTGCCATACAGCGCCATAACCCAGTAATTAAAGCACTGGCATGAACAATGTGCCTAAATGTTTCTTAAGTTTGTATTACCGAGTTTTTGTTGGTACCCATTTATAGTCCCTATTAAGGACTGTTGGCTGTTGGTATATGGGGGAACATCCGACCCCTTAAACCGTACGGCGTTCTTGTGCAAGCCATTCTTTCTGTGGGCCCACGTTGCCTTCACCCAGAACCCTGCACCCCTGAAGCCGTGAACTCCTAGAAAGCCCTGAGGCCTACGCCTAAACCCTAAACGCTCAACCCTAAACCCTAAACCCTAAACCCTAAACCCTAAACCCTAAACCCTAAACCCCTAAACCCCAAACCCCAAACCCTAAACCCTAAACCCCAAACCCTAAACCCCAAACCCCCCAAAACCCTCCGAGCTCCTGGCCCTGGCCGCGCCCGAGGTGGGGCTCCCGATGGCCGTCAGCACCTCCACCGTTGGGGGCTCCAGCAGAGGAAGCCCCCCAAAGAAAATCTGGTGGGTTTAGGGTTTAGGGTTAGGGTTTTGGGGTTTAGGGTTTAGGGTTTAAGGTTTAGGGTTTGGGGTTTGGGGTTTCGGGTTTCGGGTTTAGGACCCTAAACCCTGACCCCCAAACCCTACAAAGTTACAACCCTTCCCGTCCAGCCTAGCAACCCCGAACCCTCTGGAGGCAAGGTCTGAATCGCTGGAGGATCACAGGAGGGACGGTTTTGGGTTTAGGGTTTTATTAGCGCTCAGGGCCTTAGGGTGTAGGGTTTAAGGGGTTTAAGTGGTTAAGTGTTGTAGAGCGTAGGGTCTTTGGGTTTAGGGTGTAGATTTTGAGGTTTAGGGTTCAGGGTTAGCTAGCCCAACCTGAATTTGGTTAGGGCTTCGGGCTTCGGATTTTGGGGATTGAGGGGTTTAGGACTTCAGGATTTAGGGTTTAGGATTGGGGCTTACGGCTTCAGATTCGGGGTTTGCAGTTTGGAGGTAAGGGTTTAGTACTTGGGGCTTCGGGTTTGGGGTTTTGAGGTTGCTCCTAGAGGTTCAGCCTCAAAAGCCAGGGGGGCGAGGGGGGAGGGGGGAGACAGGAGGAGGCGGAAACTCGTTGATAATTTGTCTTTCATAAACTTGGGGTGGTATGAGCCCATTGCTGACGTAGGCTTTGGGTCCTTTCACTCTCCCTAAACCCTGAACCCTAAACCCTAAACCCTAAACCCCAAACCCCAAACCCTAAACCCCAAACCCTAAACCCTAAACCCTAGCCCCTACTGTAGCCCCTAAACCCTAAACCCTAAACCCTAAACCCTAAACCCCAAACCCTAAACCCTAAACCCTAGCCCCTAGCCCCTAAACCCTAAACCCTAAACCCTAAACCCCAAACCCTAAACCCTAGCCCCTAAACCCTAAACCCTAAACCCTAAACCCTAAACCCTAAACCCTCACTTCCCCCGAGTTCTGCAGTCATAGGGCTCATTCGGCGGGTGTGTGGGAGAGGTCGGGGGGGGGGGGGGGGGGGGGGGGGGAGTTGCCAAGCCCTGGGTTCCAATTGTGGGCATGGGTGTATCCCTAAAGCCCCTAAGCCCCTAACCCCTAAAACCCTAAACCCCTAAACCCCTAAGCCCCTAAACCCTAAGCCCTAAACCCTAAGCCCTAAGCCCTAAGCCCTAAACCCTAAACCCTAAACCCTAAACCCTAAACCCTAAACCCTTTCTTCCCTAGACACTTAAGCTACTACCTGGACAGACCCCGGCGCCCCATCCCATGACTGGCTGGAGCACAGCCGCTCCCTTTCTTGCTGAGCGCAGGGCCGTGTCCAAGATTTGGAGCATGTGTACATGGACGTCCTCACATGTTCCTAGTTGTGTAAACTGGGGGAATTAAAGGTTCACCTTTGAGATTTTAAGGGGATTATACTACCCCAAAAAGGTTAAAGGTGATCTACTCTACTACTAGGTGTTCCGCCAGCCACCCCAGCAGGTTTAGGGCACAGGGCTCAAGGTTTAGGGTTGAGGGTTGACAAAGGGAAAGCCCCCAGAACCGACTCAGTCTGCATCTCGGAGCACAGTCGGGTGGAGGGCTTTCAGTGTTTAGGGTTTAAGGCCTAAACCCTAAACCCTAAACCCTAAACCCTCGCCTGCATCTGGGTGTTCAGGTTTGGGGTTTAGGTTTCGAAGATTGCACGCTCCACGCACAGGGGATGATAATATACAACATTGTAACATTGTATACAATGGTAGAGTATTCCATATAAATATATATATATATATGTATATATATATGTATTTACTTATATATATATATATCTATATGTATATGAATGTATGTATATATATATATGTATGGCATACTGAACAAATGCAAAAAAAAAAAACAACTATTTGAGAAGCCAAGCGAGTCGCCGTGCTCAAAATGCAACATCTTCGACGCCCCTAAGGGGTCAGCTCTCGCAAATTCTGGTTTCGCTTTCAGGTTTCTAGGGTCTAGGGTTTAGGGTTTACAGTAGGGTTTAGGTTTGGGTTTAGGGTTTAGGGTTCAGGGTTTAGGGTTTAGGGTTTAGGGTTTAGGGTTTAGGGTTTAGGGTTTAGGGCTTAGGGTTTAGGGTTTAGGGTTTAGGGTTTAGGGTTTAGGGTTTAGGGTTTAGGGTTTAGGGTTTAGGGTTTAGGGCTGCTACTCCGCGGCCCTCTCTACTTCGGGTGGCCCCAAGACGGCGCAGTGACTTCGATACTGAGTGGCGGACGTAGCAGGAGGATGCCAAGGCGATCATCGCCTGCGACACCGAGGCGGCCAGCTCCTGAGCACCGGCTGGGGCTAGGGTTTATAGGGTTTAGGGTTTAGGTTTAGGGTTTGGGGTTTAGGGTTTAAAGGGTTTAGGGTTTAGGGTTTGGGGTTCACGGTTTCGGGTTAAGGGTTTAGGGTTTAGGGTCCAGGGCTGAGGATCAGGAATTCGGGTCTGAAGTTTCGGGAGGAGCTCACCCCCCTCCACATCCTCCACCCTGAATCCGATGACCCGGTAGAGCTAGAATTCCCTAGAACCGTAATATGGCCCTAGACAAGCTCAGAGATATGGATTGTGCCCTTCGGTTCTGCCTACTGCATGAGCAGCTCAAGCAGGGGCAATTTTATTGTATTGAGGTTCAGGAATCCCTAAACCCTTAGGGCTTCAGGGCTTTAGGGGGTTAGGGTTTAGGGCTTAGGGTTTAGGGTTTAGGGTTCAGGGTTCAGGGTTTAGGGTTCAGGGGACGTCAACCCATCTCAGGTACACCTCTCGGCACCTGAGGGACCTCGTGACTCAAAAATTGGGTTCATGTGAGTCCTCAAGGCACTACCCCTTAAGTGCGAAAAACGTTGACCAAGATGATGCCTGCCTTTTCTCAGCCCACTGTGAGCCACCGAAAAAACAAATGTCAAATCGAGCAGGCCTCATAGGCTACCCTACCCTATCACCCCGCAAAGAGGCCCTTTGTAGGGTTGACTATGGGGATTATAGGCCCTAAAAACCCTAGACCCTAAAGCCTAAACTATTTGCCCATCCTGTTTTGTTAAGAAGGCGCGCGGCGCGCGGGCACAGCTGAGGCAAGGGCGTCCAGCGGACCCGTCAGAATCCGCCGGAAACTTTCCAGGCCTGAGCGTGTTGAACAAATAGTAAGGTGGATTGGGGTCTAGGATCTCGGGTTTAGGGGTTCGAGTTTCGAGCTCATGCTTCCGAAGCTGGAATTGAAACCTTCCAAAAATATTTTCCTCAGGTGGCCCTCCGAGATTCACGGTACTTTGCCGGGGTCACCTTTGATACCCTAAACCCTGAACCCTAAACCCTAAACCCTAAACCCTAAACCCTGTTTTGATAAGAGGTTCCGATTATTTGGGGGGTCTAGTCGCCCCCCTACATAAAGCAGAATCCCCACCCTCTAGGACCCTAGAACCCTGCATCCCTAAACCCTAAACCCTAAAACCCTAAACCCTAACACCCTAGAGCCTAAAACCCTCAAACCCTATAACCCAAACCCTAAAAGACAAACCCCAAACCCTGAAAAGGACCCTGGGACACGGGAACCCATCGTCCCAAGAGCAAACTCGGACTCCTGCAGTTGGCCTTTAGAAACCCTAAACCCCAAAACCCTAAAACCCTAAATCCTAAATAGGACCCAAGGACCTAGAACCCTAAACCCCCCAAAAAAACCCTAAAAAACCTCGGGCTCCTGCAGTTGGCCTTCAAGAAAGCCGCCCCAGCAAGATGCGGCCTTCGCGGGCAAGGAAGAATGGGGTTCGTTGAGGGTTTTGGGGTTTAGGGTTTTGGGCTGAGGGTTTTGGGGTTTACGGTTTGGGGTTTAGGGTTGAGGGTTTAGGGTTTAGGGTTTGGAGTTTAGTAGGGTTTGGAGTTTGGGGGTTTGGGTTTAGGGTTTGCAAGCCCTAAACCTTAAGCCCTCAACCCCACGCAATTAGGGTCTACAGGGGCGGATGTCACAGCTCAGTATGTTATAAGGGGGTTTACGAGCATAAGGGACCCTTTAATATAGACCCCCAAATAGTAGGATTCCCTTAAATTTTTTTAGGTACCCCTATTTTCGCATAGAAAAAAGACATATACTCTCCTTGCACAGCTCATTAAGGATCCAGGCAATAGACTGCAGCGGTTGCGCTGGGGGACCCTCACAACACGTGGGAACATGCAGAAATCATGAAATCATGAGATGGGTCCTAATGAGCTCTATAAGCCCTGAGCTCGTAGCCCTACACAGCTACGGTGGGCAGTTCGCGCGAACAGCTGTGGTCCCTTTCGGGTACCCGCAATACAGGCCTTCGTACTGTAAGGGACCACAGGGATGAACCCTCAAAAGGGTTTAGGGTTTAGGGTTTAGGGAAGGGGGGGTTTAGGGTTTAGGGTTTAGGGTTTAGAGTTTAGGTTCAGGGTTTAGGGTGACTCATAACATAGAGAGCTGACTGAAAATGTCTAGCCGCCGAAACCCTAAGAGGGTCAACCCGAAGTGAGGGAGCTGCTGCTGCCCCTTCATGAGCATCTCCGTGAGGAACTCGCAGGCACGTTGGCGGAGTCCAAGCGTAGGAGCCTAGGCCGATTTTGGACCTATAACCATAGCCTAACCATACTAGAAGAGACAAAGTGCTAGAAGAGAGAGGAGTCTCAACGTTCCCGCAAACCCTGAGCAATACACCCGTGACCCATACTATGGTAAGGGTACCCTTTTTTGGCTGGTTACTTTATAGAGGAACACAGAACCACAAGCAGGGTTAAGAAACTTGTGGGTGTGCAGGGCTGAAGCCATCCGCCGAGGCCTGAAAACCCTGGGTGTGTGACTTGCCAGCCTAAACCCTAAACCCTAAACCCTAAACCCTAAACCCTAAACCCGAAACCCTAGACCCTAAACCTAAACCCTAAACCCTTAACCCTAAACCTTGCCCGCCAAAGAGGGAGTCGTGGCCTGGAATTCCGACCGAGGCGGGTTGCGTTGCGTTCGGGTTTCGCGGTCCAGACGACTCCCGAACTCCACACAAACCGACATGTTTGCTTCAGGAGCGAGTTTCTGGGTTTGGGTTTAGGGGTTAGGGATTAGGAGTTAGGGTTTAGGGTCTAGGGTTTAGGGTTTAGGGTTTAGGGCTTAGGGCTTAGGGTTTAGGGTTTAGGGTTTAGGGTTTAGGGTTTAGGGTTTGCCCTTTTTGCGAAACAGTCCGTGGTGGAGAGAGTTTGGGCATGGTAGGCCCTGGGGTATAGGGCACAGGGTATCGGGTGAAGAACTCATAAGCCACACGCATGCCAATCCAGATGAGGCTGCTGCAGCTAGCCGTAAGGGCCCCGGTAAGGGCATTCGCCGACCAGCTAGTCGACCTAAACCCTAAACGAAGGCTTCCCAGAACCATCGTTTCTGTAGTAGACAACAACCTTTTTGTGGGCAACCCTAAACCCTAAACCCTAAACCCCAAACCCTAAACCCTAAACCCTAAATCTTCTTTGGAGACACAAACATCTCGATCCGAGGATCTTAATACCGAACATGAGATCAAAGCACCAACTTGAGACCAAGATGGGAGGCTTCGAGCATCCCCCAGAAGGTCACGCACAAAAAGCCAGGTCAGTAGGTGTAGGGTTTAGGGTTTAGGGTTTAGGGTTTAGGGTTTAGGGTTTAGGGTTTAGGGTTTAGGGTTTAGGGTTTAGGGTTTAGGGTTTAGGGTTTACGGTTTAGGGTTTAGGGTTTAGGGTTTAGGGTTTAGGGTTTAGGGCTTAGGGCTTAGGGTTTAGGGCTTAGGGTTTAGGGTTTAGGGTTTTCAGAAAGGTTTATGGTTTCGGGTTTTGTGTTCAGGGGTTTTGTTCGCACACATATTATTTACGAGGCTGTTGAAAAAACTACATGAAAACCCCAAACCCGACAAGAGCCATAGGTTGGGTGGGCGGGCTGGAAGAGAACGTAAACCTTGGCACACGCCACCACACGCGTCCCGCGCGGTGTCGTGCGCGGAGCATATGACACATTATGACACACCCCGAACCCGAAACCCCTAAACCTAAACCGTCCTAAACCCTAAAGCCCTAAAATCCCCTAAAGCCTAAACTATCCTAACCCCAAAATCCTTATGCCCTAGACCCAACCTATCCCTTAGACCCGAATAGCCCAGATCCAAACTTCCGTTCTCGCATGTCGTGGGTCTGAGCATCAGGCGCTGCAGATGAGGGCCAGCAAGTAGATCGTGAACCTCGAGATAGGACAGGGCTTAGGGTTAAGGATTCAGGGTTCAGAGTTTAGGGTTTTGGGTTCAGGGTTTCGGATTTAGGGTTCAGAGCTTGGGGTTTAGGGTTTAGGGTTTCGGATTTAGGGTTCAGAGTTTAGGGTTTTGGAGGGGATCTTCAGACTTCAGGTTGGCTTGAAGCCAGGCTTTTCAAACCTAGCGGGAAAGAGCCCGGCGTAGCTGGGACCATGACGGAGCCCCCGGCAAGACCAAGAACCCCTACGTAAACCATAGCATTAGCTATGGTTCAGGGTTTAGGCATTTAGGATTTGAGGGTTTCAGGCTCTTAGGAGTGCTTAACCTTACAAGTACATTTTCGGGCCCTACACCCGGCTGATCGCCAGCCAGTCTCCGGTTGTATGAGAGTCGGGCAGTAAAACTTTTTCAACTTTTTTCCAAACCAACCATCGGAATGGGGATTGTCCGAAAGCAGGGTCTCTGTTGGGAAGTGCCTGTATCACTACTATTTGCTTAAGAACCCCAAAAAAATATTTAAAAAACAATCCCTATATTACCCTGAGAAGGAAGACAAACTTGTTTTTTGGGGTGTTCCCAAGCAATTCGAAGATCAGGGGTTCTGGAATAACACTTTCGCAATGATGTCTTTTTTTGCAGGCGAGCCCCTTTACGGCGTCAGCTGTCCAGTGGGCATGTCTGATGGAAACTGCGTGCAACTGGTGAGACAGGTGCGCAAGACAAAGCAACAAAAACAAACCAGACAGAAAAAGAAAACACAACAAAAGCAACCGGCGCACGATAACACTTTCGCCATGAAGGGGCCCGCATTTGAGCAGCAAGAAACCTGCAAAACACTAATCCCTAAACCCTAAACCCTAAAGCCTAAACCCTGAACTATTCAATTACCCGTTTTTTTCCTTTGCCGCCGGCACTGTGAGATCAAGGAGCTGTCTTGCTTGTCATCCGACGGAGGGGAGTACGTAGCGCAAAGAAGCCAGGGAAACCCTAAGCCCTAAGCCCTAAAACCTACACTTTTAAACCCTAACACTAAACCCTAAACCCATTTGGAAACCCTAAACCCTAAGCCCCAAAACCTACACTTTTAAACCCTAACACTAAACCCTAAACCAAAGACAGCATGAACCTCGCCATCGAGCCGACCTTAGGCCTTAAGATTAAAAGGGCCGATGGTTCATATTTTTGAATAAGAACCATGGGCCAAAGTAGTACGGGGTATATGACCCCCCAATGTCAGAGTTCATTTGGTCCCCAAGGAATGATGCAAGGGGCACCGTGCACTTCCTCGCCGTTGGTAAGCCATGGACGGAAGGATCCCCCCTAAACCCTAAACCCTAAACCCTAAACCCTAAACCCTGAACCCTAAACCCTAAACCCTAAACCCTAAACCCTAAACCCTCACCAAGGCTCCCGGGGCTCCTCTGCGTGGGGCACATCGGCGCACTTGCACTGTGCTCAGAGCCCGTGGCATTCCCAGACCACGGGGGAGGGGTTTAGGGTTTAGGGTTTAGGGTTTAGGGTTCAGGGTTCAGGGTTCAGGGTTTAGGGTTTAGGGTTTAGGGTTTAGGGTTTAGGGTTTAGGGTTTAGGGTTTAGGGTTTACCCCCAAACCCTAAGCCGAAAACCCTAAAACCCCAAACCCCTAAACCCTGAACTCCTAAACCCTAAACCCCTAAATCCCATAAACCTGTTAAGATCAGCGGCTTTGGCCGCAGGCTGGCAAAGTGGGCGACTTTGGTGCTGAAAGGCGCCAGGGCCTCAGAGGCTTCATGCTTTGGGTTGGGGGGGGGGGGGGGGGCTTACAATATATATATATATATATATATATGTATATATGTATATATATATATGTATACATACTCTACACTATTCTATAGTAAGAGAATATATTCTCTCAATATGCTTGCATGTTTATATTTTGTCCTAATCTGCTTTCTGCTTTCTGCTTTCTAGGCATCGAATCCTGTAAGGATGCAGCCGTGTTGGTGCACCTAATTTTGGTGAAACAGATAGGCGTCAGAAAGCAGAACATACATACATACATACATACATACATACATACATACATACATACATACATACATACATACATACATACATACATACATACACACACACATACATACATACATACATACATACATACATACATACATACATACATACATACATACATACATACATACATACACATACACACATACACACATACATACATACATACATACATACATACATACATACATACATACACACATACACACATACATACATACATGCATGCATGCATGCATGCATGCATGCATGCATGCATGCATGCATGCACACAGACAGACAGACAGACAGACAGACAGACAGACATCCATACATACATACAGACAGACAAACAGACGTTCATATATATACATATATATATATGTATATATATGTATATATATATATGTATATATAAATTACAATATAATTTTCACACATAGAGGTTCAGGCTCCAGGACTAAAAGCAATGCCTCACCGAATGGCACATGGACTGTGCGCAAGGTTGCAGGTGTGAACTGGGGGATCTTACCCAGAGGAATAAGCGATGATAGAGACTCAAAATCAAAAGCTTGAGCCCTCAGGGCCAGGGCTGAAGGTTACCTTTGGGGGTCAGTCAGCAACACGCATACCCAAACCCCAAACCCTAAACCCTAAACCCCAAACCCTACACCCCAAACCCGAAACCCCAAACCCTAAACCCTAAACCCTAAACCCTACACCCCAAACCCTAAACCCTAAACCCTAAACCCCAAACCCTACACCCTTGAAATGTGCCCTTTCTGAGCCCAGAGCCGCACCAAGAGCCTGGCTGAGGCGAAGGAATCGCTCCGAGATGGGGTTTAGGGTTTAGGGTTTAGGGTTTAGGGTTTAGGGTTTAGGGTTTGGGGTTTGGGGTTTAGGGTTTCGGGTTTCGGGTTTAGGGTTTAAGGTTTAAGGTTTAGGGTTGGGGTTTAGGTTTTGGGGTTCAGGGTTTGGGGTTTAGGGTTTGGGGTTTGGGGTTTAGGGTTTGGGGTTTAGAGTTTGGGTTTAGGGTTTAAGGTTTGGGGATTGGGGTTTGTTGTTTGGGGTTTGGGGTTTAGGGTGTTTAGGTGGGGCTTGGGGGTTAGGACTTCCGACGATTTTAGGGTTTAGGGCCTACAGCCTGAACTCCAAAGCACTACACCATGAGCCCCTACGCCCTGAACCTTAAACCCCCTAAACCCTATGCCCTAAGCCCTAAACACTAAACTCTAAACCCCAAACAGCAAACCCTAAACACTGTTATAACCCCAAAGCCTATAGACCCTAAACCATAAACCACCACACCCCTAAACCCCAAACCCTAGATGCTAAACCCTAAACCCTAAACCCTAAACCCTACACCCTAAACCCTAAACCCTAAACCCTAAACCCTAAATCGTGAACGGCTTTTTCTTTTCGGCCTGCTGGCACTCCAGATCCAGGGCCTCAGAAGCTCGGAGGGTTGAGGGTTTAGGGTTTGGGGTTTAGGGTTTAGGGTTTAGGGTTTGGGGTTTGGGGTTTGGGGTTTGGGGTTTAGGGTTTAGGGTTTAGGCTTTAGGGTTTGGGGTTTGGGGTTTGGGGTTTGGGGTTTGGGGTTGTAGGGTTGTAGGGTTGTAGGGTTGTAGCGTTTAGGGTTTAGGGTTTAGGGTTTGGGGTTTGGGGTTTGGGGTTGTAGGGTTGTAGGGTTTAGGGTTTGGGGTTTGGGGTTTGGGGTTTAGGGTTTGGGGTTTGGGGTTTGGGGTTTTAGGGTTGTAGGGTTTAGGGTTTAGGGTTTGGGGTTTGGGGTTTGGGGTTTAGGGTTTAGGGTTTAGGGTTTAGGGTTTGGGGTTTAGGGTTAGGGCTTCGGATGCCTACAAGGAAAAAAGGCAGCACGACTCACAGCAGAGCCACGCGCATCACAAATGGGCGATCGAGGTTGGGGTTTTACGGCTTCGGGCTTCTGAGCCGAAGATTTATATAACCCTTGAAGGCCCTTTTACCCCGTATCCCTAGTCCTAAGGCCCTAAACCCTAAACCCTAAACCCTATAACCCTAGGCCACAAAGCCTGTATCCGAGGGCGTACTGCAGGCACGGAATTGCTGAACCCTAACCTCTGAATTCGGGGAAATATTTGCGGGAGAGTGGGGTTTGAGTTTAGGGTTTGTGGTTTAGGGATCTAGATTTGGGGTTCAGGATTTCGGGGTTGGGGGGG
The DNA here is from genome assembly GCA_905221605.1 of Symbiodinium natans. NCBI lineage: Eukaryota > Dinophyceae > Suessiales > Symbiodiniaceae > Symbiodinium > Symbiodinium natans. The sequence continues at coordinate 332,410 of CAJNDS010002424.1, forward strand.
GGGGGGGGGGAGCCTAAACCCCTCAAAAACCCGAACCCTCAACCCTAAACCTGAAACCCGAAACCCTAAACCCTAAACCCTACACCCCGTTAAAGCCCCTCCAACCGCGACCGCTGTGTGCCCCAGCCAGGCCAGGCATTTCGCGCTGCATCTTGCTGCGGCCTTCGAGGAGTTTTTGAGGGATTTGGGTGTAGGGTTTGGGGTTTAGGGTTTAGGGTTTAGGGTTTAGGGTTTAGGGTTTAGGGTTTAGGGTTTAGGGTTTAGGGGAACCCAAAAGCAAAAAAAGGAAGGACGGCCTTCAAACTGCAGGTCGTTGGCGAAGTCCAACGCGCCGGCAATCAATTGCTCGAACTCGCGACCTTTGCTGCCTGGGCTGTGGAGGGAGGGCTTTGGGTGTTAGGGTTTTAGGGTTTATAGGGTTTAGGGCTTAGGGATGGGGTTTAGGGTTTAGGGTGTAGGGTTGAGGGTTTAGGGTTTAGGGTTTAGGGTTCAGGGTTCAGGGTTTAGGGTTTAGGGTTTAGGGTTTAGGGTTTAGGGTTTAGGGTTTAGGGTTCAGGGTTTTGGGTTTAGGGTTTAGGGTTTAGGGTCTAGGGTTTAGGGTTAAGGTTTAGGGGGGGTTGGGGGCGCTTTGGCATTAAACGCATCCTGAAGGGAACCCTAAGCCAAAAACCACAAAGCAGAAGAGCCTGAAACCCTAACAGCCCAAACCCTGAAGCACTAAACCTTGAACCCCAAGCCCTAAATTGAAATGACCCCCCCCCCCCCTTCAATTAAGCGCCCAACCGGTTCGAGCATAAAACCCCGAGGGTTACGGTTCAGGATTTAGGGTTCAAGGCTTAGGGTGTGTAGGGTTTAGGGGTTTGGGGTTTAGCGTTCAAGGTCTGAAAGCCCTCAAAGCCTAAACTCTCGAGCACACCAGCAAGGCTCTGAGGAATAGGCCTGCGAAGAGTTTCGGCCCTGACCGGAGGCTTCTCTCGGCGGGGGCTTTTGAGGTTCTAGCTCCAGGCTAGGAGCTTCAGGGTTTCTTCGGGGTTTAGGGGTCCGGGGCTTTTGGGGTTAAGAGCTCAAGTTGAAAGAGAAAGAAATCTTGGCATTCGCATGATGTTAACAAGGACAGTCCCCTGGGCATTTGACGCACATGGGGCTTAAATCGCAGACCCCCCCCCCCCCCCGGTCAAAACCTCACCGAATAGCTCTGATCCCCACACCCACACCCGAGACCCTCCAAGGCTACAGCGGCTGCGATTTCATTCACCCTGGACACGAAACCCAATATTCCCGCCCTCCACCCCGTTTTAGGTTGATTCCCGGCAGCCTGTATATAACGCCCTTTCTGTGTGCTGCTAGGAAATGGGCACCGGTTGGAGAGTAAATGGAATGGCCGAATTTGGGATACCTGTAGCGTGGCGCCCAATTTCGAGCATGAGATCTTGAAGACGCCCCAGACCTCAAAACCGTGAACCTTAAACCCAGCCTGATAGAAGCACCAGGCTGATGACGCAGTGGATCTCAGCCGCAGCAACAGTCATTCGGGTGTAGCGAGCTTTAGAGGGATTTGGAGGTTTCGGGGTTAAGAGCTTCAGGGTTTCGGGTTGCGGGATTGGGGTGCAGGAGGGTGCAGGTGTCGGGTGTTGGGTCCGGGGTTTCTGGAGGCCCACAAGTTTGCAAGAAGGATAGATAATGGGATTGGCCTACTGGGGCCTTAGAAGGCAAGCTAACCACCCAACCACCCCTCAGCAACAAGGTCCGAGGCTACGTCACTTTGCCGTGACTTCAGACTTCAGAGCTTGGGGACAGCTTGGGGTTTTGTGGCTCGGGCTCGTGAAACCCTTCCCTCCCGTGGTTCATGGTCCCTGGTCGGCTGCAGGGTTAAGCGCCCCCAATGGTTGCCGTAGGGCTTGAGGGTTGGTGGGCTTAGGGTCAACAGTCAGGGTTTGGGGGGGGGGGGGGGGGTCAATAGGCTAACAGCCTTACGAAATCGGACCTTGCGGCGACGCACAGATCTCTGGTGCACAGGGTTTAACAGGGCTTCCTTCTGCTTGAAAGATTGTAGGGGAACCCTCAACCGCAAAACCCTAAAACCCTAAGCCGAAAACCCTAAAACCCTACTGAACCCTAGGAAACCCTACTAAAACCCTAGAACCCTACTAAAACCCTAAAACCCTGAAACCCTAAAACCCTAAAACACTAAAAACCCTAAAACCCTAGAACCCTAAAACCCTAAAACCCTCAAACCCTCTAACCCTAAAACCCTAAAACCCTAATACTCTAAAACCCTAAAACCCTAAAACCCTAAAACCCTAAAACCCTAAAACCCTAAAACCCTCAAACCATCAAACCCTCAAACCCTAAAACCCTAAAACCCTAAAACCCTAAAACCCTGAAACCCTGAAACCCGAAAACCCTAAAACCCGTAAAACCCTAAAACCCTGAAACCCTAAAACCCTAAAACCCTAAAACCCTAAAAACCTAAAACCCTAAAACCCCAAACCCTAAAACCCTAAATCCTAAACCCTAAACCCTCAAACCTTAAAACCCGAACATGCTGGGGTTCGGAGGGGTACAGGGCTGAGCCGAGGGCCCAAGGGAGACGAAGGTCCGGCAGATCAGGCCTCACAGTCGCCCTAAACCCTAAACCCTAAACCCTAAACCCTAAACCCTAAACCCTAAACCCTAAACCCTAAGCCCTAAACCCTAAACCCTAAGCCCTGCAAACGGTACTGGTTCCAGGCCAGGTTTAGTTGTGTCCCTCGGGCCTGGGGTGGGGTTGGGGGGCTTCAGGGTGTCTAGTGATCAGCCTTGCAGGCAGCTGCGTGGGTACGTTTAGGGCTCAGGGTACTTTCGGGCTTTTTGCTAAAACTCTTTGGGCTTTAGGGTTTAGGGGGTTCGATTTTGGAGCCTCTGCAGAACGCCAGGCTGGCCAAGCAAAATGCTTCGTGGGCTGCGGTTGTTCATCTGGTTCTTGGTTGTTACTTATACACCCCTGTCTTCGCCCTAAACCCCTATAAGGAAGATTCTAGGGCACTCAATTCCACAATTCCCTGCAAAGAACCGGACTTTATGCATAAACATAATGTCGTGCACTCATTAAAACCCTTATTACAAGTACTAATCTACTGTATTATCTTCATGGAGGTCCTTTATGATTCCATTCTTACGGGCGAGCGAAAAGAACTAAATAACGCCTGCGTAAAAGGCCCATCCACAACCCCTAAATTTACTTGGCTCGTAATTTAGCTCGTTTAAAGGGGGCTAGAAGAGCGTGTGCAAGAAAATCCCAATAAAGCTAGTATAGTTGGGGTCACTAGTACGCATATTATCTTTCTCTCTTGTTCTTGATACGCGGGCACACTATAACTCGGCTAACGTACGAAACTAGCCCGCGTGAATGAACGCAACAAAAGGTATCATAGTACGTATAACCTTACATTGCATCTTTTCGCAAAAGACTTCATTGTATGCCAGCCCTAACCCCGAAACCCCATCAACCCTGAACCATCTGAACACCTAAGCTCCAAAGCTCAACCCGAAACCCTAATCCTTTCGACCCTCTGAACGCTACCTGGAGGTTCATGGGTACTTATAAGTAGCGGTATATGTAGGGTAAGTATGGTTAGAACTACCGTATTTCGGGGACTTGAGAACCTTACCTCTCTAAGCACCCATGAATTGGGCTGTTCCCCCTTCTACGAAAAGGTCCTTAACAGGGATTACGATAGGGGGTGCTCTAATCCCCATTTCAGGACTGCTAGTATTGGGGGGGAACATCCCAACACATGAGCCCTAAACCCTAAACCCTAAACCCTAAACCCTCAACCCTAAACCCTAAGAGATGTTGAAGTAGACCCTGGGCTTGTTGAGAATCTCGCTCTTGGCTGCGATGGGGCATCTCCTGCTTGATCTGGTCCTGCAGCGGGTTTCAGGGGTCAGGGTTTAGGGTTTAGGGTTGAGGGTTTAGGGTTTAGGGTTTAGGGTTCCGGGCAGGTTCGGGGTGGGAGCCGACTTCGGTTTTGGGCTCAAGAGATGCAACTCTTGAGCTTCATCTTTCTTTCGACAGGACGGCTGCGACCCCTGGCTGACGGAGCCTAAACCCTAAGCCCTAAACCCTAAACCCTAAACCATAAACCCTAAACCCTAAACCCCACGCCCCGAAACCGCCAAAGAAGTCCCCAGGCCTTGGTTTCAAGGAGCCGCTCCATGAGACCTCAGCACCCCCACACTTGAGAGCACCCCCGATTTGGGGTTTAGGGTTTCGGGTTTAGGGCTGGGTTTAGGGTTTCGGGTTTGGGGTTTAGGGCTAGGGTTAGGGTTTAGGGTTTAGGGTTTAGAGTTTAGGGTTTAGGGTTTAGGGTTTAGGGTTTAGGGTTTAGGGTTTAGGGTTTAGGGTTTAGGGTTTAGGGTTGGGTATGCAGGGTTCGTGTGGGTTGCTCCAGACTATGAGCCCTTGTCGTAGGGTACCCTACTTGAACCTTCTTTCTGTAGCCCCAGGGCCCCAACTTTAAAAGAACACGCCAAACCCTAAACCCTAAACCCCAAACCCCAAACCCTAAACCCCCAAGAAGCACCCTAGCACACACACTCACCAACATGATAAGAAGCCCAAAATACCAGCAAAACACCATAGAAAAGACCCTAAACCAGAAACCCTAATCCCTAAACCCTAAACCCTAAACCATAAACCCAATCCGGGGACCGAGCCTAGCTCAATCATGAGCTTATGGTCGTCCATGCGAAGCAGAAGGAATGCCAGGGCGTAGACCCTGATGCATCGGGCTCATGGGTTGGTTTAGGGTTAGGGTTTAAGGTTTAGGGTTTAGGGTTTAGGGTTTAGGGTTTAGGGTTTAGGGTTTAGGGTTTAGGGTTTAGGGTTTAGGGTTTAGGGTTTAGGGTTTAGGGTTTAGGGTTTAGGGTTTAGGGTTTAGGGTTTAGGGTTTAGGGTTTAGGGTGTAGGTTTTAGGGTTTAGGGTTTAGGGTTTAGGGTTTAGGGTTTAGGGTTTAGGGTTTAGGGTTTAGGGTTTAGGGTTTAGGGTTTAGGGTTTAGGGTTTACGGTTCCCCTGCGACTTCGACCCTCAACCCGCGAAGCCTACACCGACAACAGCTAGGTTAATTACTTGATGGCAAAGCTCAGGGCCACGAATTAGCCCCTGTTTCAGGGGTTCCCGGGTGTAGGGTTTAGGGTTTAGGGTTTAGGTTTGAGGTAACAAAACTACTCATGACACGCAGATCTGTCGGTTTTGGGCTTCAAACCCTGAATCCTACACATTCTCGCGTCGCCCTACCCGAAACCGCAAACCCCAAACCCTAAACCCCAAACCCCAAACCCTAGACCCTAAACCCAAAACGCAGATGGGCAGGCTTCGCGTGAACGCAAGCGCCAGGATCTCCATAGAGGTCGGGACTGGGCAACGAAGTGGTCTTCGGGCTGGGGAGTTCAGGAGTCAGGGGCTTAGGGTTTAGGGTTTGGGGTGTAGGGTTTAGGGTTTAGGGTGTAGGGTTTAGGGTTTAGGGTTTAGGGTTTAGGGTTTAGGGTGTAGGGTTTAGGGTTTAGGGTTTAGGGTTGAGGCCCTAAACCCTCAAGCCCGGGTTTAGGACTAGAGCGCTGGCTTCAACGGTTTGGCTCGGTGGCGAGTACCCTAAAACAACCTAACCCCTAAACCCTAAACCCTAAACCCTGCACCCTAAACGCTAAACCCTAAACCCTAAACCCTAAACCCTAAACCCTAAACCCTAAACCCTAAACCCTAAACCCTAAACCCTAAACCCTAAACCTCTACATCATGGAAGGCAACAACTTGGTACATCCTGAAAAGGCAGCTCCCCTGGTTTAGGGTTAATCTGCTGGAAAGAAAAGAGCTCGCGGTCGCCTGGGGCTTAGGGTGTAGGCGTTAGGGTTGAGGGTTTCGGGTTTAGAGTTCAGGGTTTAGGGTTTAGGGGGTTTAGGGGGTTTAGGGGGTTTAGGGGGTTTAGGGGGTTTAGGGGGTTTAGGGGGTTTAGGGGGTTTAGGGGGTTTAGGGTTTTGGATTCAGGGCTACTTCATCCCCAGCCGAGGGTTGGCAACACGGAAGAAAAAAAGCTCCAAGACTCCTCTGCTCGATTTTGGTTTATGTAACTCGCCTCTGCTCTTGGGAAACACTGAGGGCCCCAAACAATAAACCCTAAACCCTAAACCCTAATTCCTGAACCCTGTCAGCTCTTCGACCGAAAACACACGAGCCGACGCGCCCGCAAGCGGATACGACAAGCCCACGGTAACAGCTAGTCCCCAAGGTTCCGCCCTGGGTATCCGACGCATGCAACACCCCAAACCCTCAACCCTAAACCCAGAACTCTATGCAACACCCTAAACCCTAAACCTTAAACCCTAAACCCTGAAACCTGAACTCTAAACTCCCCTCTGGGCTCCGGACTCGGAGGCCAGACTTGTCAAAAAGTGCCATGAAGCGTGGCTGTTCAGTAACTGGGCAACCCAATCGTGGCACACAGGGCATTCAAGGTTTACAAGGGTTTAGGGTGTAGGGCTCAGAGTCAGGGCTTGAAAAAAGGCCTATGTTTCAACCTGGTGAGTGCTGACATTCATGATGTATACAGGAGCTTCAGGTTTACGCGCAGGAGGGTCGAGCGTGTGCAGGCCAGGAGATTACGCGGAAGCAACAGCACGGCGCCCGGCACAATACGCACAAAAAAATGTGGACAGCAACCCTCAGATCAAAACCACGAGTCCAAACCCAAATTCCACATTCTCCCAAATCGCATCCTATTGGCCATCCATCCCGAATTCAAAGACTACGCTTGCTCCGCCACAAAACACAGCTAAGGTCCGGACACATGCGTTTCCTTTTGGCCTTGGCCAGATGGTTGGAGCCAAGTTCAACGTGCGCTTCTTAGTTGCTGAGTTCATAAGCCCGCCAACAAAGTGTAAACTTTCAGCTCTATAGGGGATTCTAGTATCCCAAAAAGTGTAAAGTGTGCTCACTCAGCTACTTAGGCTTTGAAACTCCAGCTCACGATTTTTGGCTCAGGGTCCAACCTTGGCCTTCGAGGGTGGCAAGGTCGGGCACGGGCTCTTTTTGAAGAGAAGTCGCTGCTTAGTTGGTTTAGGGTTTAGGATTTAGGGTTTAGGGCTTAGGGTTTAGGGTTTAGGGTTTCGGGATTAGGGTTTCGGGTTTAGGCTTTAAGGCTTCGCGTTTGGGGTTTTGGGGCAGCAAGGAACCAACTTCTCATGCAAACTCCACCGCAGACGTCTGCCGGGCCAGCCATCGGGCGATGTGCGCGTTAACCCCTTCCGTAGATGTGGCGCATGGCATTCCGAAATCAAGGAGCGCAGGCCTGCAAGAACAAAACAGCTGCCTCACAGCTCCGCGCAATGCGTGTTGAGGCTCGGGGTTGTGGATTCAACTTGGCTTCATGCAGTGCTTCAGTCTCCCAGGTGTTACAGCATCTCTCGCGCACGATTCTGCACTGCTCCGAGTTCAGTAGAAGTGGCCCCGTTAGCAGCTCTTCGAATTGGTCCAGTGACTGCAACTCCATGTATCTCCGAATGTGTAGGCTTTGCCTGGGACTCTATTTACCTACAGTTTAGTAGTACCTACCCCGTAATATAGTCCTCAAAACCCTAAACCCTAAACCCTAAACCCTAAACCCTAAACCCTAAACCTCCATGAGCCGCCACAAGCCGCGGCTCATCCCTGTTGCCCCTAGCTGTTCTTTACAATGTCGCAGTGCGCAGTGGTTTCTGACACGTATATGAACGCTAGTTTAGGGCTTAGGGTTTAGGGTTTAGTCTTTAGGGTTTAGGGTTTAGGGTTCAGGGTTGAGGGTTAACCCCCCTAAAATTCTGAACCATTGTATACAGCCTAAAGCCCCAAACCCTGAACCCGAATCATGGCGAACAGGGTGCCGCCACTGTTACACTTGAGTCTGGCAGAACCATGTGAAGTAGGGTGTATATTTCTTGTACCCGCAAAAGAACACCCAGTATATACACTCACCAATATAAAAAAGGAACATTATATACACTCACCAAGAACAGAAATATATACCATGCTTCAATGTGGCTGGATAACTGTAGCCCGATACACCTAGACAAACCTGTTTAGGGTTTGGGGCCCTAAAGCCCAAACCCGAAACCCTAAACCCTAAACCCTAAACCCAAAGGTGTCAGGCTTAGAGTCGCATTTCTAGAGGCTTACAGGTTTCATAAGCTTCAAAAGGGCTTTTTGGGGCTTATAGGATTTTTGCAGGGTCCTTAAGGGAGGGGGTTCATGGGGGGTAGGTACCTAGGAAACCTTAAAGAAGCTTTTGGGAGTAGTGGCGAGTACTAGGGAGCCCCCAAAACCCTAAACCCCAAACCCCAAACCCTAAACTCCCCGCCCTTAAGAACCCTAGAAGTAACTCCCCCACTAACCCCCAAACCCCAAACCCCAAAACCCAAACCTCAAACCCCAAACCCTAAACCCTGTAAGTACAGGGTTTACAGGGTGAATCGTGATGTTGGTGTTTTGTTGGGGGCTTGGCTGAAGAGTTGGGGCTTGGTGATGTCAGGATTGTTGGAATTCCGGGTTTAGGGTTTAGGGTTTAGGGTTTAGGGTTTAGGGTTTAGGGTAAGCTAGACTAGGTTTGGCCTTGAAACCATCCCAAAAATGGTTTCGGGTTTAGGGTCAAGATTCCCATCCCAAGCCGGGACATGGATGAAGTAGAAATCCAACCCAGTAAGCCCCAAACCCCTAAGCCCCCGGAACCGCTCAGCTAAGCCACTAGCGTTTAGGGTTTAGGGTTTAGGGCTTAGGGTTTAGGGTTTAGGGTTCAGGGTTCAGGGTTGAGGGCCCTAAGCCACGAAGCACAGGGTCCGGACACGTGGGCCGCACGCGACAGCAGGTGGATGAAGCAGCGACGGATCCCAGCCTCGATGCCTTCAGTGTGTAGTATAGGGGGTTTAGGGTTTAGGGTTTAGGGTTTAGGGTTTAGGGTTTAGGGTTTAGGGTTTGGGGTTTGGGGTTTAGGGTTTAGGGTTTAGGGTTTCGGGTTTAGGGGCTCTAGTGGTTTAATGGTTTCGTGATTTAGTATATGGGTTCTGATTGATACATGACTATGAAAATACGTGTATGTGTACATATGGTGATTTAGTGTTGAGTATGGGTTTATTTATTTCTTAGTTATTCATATCTATTTGCTTATGTCTGCTATATGGATATATCATAAACATACTAGTGCGAGTACTAGTACTAGTACTAGTACTAGTACTAGTACGAGCACTTGTACTAGTACGAGTACTAGTACTAGTACTCGTACTAGTGCTAGTGCTAGTACGAGTACTAGTAGGTAGTAACGGAAAGACAGTACTGACTAGTAGTAATAGTAACTAGTAGTCATTGTTCTTGTCGTCTTGTGTAGATTTCAGAGATTGGGGCATGTTTCGGGAAAAGCGGTTTAGAGTTTCGATTTACGTAGGGCTCCCAAGGGTTCAAGGAGTTAGGGCGTGGGTTGTTCAACTGATACAAGACATGCTACGAAAGTAGTCAATGATGTAATGGCTTAGGGCTGCTTGGCTTGGTTAGGGTTATGAAGGGTTCATGGCCTTCGGGTACCTTAGAGAGCAAAATAGTCGTAGCAAGAGGAACAAGAATTGACAACAGCGCTAGAAATAGGAGCAGGATTGTACTGGCAGTAGAAATGGTACTGGTGATTAGGAAGACTTTGCCTCAGATTTCACTGCAGCAAGGAACCCGTCACTAAGGGGAAACGGCTATCGCAGGGCCTCTTCTTGCCTTCTCTCAGCAGCTACTGCACACGCGGCCTATGTCGGCAATTCGACAACATGGCGGTCAAGGTTTGGGGCATCTTAGACCCCCTTCTGCTTGAGCAGCTCTTGCATCTCCTGCTTGTGTGAAGAGTCGTCTGCTACAGGCGTCTTGCGCTGGTAATTGTGATGGCACTCGGGCAACTTCAGCTCCTGGCTGCTGTTGAGCTTACGCAGCAACTCATGCATATACCGGCAGCCGCCGCCGTTGCCATGCACGAAGCACTGTGGCTGGTCTAGGATCTGATTCCAAACCTGGCCATCACGAACTGCCAGCCAGCCGGCCTTCGTGCCGACCAGGTCTGCAACCAGACCTCCATCGTAGTCCAACGTCACGTGCGCGGGGTACTTGAACATGTATTCCGCAGCGGCCTCTTGGTCGTCCTTCTTCCCAGTTTGGTTCTGGAGCAGCGCGAACTGCATCTCGAGCGCTTGCTCCAGGTCTTTGGCCGGGCCCATGATGAAGCCGGAGTTCCTCTCCATCTATCGATCTATCGATCTTTCGATTGTACATATACAATCATATATGTATATTTTCTATACATGCGTTTATATTCATATATTTGTGTATTTATTCATGTATTTATTTATTTGTTATTTATTTGCTTATATTGAATCTACACATATGTATATCTATATGCATATATATATACACACATAATATGTATGCACGTATAGACATACGCACAGTTCTACCATGTATATATATATATATGTATGTGCATATAAATATACTGATGTATGTGTATGTTGATTATAGCTTTCTAATATATATATATATATACATGTACAGAGAGAGAGGTTTTATGTATGTATAGATCTGCCGGCTGTATACAATACGATCTATACGTGTGCAACGATAGACGTAACAAGGGATAGCCTGCTTTTGTTTTCACGAAGCTTGTTACGGCATTCGACACAAAACTAAGTTTGACGTCTACAAAGGCTACCTGAACAACACCCAAGGGTCAGAAACTCATTCTTCCCGGAAGTGCCACTGGGGCAAATGCCCACCAAGCGGCTACACATATCCGCAGTGTTCGCGTCCGGGCTCCAGTACTCACCGTACAAGGAGGTAAAGTTCGAGGCACCCCGCCTCTGTACAAAGAACGGATCGGAGTACCTGCTGAAGCGCAGAGTGTCACTGGGCCACAAACGCATCTGTGCTCCGTAGACAATGGGGGCACCGCCACCGCGTGCCACGGCTTGCCTGTACTGAACTTGGAAACAACAGCAAACAAAAGAAACTGTTTGCTGTTTCTTAGGAATTATAGTGCCCAACAAAAATTGATTTATTTGGTGTTTCTTGGGAAGCATAGAACCCAAAAAATAAATTCTATTTCCAAGTACCCCCTAAGTTGCTGATACCTCTGGAGCAGCTGCATCCGTGAGCAGCCACCAAACATCACATCGAAGCTGTCCTTCGTAGCCCAGAAACCATATGATAATAAGAGTTTAGGGTTTAGGGTTTAGGGTTTAGGGTTTAGGGTTTAAATTATAAGGGAACCTTGAGACCCCCCCAAAAAGAAGGAAAAAACAAGGGTACCACTGGGCTACCAAAAGTGAAGTGTCCGACACAACCACCAGCGCATTCGGCGGCATCTTACGGGCGCCCTCGAGGAAGCCCTGTAGCTTCGATTCGAAGCCGGTCCACTGGCGACCCAGCCCGGCATTGTACCTAGTTCATGGTTGGGATCGTATTAAAAATGTAAATATGTATGTACATATATATTATATATATTTTCCTTATTGGGTTTAAGTTCCCTTAAAGAAGGTAAAGATGATACCCAGCTATATGCCCAAGGTACCAGGAGATGCCCGGCACCCCCGGAACTGGTATCCTGGAGTTGCTACTGCTGCTGGCGAAGGTCAAGAACACAACCTCCTCCGTCCCGCGGAGGTGAAGCGAGCCCACCAGGTGCAGAAGCGCGCAGAGCACGAGGGGAACATGACACGATGCAGCTTCGGGGGCCATGCCTTGTGCAGGCGGGGGGAATATACC
>CAJNDS010002424.1:346708-356708 GCA_905221605.1 Symbiodinium natans
CGCGATCAACTCTTCCTCTGGCTTGGTTCGTTCATGCACCCTTGTGTCCTTACCTAGGGCATAGGATTAGGGGGGACCCTTGGGGATATAGACGCTCTGCATAAAGGTCCGTGTCTAAGAGAGCCAGAGGAGGGCTCAGAAGGGTTCCCGTTTAAGGGTCCCCTTTAGCCTAGCTAGGATTTACCTCCCCATCCTGGACCCTAAACCCTAAACCCTAAACCCTAAACCCTAAACCCTAAACCCTAAACCCTAAACCCTAAACCCTAAACCCTAAACCCTAAACCCTACTGCGAAACCATCACCGGGGCCTACTTCGCCTTTGGGCTATCCTAAACCCTATAAACCCTAAACCCTGAACCCTAAACCCTAAACCCTAAACCCTAAACCCTAGACCCTAAACCCTAAACCCTAAACCCTAAACCCTAACCCACCCTAAACCCTAAGCCCTAAGCCCTAAGCCCTAAGCCCTAAACCCTAAACCCTAAACCCTAAACCCTAAACCCTAAACCCTAAACCCTAAACCCTAAACCCTAAACCCTAAACCCTAATTAATCCGCAGCTGAGTTCGGCACTCTGAGATCCGCAGGACGTCCGGCATATGAGGGGGAAGACAGGGCCTCAAAGGCAGGGTTTCCAGGCTTGAGGTGAGGGCTTAGGGCTTAGGGCTTAGGGTTTAGGGTTTCGGGTTTAGGGTTCAGGGTTTAGGGTTTAGGGTCTAGGGTTTAGGGTTTAGGGTTTAGGGGTTTTTAAGGTTTCTAAGGTTTTTAGGAAGTTCAAGGTGTTTAGGGCGTTTGAGGGTTTCAGGGCGTTACAGGGTTTATTTGGGGTGTAGGGTTTGGAGGGTTGAGGGTTTCTCATGACACAGGTTTTCGGTTCACAGGGTAAACTTCTAGGGTTAGTTGTTTTTACAGTCTCTAGGGTTTAGGGCTTAAGGTTTAGGGTTTTCGGGGCTTATAAGGTTGAGTGTTTATAGGGTTTAGGGTTTCTAGGGTTGAGGGTTTATAAGGCTTTGGGCTTATAGGGTTTAGGGTGCGTAGGCTATGTAGGGTTTATTGCTTTTTGGCGTTTTAGGGTTTAGGGCTTTCAGGGTTCTAAGGGTTTAGGGTGTAGAAGCTTTAGGGTTATCAGGTTCTGAAACTTCTGGACAGGCACTGCGCGTTGTGGATTTTGAGCTCAGGATAAAACGATGATTTGCAGGCTTTACGTGTTTGGATTGAAAAATTTTTAAAGAATTTTAGACGAAGAGGTTGAGATTTCAATGAGGTTCAGTCCCGCGCCGCCCGCACCGTGTTGGCGTGCTGGGTGCGCTCGGCCCACCTAAACCCTAAACCCTAAACCCTAAACCCTAAACCCTAAACCCTAAACCCTAAACCCTAAACCCTAAACCCTAAACCCTAAACCCTAAACGATGTGAAAACCAAGCCCATCGCTGGCAGCAATGTGCACGAAGCTCCACTTTGTGGATTTTTAGCAGCCAAAAGCTTGAGGGGTTTTGTAGGGTTTTAAGGGCTGATGGGGTGTACCCTAAACCCTAAACCCTGAACCCTAAACCCTAAACTCTAAACCCTAAACCCTAAACCCTAAACCAGCCAGGGTTTATGGGGTTTAGAGGGTTTATAGGGGTTGATAGTGTTCATGGCAGCCGGTCATGACAGGCATAGAGGGTTGTGGATTCTTCAGAGCTCAGGGTTGCCAGAAGGTTCATAACAAAGGGGCCTGAATATTTAGAAAAGGGTTTTGGGGGTTATTGTAGTACAATTGCAAAGGGACCATACGGGAATGCTACTAGTAACTGTTCCGACCCCTACATCTGTTTGCTTTGTACGGTTTGTGGGTTTTTAGACCAGAAGGCCTAAACCCTAAACCCTAAACCCTAAACCCTAAACCCTAAACCCTAAACCCTAAACCCTAAACCCTAAGCCCTATGGGGTTCGGAGTTTGGGCCGCGGCCTGGGGTTTCAGATTCCAGCAGCGTTCTAACTTCAGAGAAGGTGCTCGAGACGGCATGTTCAGAGGAAGTGCCAATGTTGGGAAGCCCCAGACTACAAAGCCAGCCAGGCCTCAACCATCTAAGCCAAAAGCCGCCAAAACCCAAACTCTAAACCACGAAGCCCAAAAGCCATAAAGCCCCCAATGCGTTTTAGGGTTTACCTGGGACTCTACTTACTTACAGTTTAGTAGCAACTCCCCTTAATTCTAGTAGGTATAACCCATCAAACTGTAGGTAAAGAGGGTCCCAAACAGGGGTGAAAAACTCTGCGCTGCAAATCCCTCAACCACCACTCTGAACCCTAAACCCTAAACCCCTAAACCCTGAAACCTGAACCCTAAACCCTAAACCCTAAACCCTGAACCCTGAACCCTAAACCCTAAACCCTGAGCATGAGGTTCCGGCGACGTGCTGACTGAACTGAGGAGGAAGCACACAGCCAGGGCCTTTCCAGAAATGTTTTGGGCGTCTGTTGGCAAGAAGATCCGTTTCAGGGTTTAGTGATTTTTTGTATCTAATAAAAACTCACCATACATACCCCGTAACCTATGTTGAAAATGTCTTAGATAGTAGAGCAGCACCTACTACCCAAGCCCAACATGTTCCGTTCTCTGAAGTCGGGATCCTTTTGCTGGGGCTTTTTTGAGGGAGAAGGGTCTGTAGTACACAAGAAGCACCCCAAAGCATCGATGATAATTTTGAAGACCCTGAACCCTAAACCCTAAACCCCAAACCCTAAACCCTAAACCCTAAACCCAAAACCCGAAACCCTAAGCCCGAAACCCTAGGCATGGTCCGTGGGGCCTCGAAGGGCTCGGGCGACTGTCGTAGAATCCGGACCAACCTCGAAGCGCGGTTTGGGCTTAGGGCTGTTTAGGGTTTAGGGTTTAGGGTTTAGGGTTTAGGGTTTAGGGTTTCGGGTTTCGGGTTTAGGGTTTCGGGTTTCGGGTTTAGGGTTTAGGGTTTAGGGTTTAGGTTTTAGGGTTTAGGGTTTAGGGTTTAATGTTTAGGGGTTAGGGTTTAGGGCTGTTTAGGAGGGTACCGGATGGAATCTTGGGGCTTACAGGGTTTGGAGGGTTTATGGGGTTGTGTAGGGTTGTTTGGTCTTCTGCTTCTTCTTCTTCTTCTTCTTTTTCTTCTTCCTCCCTTTTGGTTAAGAGTTTAGGGCTTAGAGCTGTGGGTTTAGGGTCTGACTATGAAACCGCAAGAAACCTTTTGAAGCCAGACACCCGAAACCCGCATCCCCCCCAAAATCCCCACGTAATCCCTACACCCTAGCTCTAGACCCTGACCCTAAACCCTAAACCCGAAACCCCCAAACCCTACACCCCAAACCCCCAAAGCCAAACCCTAAACCCTAAACTGCAAAACCAAAACCCTAAACCCCAAAGTCCAAACCCTAAACCCTAAGAACTTAAACCCCGAAACCGAAGCCCCTAAACCCCCGAAGCAAAAACACCCCGAAACCCAAAACCCAAAACCCTAAACCCGAAACCCAGACCCGAAACCCAGACCCGAAACCCGAAACCCTAAACCCTAAACCTCAAAACCCCAAAACTCCATGGCCAGGGCACATGGGCAGCAGGTCCACGCAGACGAAGGAGTCGAAGTGAATCGACTGAGCCTGGTTGCTGACCACAAGCTTAAGTTGAAGTGCCTGGGGAGTGTGGGGTGTATGGGGTTTAGGGTTTAGGGTTTAGGGTTTAGGGTTTAGGGTTTAGGGTTTAGGGTTTGGGGCTTAGAGCTTTTGGTTTAGGGATCGGGGTTCGGAGCGTTCGGTTTTTGGTCCGGCTTGGGAGTCCGGAGCGACAGTTTGCTTATGCTCTGGAAATGTCCCCCAAAACCTCTGCAATGAGACGCTAAGCTCGTGAACCCGAAACCCTAAACCCTAAACCTCTTAAGACCCTTGTCTCTCAAAAGCCCTTGAACTGTTAAATCCCAAATCCCAGAAAGCCCTTAGACCCCTGAACCCCCTCATCATCGGAAGCCTGAAACCCCTAAACCCTTGGACCCCCAAACCCTAAACCCTAGAACCAATAGAGCCCCTGAACCCTAAACCCTACAACCCTTAGAGCCCCTGAACACTCAACCCTAAACCCTACAACCCTTAGAGCCCCTGAACCCTAAACCCTAAAGCCTGAAATCCTTCAAGCCCCTGAACCCTCAACCTAAACCCTAACACCCTGAAGGCCCCCAGAACCCTAAACCCTTAAAAACCCTGAACCCTAACCCTAAAGCCTGAAACCCTTAAAGCCCCTGAACCCTGAACTCTAAACCAAACCCTAAAACTATTAAAGACCCCGAACCCTAAACCCTGAAACCCTTAAAGCCCCTGAACTGTCAACCCCAAACCTTAACCCTGAACCCGAAACCCTAAACCCCAAAAGCCCTTGAAGCCCATGATCCCCCCGACCCACCCACGAAGCACCGCCTTCTCCAAAAACACCTCTTGAGAGCCACTGCTATCCTTGACCTGACATTGTGGTTTAGGGTTTAGGATTTGGGGTTTGGGGTTTGGGGTTTGGGGTTTAGGGTTAGAGTTGGGGGGTTGAGGTTTCAAACCAGTTTAGGGTTGAGTGTATCTAGTGGGTCCAACAAAGCGCCGAACCCCCAAAGCCCTAGGCCCTTGGCTTTGGCTTAAGAAGGGTATCCTTCTTGGTTTGAAGAGCTTTAATCAGGGAACCTACGCACTAAACCCTAAACCCTGAACCCTACATCCTAAACCCTAAACCCCATCTAACCCCGAATGGGCCTAAACCCTAACCCCTAGACCGTAAACCCTAGACCCTAAACCCTCAAGATCTTCCTTCGTTTAAAGGGGCTCTCTGTCATGAAAGGCTCGACTCTGTGAAAAAAAAACCTCTGTTCGAGCAACCCCTGCAAGATATGGCAGTATGAAGTTCCTTCCAGGCTCAGGGAGTTCAGCACCCCTCGGGTACTCCCTAAACCCTAAACCCTAAACCCTAAACCCTAAACCCTAAACCCTAAAGCCTAAACCCTAAACCCTAAACCCTAAACCCTAAAGCCTAAACCCTAAACCCTAAACCCTGCACCCCTACACAGCTTCGCGCGAAAGCCGCACGAGCCCACCTGCACTGTCGCCAGCGCTGTCAGGAATGCCAGGCACCACCTCAAGGCGCGCTGCATGACATTACCTGGTTTAGGGTTTAGGGTTTAGGGTTTAGGGTTTAGGGTTTAGGGTTTAGGGTTTAGGGTTCAGGGTTTAGGGTTCAGGGTCACGATTAGCTATCAGGCTCTACCAGTAAGAAGTCAGGCCTGAACCAAGGGCTTATGCCTTCCACGCATCCCTCATGGTTGACAGGCCAGGGTTTAGGGTTTAGGGTTTAGGGCTTAGGGCTTAGGGCTTAGGGCTCAGGGTTGAGGGTTTAGGGCTTAGGGCTTAGGGCTTAGAGCTTAGGGTTTAGGGTTTAGGGTTTAGGGGACGTAGGTACTTGGAGGTTCATGGTACTTATTAACCAAGGACAACTTTACTTATAACCCACCTATAATCCCCTGACGTGCACCAATATGTTTATAAGTACAGTTTTAAGTACAGTTATGATTGGTAAGCAGTACCATGAACCTCCAAGTAGGGTTTCGGGTTTCAGGGATTGGGGCTTAGGGATTGGGGTTTTGGGTTTAGGGCTAAGGGATTGAAGTCTTAGCGTTTTGGGTTTGGGCGCCGCAAATGAGATTTCACATCTAAGCCAGTGACATATGAAATCTGCTCTGCCGGAATATGACATCAGATTGCATAGCATGAACTGATGTTATTCCGCATAAGTGCAATGAATACCATGCAAAGTAGAAAAATCATAGCAGCACTTTGCACAACGTTATATTCTAACACGACAGTGTAAAGCACAAGAAAATGCTATACACAAGTACATCTAAACAAGTAGTGAACAACAATGGAATAGATAACAAAATTGCTATGCAACGTTCCGTTGCATAACATAGTAGTACATCATAACATGCAAGACCACACAACACACTGCAACAACACAACATAAAACAAAAAAGCACATAACATCACATAATATTTCTCAAAAAGCAGTGTAAAGTATCATCAAGTCCAATACCCGATAGCCGAAATCCAGAAAGGGTTTGGGGTTTAGGGTATTCAGGGTTTACGGTTTAGGGTTAAGGGTTAAGGGTTAAGGGTTTAGGGTTTAGGGTTTAGGGTTTAGGGCCGTTAGATCGCTGGGTGGCGGGCTGCATTCGGCCGCGATTGTTAAGCTTCGGGCCCACCACTGGTGGGGCCTCCTCGTCCTTCAGAGCTGCGCAGCCCCGGGCGGTTTAGGGTTTAGGGTTTAGGGTTTGGGGTTTGGGGTTTAGGGTTTAGGGTTCAGGGTTTAGGGTTTAGGGTTTAGGGTTTAATTTAGGGTTTAATGTTGACCTCGTAATGATAAAACCCCCGCCCCCCCTTCAATCAAACCCCCCCAAATAGAGTGGGGGCCCCTTTGAATAAGGATTCCTTTCCTTAGAGAGACTTAGAGAGGATCAGAGAGAATCACTCAGGATTCCTTTCCTTAGAGAGAATTAGAGAGGATCAGAGAGAATCAGAGAGGATCAGAAAGGATCAGAGAGAATCAGAGAGGATCATAGGGAATCAGAGAGAATCAGAAAGAAGGGCTGGGAGGGTTCTACGGGTCAGGGCTTGGTTAATACCCTAAACCCTAAACCCTAAACCCTAACCCTAAACCCTAAAGAGCTTTTTTTCAGGCAGGAATTTCCAGGAACTTTATTCCGAGGGGCAGATCTTTCAGGATTATTTCCAGGGCACCGGCCTCCAAAGCTACCCCCTTTGCCAGAAAGATTTTTTCAATCCTCTTGTAAGGCTCTCAAATAAAAAACAGCAAGTTTCTCAGGAGTTTGGTTTTCAGGTTTCTCTTCGAAATCTGATCGCTTCATGTTTTCCTATAATTAAATCCTAAACCCTAAACCCGAAGCCCTAAGACCAGGCCATACCCTTATCCCTAAACCCTAACCCTAACCCTAAACCCTTAACCCTAATTCAATAAGACTCCACAACACCTAAGTAAACCTAAGCCATGAACCCTAAACCTAATGAAACCATGAAGCGATCATTTGAAGATTTTTTTTCAGGCAGGAATTTCCAGGAACTTTATTCCGAGGGGCAGATCTTTCAGGATTATTTCCAGGGCACCGGCCTCCAAAGCTACCCCCTTTGCCAGAAAGATTTTTTCAATCCTCTAGTAAGGCTCTCAAATAAAAATCTGCAAGTTTCTGATGAGTTTGGTTTTCAGGTTTCTCTTCGAAATCTGATCGCTTCATGTTTTCCTAATTAAATCCTAAACCATAAAACCCTTAACCCTCCCTCTCTTTTCTCTCCATAAACAAACAAAGAACAACGGACACCCCCAAAAAAAAACAAGCCCCGACTGGCGTACTTTATTCCCAGGGCTTTATTATTGCGGCCGGGACACCTGGCGCACTTTAATTTACGGGGGTTTAGTAATACGAGGTTAACATTAAGGGTCAAGAGCGAAGATCAACCTCCGCCATCCGTCCTCGTCGTTGTATCCCTCGATCTTGTGCCTGGCGCAGCTGCACCCTCCAGCCCCTAAACCCTAAACCCTAAACTCTAAACCCAAAAGGCTGTCTAGGCCCCTAAACCCTAAACCCTAAAACCCTACCAGTTTTGAGATTGGGTTTTAATGTTGGGTTTAGGGAATCGGGTTTAGAGTTTTTTCGGTTGGGGGCTTCACCTTTGCGGCTCCAATGCAGGGATTCCAGGGCTCTGAGGTTTAGGAGGGTTTAGGGTTTAGGGTTTAGGGTTTAGGGTTTAGGGTTTAGGGTTTAGGGTTTAGGGTTTAGGGTTTAGGGTTTAGGGTTTAGGTTTAGGGTCGGCCGACCCTGGCGGCGTGTTGGATGGGTTCGAGGAGGTGAAAACCTCCCTCTTTGGAGGACCGCCCCCACCCCCCCCCCCACCCCCCACCCCACCCCCCCCCTACCCCCCACCCCCCCCCCCCCCCCCCCCCACCCCCCCCACCCCCTGACCCCTTCCCCCCCCCACCCCCCCCCACCCCCCCCCCCCACCCCCCCCCCCCCCCCCCCCCCCCACCCCCCCCCCACCCCCCACCCCCCCCCCCCCCCCACCCCCCCCCCCCCCCCCCCCCCCCCCCCCCCCCCACCACCCCCCCCCCCACCCCCCACCCCCCCCCCCCCCCCCACCCCCCCACCCGTCTTTTGGCTTGAGCTTCCTGGTGCTACCCGCCCCCCCCAAAACGTTTCACAGAACTCTGCCGAGCAGGCTGGGATGGTCTTCGAACCATGCGAGCGGGTTTAGACCTCTCAACTATGCTCCAGCGGGGTCGGCGGCTTGAGCCGGAGGCTCTTAAATTTAGGGTTTAGGGTTTAGGGTTTAGGGTTTAGGGTTTAGGGTTTAGGGTTTAGGGTTTAGGGTTTAGGGTTTAGGGTTTAGGGTTTAGGGTTTAGGGTTTAGGGTTTAGGGTTTAGGGTTTAGGGTTGCCTCGGTTTGGCTTAGGATGGCTTGTGCAGCACCCATACGTGCGAGTATCAGCTGTGGCTTTCTGAGGGCTCGGCTGGTCCGCTTCGAGCCCCGCCTTCAGACAAGACAGGGCTAGAGAGAGGTTGAGAGGGTTTAGGGTTTAGGGTTTAGAGTTTAAGGTTTAGGGTTTAGGGTTTTAGGGTTTAGGGTTTATAGGGTTTAGGGTTTCAAGGTTCAGGGGTTCATCAGACTACCATCATTGCCAGCAACAGGATCTTCTAGGCAGCGCAGAAGTGACCAGAGTGTGACAGCGCTGTCAAGCTCCACCCTAAACCCTAAACCCTAAACCCTAAACCCTAAAAACCCTAAAAACCCTAAAAACCCTAAAAACCCTAAAAACCCTAAAAACCCCAAAAAACCCTAAACCCTATACCCTAAACCCTAAACCCTAAACCCTAAACCAAGTCCTCTTCAGAGACATGCCCCAACACGGAGCCCCAAAACCCCACGCACCTCCTCATTTTCGAAAGCCAAGGGCGCCTCCGAGCCCCTAAACCCCGCAATCCTCAGACACTTAAGCTCCCCAATTCAGGGTTTAGGGTTTAGGGTTTAGGGTTTAGGGTTTAGGGTTTAGGGTTTAGGGTTTAGGGTTTAGGGTTTAGGACTTAGGGTTTAGGGCTTCGGGTTTAGGGTAACCATGTACCCGGCAACTCAAACCCCTGAACACACAACCTGCACCAAACTCCAAAGAATTCGGACGCCCGCTGGGGCACCGCGCCACAGCCTGTTCCAGAAGGCGTGCCTCGAATCGAACACGAAGCAGAGCCGAAAGTTAGGGTGTAGGGTTTAGGGTTTAGGGTTGAGGGTTGAGGGTTGAGGGTGTAGGGTGTAGGGTTCAGGGTTCAAGGTTCAGGGTTCAGGGTTTAGGGTTTGGGGTTGAGGGTTGAGGGTTTAGGGTTGAGGGTTGAGGGTTGAGGGTTGAGGGTTGAGGGTTGAGGGTTGAGGGTTTAGGGTTTACAGCTTAGGGTTGAGGGTTGAGGGTTTAGGGTTTAGGGTTTAGGGGGCCCTCCGAAAGTGACGAGAACCGGGATCATGGGACTCCTGGTGGGAAGCCACCCCAAAGGAGTAGCGAATCTGAACCAGCACAAGCCTTCCCACCTTAGGGTTTAGGGTTTCGGGTCCCCCAAAAACCCCAAACCAAACCCTAAGCCCCTAGCCTGCTATAACCCGTGAAACAACCCGAACTCCTGAACCCTGAACCCCCACAACCCTCAAACCCCAAACCCCAAACCCCGAACACTAACCCCAAACCATAAGGCCACAAAAAGAAAAGCAGTTCTTCCCTAAACCCTAAACCCTAAACCCTAAACCCTAAACCCTAAACCCTAAACCCTAAACCCTACACCCTAAACCCTAAACCCTAAACCCTAAACCCTAAACCCTAAACCCTAAACCCCTAAACCCTAAACCCTAAACCCTAAACTTTAACCCTGAACCCACCAAAAAGAAAGCAAGTTCTTCTGAGCCCGCCGACC
>CAJNDS010002424.1:359208-531708 GCA_905221605.1 Symbiodinium natans
GCCTCTGAAAAGCAAAACATAAACCCCAAACCCCAAACCCTAAACCCTAAACCCTAAACCCCAGTCCCGAGTAAAAACTGGCAAGACCACCAGGTCTGGTCCGCAAACCGGCAGCCCTTAGGGTTTAGGGTTTTCGGTTTAGGGTTTAGGGTTTAGGGTTTCTGTACATCCTGCTTTAGGGCTGCAGGACTTGAGGCAGGGAGCTGGGAAGCTCTACATAGACCCTCAGCTTTAAAACCATGAAACCCTGTGTGGAACCACCAAAAACCCCCAAAAATCCCCGAGACTCCCCAAATCCACCCCAAAACCCTCCAAGCCCCAAAACCCCTAAGCCCTGCCCTAAACCCGAAACCTCCCGACGGCCCCCCTTGCAGTGCCCCCAAGACACCCCCCCAAAACCCCCAAAACCCCCCAAATCCTAGCCCTAAACCCTAAACCCGAAACCCTAAACCCTAAACCCTAAACCCGAAACCCTAAACCCTAAACCCTAAACCCTAAACCCGAAACCTCCTCGCCTTGTAGTGCTTGCCCACCGTCCTGGTGAGCGCCACGACCATGCACTGCTTCACCGAGGCCTCAGGTCTGGCCAGAAGCTTCGTCACATTTGCTTCTGTGGCCTTAGGATTTAGGGTTTAGGGTTTAGGGTTTAGGGTTTAGGGTTTAGGGTTTAGGGTTTAGGGTTTAGGGTTTAGGGTATAGGGTTTAGGGTTTAGGGTTTAGGGTTTAGGGTTTAGGGTTTAGGGTTTAGGGTTTAGGGTTCACGGTTCAGGGTTCAGGGTTCAGGGTTCAGGGTCTAGGAAATTGAGGGTTAGCAGGTTTGGGGCCGGGGGGCGTCAGGGATTTAGGTTACTTAGGGCCTGCGTGCAGCGCAGAGGCAAGGGGGCGGGACTCGACCGACACCGTGCCATAAGCACGTGTTAAGGTTGAGGTTTAGGGTTTAGGGTTTAGGGGTTAGGGGTTAGGGTTTAGGTTTTAGGGTTTAGGGCTTAGGGCTTAGGGTCTAGGGGTTTTCGTGAACGCCACTAGACCATAATGTGCGAGAGACCCAGATCTTTCAGACTCTGAGCTGCGCGCGGACTCGCTGTACTGCGACAAGGCCTGCAAATCTGGCCGCCACATGCTCTAGGGTTCAGGGCTTGGGGTTTAGGGTTTAGGGTTTGGGGTTTAGGGTTTGGGTTTAGGGTTTAGGATTCAGTGTGTAGAGTGTTTAGGGCATGGGCGGGGTTGCTCGAAAGCTGGGGGTCGTTTGATTGCAGGCTCTATGCGTAAGGAACGGTCCTGCTCAAAGGCGGAACGTTTTCCTAGGATGGCCTTTTTAAAACCATCTTTAAAATCTCTAAACCCTAAACCCTCAATATGATCCTCTTAAACCCTATAGGGGAACATATAAAATGTCCCGAGGGCCAACCGAGTTTCTAGTGTTTTGGGTCCCTGAACCCTGAACCCTAAACCCTAAAACCTAAACCCTAAACCCTAAAACCTAAACCCTAAACCCTAAAACCTAAACCCTAAACCCTAAACCCCAAAAACCCTAAACCCTAAACCCCAAAAACCCTAAACCGTTTGAGCTGGCTGAGACCAGACCACGGCTCGGTCGAACAACCTCTGCGCAAAGGTTCCAAAACCCGAAGCAAGGCTCCCTGATGACCACCCCCCCTGCGCGGTGCAATGTAGGGGTCCTGGGTTTAGGGTTTAGGGTTTAGGGTTTAGGGTTTAGGGTTTAGGGTTTAGGGTTTAGGGTTTAGGGTTTAGGGTTTAGGGTTTACTAATAGTTTTTCCCTTGTGGCCCCTCTAATCATTGTACGTATACTAACCCCCCCCCCCCCCCCCAAAAAAAAAAAAAACACACACACACACACAAATAAAACTGCTCTAATTGCGAACGCCCCTATATTAGACTCATAATAACTCATGAACACACGTCCATCTCGACTCCGGCGGGATTTAGGGTTGAGGGTTTGGGGTTTGGGGCTCACGGCCAGCAAACTGCATCCGCCGCCCACATGCCCAGGGGCCCCTAAGCCCTATAACCCGACAACCCTCTAACCCCGAAGCCCTATAACCCTCTAACGCTATAGGATCCTACAACCCCAAAACCCTATAACCCTATGACCCTATAACCCTATAACCCCATAACCCTATAACCCTGTAACCCTATACCCCTTTTTACCTTAACCCTTTAACCCTATAACCCTATAACCAAATCATCCTATAACCCTATCACCCTACGTACCCGAAACCCTAAACCCTAAACCCTAAACCCAAAACCCTAAACCCTAGCCCTAAACCCTAAACCCTATACCCCAAAATCCTCAGAAGGTCGCGCGCAGCCTCCAGAAGCTCAGCAAGAAGTTCGTGCTCCCTCTGCGCAAGGATGCCACAGAGGCCCTGAGATCACAAGGAGCTCCGGAAGCTTCGGGGGGCCTTTCTGAAGGTTTTAGGAGTTTCGAAATCTAAACCCTAAACCCTAAACCCTAAACCCTAAACTTGGATATTTGTTAAAGGCTACGGGTGTAGGAGTTGAGGCCGATCGTTGGTGGTGGAGTCTAGGGTTGAGGAGCTTTGGGCTTTGGAAGCTTAGGGTTTAGGGTTTAGGGTTTAGGATTTAGGGTCCGTGTCGGGTTTAGGGAAGTGCGGGGCTCCGCAGAACACAGAAGGATCCGATCCAGCCTTGGGATTGTCCATCACCAAAGCCGTCTCCAAGCCCACAGCCAGTCGTTTCAGCCCAGTGTGGCTCAGCGCGCGCTCCTCATTCAAGTTTAGGGTTTAGGGTTTAGGGTTTAGAGTTTAGGGTTCAGGGTTTAGGGTTCAGGGTTTAGGGTTCAGGGTTAGGGTTTAGGGTTTAGGGTTTAGGGTTTAGGGTTTAGGGTTTAGGGTTTAGGGTTTAGGGTTTAGGGTTTAGGGTTTAGGGTTTAGGGTTTAGGGTTTAGGGTTTAGGGTTTAGGGTTTAGGGCCCACCCTCCCACGCTCGCTAGGAGAGGTTTAGCAGCCTACATCCTAAGTGGCTAAGGGTTTCAGAAGGCCTGCGGGTGCAGCAGGCCTTCATCCCCCGTGGTTTGACCCTACTTTGGAGTAGACCCTAGAAAAAAGTATGTACCTTTTCGAATAGGAACGCAGAACCAAAAAAAGTAGTAAAGGATAGTACTCCCAAAACCAGTTGGTTGGGCTCAAAGGTCTGACGGCAAGGGTTTGTGCAGGGCTTCGTCGTGTCGCGTTCCCCCCAGCACCCCTACGCAACGCGGACCCTACGACCGCAAACCCTCAGGCTTAGTAGGGTTTAGGGTTTAGGGTGTTTGGTGTTTAGGGTTTAGGGTTTAGGGTTTAGGGTTTAGGGTTTAGGGTTTAGGGTTTAGGGTGTAGGGTGTTTAGGGTTTAGGGTTTAGGGTGTTTAGGGTTGGGAGAACCTTGCAGCGCTTTGCGGGACCCCTTTGCGATGTCACTGGGGCCCTGCCAGCGCCGGCGAACTTCTCTTGAAAGAGGAGCTCCGTACGAAACAAAGCTCAAACCCTGAACACCTAAACAGTGAAACCCCTCACGATAAGCCACTGAACCTGCAAACCTTAAACCCTAGACCCATAAACCTTAAAATCCACTGAACGCAACCCTTAGACCTCAAACCCATAAACCTTAAACTCCTAAGCCCCAGAAACTCCGAAGCCAGAACACTAAAAGCCAAAACCCCAGAGCCCTAAACCCCAAAACCCTAAAGCCCTACCAAAACCCTGAAACCCTGAAACCCGAAAACCCTGAAACTTTACTAATCCCTAAACCCTAAACCCTGAAACCCGGAAACCCTACTAAAGCCTTCACCCTAAACCCTAAACCCTGAAACCCTGAAACTGTACTGAAGCCTTCACCCTAAAACCCAAACCCTAATCCCTGAAACCCTGAAACCCAGAAACCCTGAAACCCTACACGTCCTGAAGCCCTAAACCCTATAAACCCTAAACCTAAAACCTGAAACCCTGAAACCTTTCATCCTAAACCCGAAACCCTTCACCTTAATCCCGAAACCCTAACCCTAAACCCTTAAACCCTAAACCCTATAAACCCTAAACCCTATACACCCTAAACCCTAAAACCCCAAACCCTGAAACCCTAAACGTCCTGAAGCCCTAAACCCTAAACCCTAAACCCTAAACCCTAAACCCTAAACCCTGAATCCCTAAAACGTCCTGAAGCAAGCAGACGAAGATGCGAAGGAAGCCGACAGCCTGGTCGAGGCATGGGCGGTGGAGGGCTGAGACCCTGAACCCTTTTAGGGTTTAGGGTTTAGGGTTTAGGGCTTAGGGTTTAGGGTTTAGGGTTTAGGGTTTCAGGCTTCGGGCTTAGGGTTTAGGGTTTCGGGTTCAGGGTTTAGGGCTAGGACACTAAAGCCCTAAACCCTGAACTCTAGGGGAGGGTGGGGGTGGGGGTGGGGTGGGGGGGGGGGGGGGGGGGGTTGATTTTGGAACTTGGAGCTTTCGGAGGCTTGGGGGATCGCTGTGAACCCCTTAACACCGAAACCCAAAATTTCTGGGGCGTGGTGGGGCGTGGGGTTCAGGCCTTGCCCCAAAGCCCTAAACCCCTGAACCCCAAGCCCTAAACCCTAAACCCTAAACCCTAAACCCTAAACCCTAAACCCTAAACCCTAAACCCCAAAACCTAAACCCGAACTCTGAGCCCGAAACCATCTGAGGTTGGGAGTCTAGCTTCACTGTGCCTTGAGGCTGCCGGGGACTGAAAGGTGGCTAGGGGCAGGGCTTCTGGGTTTGGGGTTTGGGGTTGAGGGGTTTAGGGGTTTAGGGGTTTAGGGGTTTAGGGGTTTAGGGGTTTAGGGGTTTAGGGGTTTAGGGGTTTAGGGGTTTAGGGGTTTAGGGGTTTAGGGGTTTAGGGGTTTAGGGGTTTAGGGGTTTAGGGGTTTATGGGTTTAGGGTTTAGGGGTTTAGGGGTTTAGGGGTTTAGGGGGTTTAGGGTTTAGGGGTTAGGGGTTTAGGGGTTTAGGGTTTAGGGGTTTAGGGGTTTAGGGTTTAGGGTTTAGGGTTTAGGGTTTAGGGTTTAGGGTTTAGGGTTTCGGGTTTGGGGCTTGAGGTTTAGGGTTTAGGGGACAATACAGGCCGCTGAAGAAAAGGACAACTGGCAGCCTGCTTGGGCTTCAGCCCCGTCTCCTCGATGGGGCTGATCAAGCAGCGCGTGAGCAAAGCGCAGGAGAGCTCCTTTCCAGAAGCGGACCCTAAACCCTAAACCCTAAACCCTAAACCCTAAACCCTAAACCCTAAACCCTAAACCGGGTTTGGGATTTGGGGTTTCGGGTCTAAGGCTCAGGGTCTGACCCTACGAACCGTGAAGCCTAGCCGATAGGGTTTCAAATAGACCCCAAACCCTAAACCCTAAACCCTAAACCCTAAACCCTAAACCCTAAACCCTAAACCCCAAGTCTCAAATAGCTCAAAGCCTGAAAGGCATACCCATCAAGACAGGGTTGAGGGTTCAGGGTTTACGGTTTAGGGTTCGGGGTTTAGGGTTTAGGGTGTAGGGTTTAGCGGGCTTGGGGTATGGGGTATGGGGTATGGGGTATGGGGTATGGGGTATGGGGTATGGGGTATGGGGTACGGGGTACGGGGTACGGGGTATGGGGTATGGGGTATGGGTGTAGGGTTTAGGGTTTAGGGTTTAGGGTTTAGGGCTTAGGGTTTAGGCCTTCAAGGTTCTAACTCCAGGCCCGGACGCTGGGTACTCCCGGTACTCGGCGATGAGGATGTCGCAGACAGAGGTAAATCGGTGGAGCCCGCCATACAAACAGACCTGGATGCCAGGGGTA
Source organism: Symbiodinium natans (assembly GCA_905221605.1). Classification (NCBI taxonomy): domain Eukaryota; class Dinophyceae; order Suessiales; family Symbiodiniaceae; genus Symbiodinium; species Symbiodinium natans. Next base: position 365,009 of record CAJNDS010002424.1, read on the forward strand.
GGAGTATTTCAGGGGCTTACAGGGTCTAGGCTCAATCCTTAGCCCCTAAAGCCTAAACCCTAAACCCGAAACCCTAAACCCTAAATACCCTATACCCTATACCCGAAACCCTAAACCCTGAACCCCAAAGCTTCAACCCTAAACCCTAAACTCTAAAACATAAACTCTCAACCCTAAACCCTAAACCGCACCTCCGCGATCATGCTCTGAACATCCGGGTTCGGCCAGCTGATGAAGAAGGGGATGAGCTGCGCGATGATCTGCAGGTTTGCCGGGGTGTCGAGGTAGCGCTGGAAGATGGGCCTCGGGTGCACTTAGGGGGGGTTCAGGGTTTAGGGTTTAGGGTTTAGGATTCAGGGTTCAGGGTTTAGGGTTTAGGGTTTAAGGCTTAGGGTTTGGGGTTTAGGGTCAGGGAAAGTTGGCAGGCTTTGGGAACACTTAAGCTGGGGAAGCATGGCGGGTTCAGGGTTCTTGGGTCTCCCATGTCAGCAAAAGACAAGGTGTAGTGAGCCATTTTGATCCCACGACCGGCAGGCACTTTGCTTGGTTCTTCCTGTATGGCCGCAAGCCCTCATTCAAACACACTAAACCCTAGAATGAGGCGCGGACCCAATACAACTAAAAGAAGGACCAAACCTCAACAAAGAAGACAAAAGGGCAATTACCACAGGGTTCCTGCGTCGAACCTCTACGCACGCATCGCACAACTCGTCGCACGGGCGCAGGGGCAGGCGCGGGCCGCCGCTAGGCCCCCCTATGCCCTACACCCCAAGCCAAAAAACCCTAAACCCTAAACCCTAAACCCTGAAAAATGAAGCCTCCGCCCTAAGCAGTGAAACCCTAAACCCTGCACTTGCAATACTTCGGTGGGTCAGGTGTCCTCCACTCTTTCACCAAATCTAAGCTTGCTTCTCTCCTTTAGAAGACGACGACAGTGAGGACACCAGGGTTCAGAGTTTGGAGTTAGGTCTATAGGGTGTAGGTTTTTTTGGAGGGATTGGGGTTAGGTTGAGGGGCATAGGGCTTAGGGTTTAGGGTCAACAAAGCATGTATGCCGAAGGCGGAAAACCCCAGGCAAGAATCCTCTGAACCCTCAAAGCATACAAACCTCTGAGCCCCTAAACCAACCCTAAACCCCTAACCTCTAGAACGCTCTGAACCCATACAGCCACCCCCATGCCCTCCTCAACCGTACGACCCTAATTAAACCCCTGACTTCCTAAACCCAATCAACCCACCCCTGACTTCCTAGACCCAATCAACCGAAAACCCCTTAAACCTTAAACCCCTAAACCCCCCCAAACCCCCCAAACCCCCAAACCCCCTAAACCGCCCAAACCCCCCAAACCCCCCCTAAACCCCCCCAAACCCCAAAACGCGGGCCCAGGTGTCTGCGTCCAACAATGCCAGAGGAATTTGGTGGTGACGTGCACGAACCTTGGTATCCCCAGTTAATGGGTTGGTTACATTATACAGGCCCTAAACCCTGAACCCTAAACCCGAAACCAAAACCTAAAAAACCGGAAAAAGGGGTACCACAGGGCTACCAAGGAACATGTCCGACAGTACCACCTTCATGTTCTTGTGCATCTGCACCTCTTCAAGGGGTTCATGCGATTTGCTTGTTTTCTGTTTGGGGCTTACGGTTTAAGTTTTTAGCTTGGGGCTCGGTCGATTTGAGTGTTGTTTGTTCGGGGCTTAGGGTTTAGGGTTTTGGGGGGTTTTGGGGGCTTTAGGAGATTTGGGAAGATTTCGGGGGTTTGGGGTTGTGGGGTTGTGGAGTGTGGGGATTGGGGTTTAGGGTTTAGGCTTTAGACTTGATCCGGCGTCGACACCGCCTGCTCCGCCAAAATCTTCAGGTACGTCTGCACCGGAAACCTCATGGCGGTTCTCGCAAATTAACTCAACTGCTATGATGTTCCCTACTACCCCCCTCTACACTAACCCCCCCTAGGTTCCCCCAGATTTGTGGCTCTTTAGGGATAATGGAGCCGAATTAAGGTCATTTAAGGGCGAAACCAACGGGGGGGTTGGTAAAGAGCGAGGCAGTAGGGAAATCCATGAAGCTGCTCTTGAATTGAAAGCCTACACAATCCCGGTACCAATAGACCCCACTCATGAGCCCTGGCCCCTGTGGCAACGTAGATGATAGGACCTGCGCGCAATTGGCACCACTCAAAAGAGCTGTAGGTGTGACCCAAAACCCTAAACCCTAAACCCTAAACCCTAAACCCTAAACCCTAAACCCTAAACCCTAAACCCTAAACCCTAAACCCTAAACCCTAAACCGCAGCTACACTAAAAAAACTCTAATCACTTATCAGGGGCCCAGAAGTCTCCCCCCCTGTGCCATCCCAGAGGCTTGCTGAACGCCGCATCTAGCGCCTCGACGATCTCTGGCCTGTCGGAGGACTTGCTCATGGAACCCCTAAACCCTAAAACCTTAAACCTAAACCCTAAACCCCAAACCCAAAACCCGAAAACCTAAACCCTAAACCCTAACCCGAAACCCGAAAACCTAAACCCAAACCCTACACACCCACGGGTGCAAAGGCCCCCGCAGCTGGAGACCCGAAACGCGGTGTCTGAAACCGGCGAACCCCCCCCCTCCCCAGACAAAGCAACTGTAGCGGTTTAGGGTTTGGGGTTTGGGGTTTGGGGTTCAGGGTTCAGGGTTCAGGGTTCAGGGTTCAGGGTTCAGGGTTCAGGGTTTAGGGTTTAGGGTTTAGGGTTTAGGGTTTAGGGTTTAGGGTTTAGGGTTTAGGGTTTAGGGTTTAGGGTTTAGGGTTTAGGGTTTAGGGTTTAGGGTTTACCTTCTCCGAACCCTTCTGAAGCCCAGAGGTCCCTATCTTCCCCAGATAAACCCCCGCCCCCCCTCCCCCAACCCAGATACAACCTGGACCCTAAACCCTGGACCCTGAACCCTAAACCCTAAACCCTAAACCCTAAACCCTAAACCCTAAACCCCCCCCCCCCCTCAAACAGCCTGTGGGGCTCCGCTTCCTCAGGAGGTGGGTAGTTCTTGTCATGGTCATCCTGAGCGCAACGGGAGGGCTCAGAGGTTCGAGAGGCAGCTTCCTTTCTTCTGCTTCTATTTGTTAAGGCCTAGACCCTGAACCCTAGACCCCTAAACCCTAAACCCGACGACCCTGAAATGCAAACCCCGATGATTTGTTGGGCTAACATGGGAGCAGGAACTTAAAGATGAGGGTTTCAGGGTTTAGGGTTTAGGGTTTAGGGTTTAGGGTTTCGGGTTTCGGGTTCAGCGATCTAACCAATTAGGGCTTAAGACTTTGGGCAAGGATTCCGGGCTTAAGGTTTAGGATTCAGGGTTTAAGGCTTAGGGCTTAGGGCTCAGGTTTGAGGAGGGCTTTTGACTTAGGAGGGTTGGGCCCTGAACCCTGAACCCTGAACCCTGAACCCTAAACCCTAAACCCTAAACCCTAAACCCTAAACCCCGCGAAAGGCCCAGCGTCCCCAGCAAAGGTGCCGAAGGTCAGCAACTCCACAGCAGCAAAGTAGAGGAACTCTTGCTGCCCTCTTCTCTCCTCCACCTTTGTTGGGGTTTAGGGTTTACGGTTTAGGGTTTAGGGTTTGGGGGTTTGGGGGTTTGGGTTTAGGGTTTAGGGTTTAGGGTTTAGGGTTTAGGGTTTAGGCTTTAGGCTTTAGGCTTTAGGCTTTAGGCTTTAGGCTTTAGGCTTTAGGCTTTAGGCTTTAGGGGTTTTAGGGCTTAGCGCTTCGGGCTGCGGGCTGCGGGCTTAGGTTGCAGGATGCATCTGAGATTCGTTAGGGTGGCCATCTCTGCAGGGCTTATAAGGGGACTTCAAGGGCACGTTAGAGCTTTTCGGGTTTAGGGTTGAGGGTTTAGGGTTTAGGGTTGAGGGTTTCCAGTTTGGGGGAATTAGGATTCACAACATAAAATTGTGTTTAGGCTTAGGGCTGTGGGTCCTTTGAATCTCGGCCTCATGTGGGTCTTCCCTAAATCCCTGCAGCATTGAGACTAAACGTCGCGCATCTGACCGGAGCTGCCCTAAACCCTAAACCCTAACCTAAACCCTAAACCCTAAACCCTAAACCTTAAACCCTAAACCCTAATTAAGCCCTAAACCCAGGCCCAAAACCCACCCGGCCTCAGAAAACTTTCGGCCACCGCCACCGCCACCCAGCGAGGAGCCGATCTCGCCTTTTGCCTTGGATTCCAGGTTAAGTAAGGTTTAGGGTTTAGGGTTTAGGGTTTAGGGTTTAGGGTTTAGGGTTTAGGGTTTAGGGTTTAGGGTTTAGGGTTTAGGGTTTAGGGTTTAGGGTTTAGGGTTAGGTTTAGGGTTTAGGGTTTAGGGTTTAGGGTTTAGGGTTTAGGGTTTAGGGTTTAGGGTTTAGGGTTTAGGGTTTAGGGTTTAGGGTTTAGGGTTTAGGGTGTAGACTCGTAACCCCATTGCACCGTGTCATCGAAATCCATGAACGCGCGGTCGTCGGTGATGTCAATTCTCGCGGGTTCTACCCGTCCTGTCGTACGCTAGCTCCACCGTCATGTCTTCGGAAGCTCCCTTGAACCTTTTCTTCGCAAGTCTGCTCGCAACCAGCTGGAGGGTTGCGTTCTGATCGCTGATGTCGTCCCTCTCAAATGTCACGAACAACTTGCTTGTTCTCGGGTAATCGCTCCCCAAGTGCCAGAAGCAATCACTCACAGTGAGCTTACTCGCGGCCTGCAGCGAGATCGAGCGTGCCATCGCATGTTTGTGCCGAGATCTCTTGCCCGCGTCTAGGGTTTAGGGTTCAGGGTTCAGGGTTCAGGGTTTAGGGTTCAGGGTTTAGGGCTCAGTCAAACGAGAGCTAAGCAATCAGCCCTAAACCCTAAATCCGAAACCTAAATCCTAAACCTAAACCCACCGAGACCTCCCTAAAATGCCCCAAACCCCACACCTAGCACTTAAACCTATAAACCCTAAACCCCAAACCCCACCTGCTGGAATCTCAGACTTCAAGCCTTCGAACCCTAAACCCTAAACCCTAAACCCAAACCCCAAACCCTAAACCCTAGTCAAGGTTGACCAACCTGAACGCCTCAAACCAGAAAGCTTCAAGCCCTAAGCCCTAAACCCTAAACCCTGAACCCTAAACCCTAAACCCTAAACCAACTGTCCGGGATGCAGCCGACACTGGATGGAGGCCCTTGCGACGGCTCCTCAAGGGCCGGTAGAGGGGGGTTTGGGTTTTGGGGGGTTTGGGTTTTAGAGGAGGGTTTAGGGATTAGGGTCTAGGGTTTAGGGTTTCGGGTTTAGGGTTAGGGTTTAGTAGGGTCTAGGGTTTCGGGGTATCTGTGACCTCCCCCCCCCCCCAAAGAGAACCCAAAGCCTTCCAGACCTTCAAGCCCTAAGCCCGGAACCCCAAACCCCAAACCCCAAACCCCAAACCCCAAACCCCAAGCAGCCCTAAACCCAAAACCCTAAAACCCCTAAACCCGAAAACCCCTAAAGCCCTAAACCCTAAACCCCTAAAACCCTAAACCCCTACACCCCAAACCCCCAAACCCTTAAACCCCTAAACCCCTATACCCTAAACCCCTAAACCCCTAAACCCCTAGACCCCTAGACCCCTAAACCCCTAAACCCCTAAACCCCTAAACCCCTAAACCCCTAAACCCCAGTGGCCTCTGGTACAAGCTGGCGGTCTTCCCCAAACCGCGCGCTGCCGGAGAACCGGGAATGGCCAGGAGCTTCTTGTAGGCCTCTGTCTGCTTCCTCGGATGCTGTGGGATCATAGAACCCGAAACCCTAGGCCCTAAACCCTAGGCCCTAGGCCCTAAACCCTAAACCCTAAACCCTAAACCCTAAACCCGAACTTACGCAAGTCTTCTACATGGAGGGAAGGGGGGGTGGGCCGTGTTGAGAGAAGCCCTAAACCCTAAACACGCTCATCTCGCTATCTCTTGATAAACACCCCAAAACCATAAACCCTAGACCTCACAGGGAGGTTTCGGAGAAATCCACTGCCATGAAGTGGTATGGAGCAAGGACCTTTGTGCTACAAGAGAAGCCGGACCATGAAGTGTTGATGGCGGTCCAAAGGGGCGCCAAACCCTAAACCCTAAACCCTAAACCCTAAACCCTAAACCCTAAACCCTAAACCCTAAACCCGAAACCCTAAACCCTAAACCCTAAACCCTAAACCCTAAACCCTAAACCCTAAACCCTAAACCCTAAACCGAAACCCCACACTCTAGACTCTCGAACATGGTCGAGGCTCCTGTGGGTCAAAGGGCTCCTGCAGCCGCAGGCCCGTACCCCAAGCCCACAACACAGCACAGCCCCGAGCCCAACACAACTGAAACCACTGGAACTCAAAACGCAAAGCCTTATAAAAGAAAAAACAAACTCCAACCACCCCGAAACCCTAAACACTGAACCCTCAATCCTATACTCTCAGCCTGAAGAAACCCTACACCCCAAACCCTAGCCCGAGGGCCCTAAACCCTAACCCCCCTAAACCCAAAACCCAAAGCCCTAAGCCCTAAGCCCTAAACCCTAAACCCTAAACCCTATGTAAAGGAAGCGAGGGGCTTGGGTGCCGAGGAGATGGCATCCTGGTGCTCGACAAGGGCCTCATACTGCTCCGCCCGCCTTGCTTCCTGCGCCGCATGCTGGGTTTAGGGTTTAAAATTTAGGGTTTAGGGTTTAGGGCTTGGGGTTTGGGGTTTGGGGTTTAGGGTTTAGGGTTTAGGGTTTAGGGCTTAGGGTTTAGGGTTTAGGGTTTAGGGTTTAGGGTTCAGGGTTCAGGGTTCAGGGTTTAGAGCTTGGGTTGCTGTTGGGTTTCGGGTTTTGGGTGGCTTAGGATGAGCCTGGCTGCTTCGGACAGACTTCGTTGATCTTCTTAGTTTTTGTTCTTGTTTTTTTTTTGGGGGGGGAGGGGAGGTGAGGCCCACCTGGTTACAACCCTGATACCTAAGCCACAAACCCCAAACCCCAAACCCGAAACACCCTAAACCCTAAACCCTAAACCCTAAACCCACAGGGCCCCGGTCCTCTTCCGTGATAAGGCCGTAGAGGCTGGACTCAAACTTCTGCGCGTCCATGTTCACCACGCAGGCAGTGACCTGCGAAGGCAGGGGGCTCCCATACTTGGAGGTTCAGGGTACTTATCGGTTTAGGGTTTAGGGTTTAGGGTTTAGGGTTTAGGGTTTAGGGTTTAGGGTTTAGGGTTTAGGGTTTAGGGTTCAGGATTTAGGGTTTAGGGTTTAGGGTTTACGGTTTAGGGGTACTTCTGAACTAACCATAACTATACTTATAACCCACCAACGAGCCCCTAAAGTGCCCTAATATGGTTCTTCTAAGTACAGTGATAAGTACAGTTTTAATTGGTTAATAAGTACCATGAACCCCAAGGGGGCTCTCACGTCTCAAAAGGTGTTGCCTCGGCTTTGAAAGTCTTAGGAGGGGGGGGGGGTGCTTCGGAACTGGGACATTTAGGGTAGTGGTTGAGGTGCTGGATTCCACTTGCTTTTTTTTGTAAACCTAAGCCCTAAACCCAAAACCCCAAACCCTAAACCCTAACTTCAGCCCTAATCTCTTGGTATGGTAGCAAGAAACTCCAACACCTCTTGCTTACGTTTTAGGCTTTAGGGCGTGCAGGGCATAATTCGACTCGGCCTGTGCTTTCCTGGAGGGTAAGCCAGCCTGAAGGCCAGCTCGCCTGGGGCTCCCTCGCTGGGTCTCATTGAGCGCTCCAGCGCCCGCCTACCCCAAAAGACAAGAGAGTGGGGTGGCGGGCGGGTTTAGGGTTCAGGGTTCAGGGTTTAGGGTTTAGGGTTCAGGGTTTAGGGTTTAGGGTTCAGGGTTCAGGGTTCAGGGTTCAGGGTTTAGGGTTTAGGGTTTTAGGGTTTGACCTGCTGGTTCATAGACCGAACGAAGAGCTCCAACATCTTCGGGTTGCCTGGGCCAACAGCTCGGGAGATGGACTTTGATTGGAGTTTGGGGTTTGGGGTTTGGGGTTTAGGGTTTAGGGTTTAGAGTTTAGGGTTTAGGGTTTAGGGCTTGGGGTTTAGGGTTTAAGGTTTAGGGCTTGTCCTCAGATGCTCTTGCTGGGTGCCAAAGCCGCGAAAAACAACGCTTCAGTCGTTTCGTGCTTGGGCTTGCGGAAGTGGCTTCAGGATTTTGGGTGTTAGGGTGTTAGGGTGTTAGGGTGCTAGGGTGTTAGGGTGTTAGGGTGTTAGGGTGTTAGGGTGTTAGGGTGTTAGGGTGTTAGGGTGTTAGGGTGTTTGGGGTTTAGGGTTTAGTAGGGGCTTTGACTGCAGCCTACGGGCCGTACATGACCTGACGGACGCGGTTGATGTTGCAGCCCTCGGAGATATACATGATCCTTGGCAGTCTTCTTTGGGTGCATTAGCGTTTAGGGTTTGGGGTTTAGGGTTTGGGGTGTGGGGTTTGGGGCTTGGGGTTTAGGGTTCAGGGTTTAGGGTTCAGGGTTGGGGTTTGGGCTTTGGGTTTAGGCTTGGCAAACCAGTTCCCGCAGGCTCCAATCTCCTTTCGGTTGGAAAAACTCCTTGAATTGCCGACAACAGGATTAAGGGTGTAGGTGAAGTTACACCCTAAACCCGAAACCCGAAACTCTAAACCCTACACATACAGTTCCCAACTTTCGATGTCTTTTTGGTCTTCTTCAGGTGAGGCTTTGTAGCCTATGACACTATAGCTTAAACCCTTCTCTCTACACACCCAAAACCCTGTAAACCCCAAACCCTGAACCAGAAAGCCCGCCCCAACAGCCCGCAACCCTGAAAAAAAACCTAAAGCCCTAACCCTTCTACTCGAACACGCGGCTTAGGTGTTCGGGTTTACAGGGTTCAGGCGGCTAACAAGGCTCAGGCTTCAGGACCTACTTAACTAAACCCTATACTCTAAACTCTAAACTCTAAACCCTAAACCCTGAACCCTCAACCCTGACCCCTAAACCCTAAACCTTAAACCTAAACCCTAAACCCTAAACCCTAAACCCTAAACCCTAAACCCTAAACTCAAAACCCTAAACCCTAAACCCTAAACCCTAAACCCTAAACCCAATCATGTCGGCTCCGGCGTTACGCGCCCGGCCCGAGCCACAAGACACGGCAAGGCTCATTGCCATGAAGAAAGGGAGGTCCGTCTCCTCGTATAGGTTTTAGGGTTTAGGGTTTAGGGTTTAGGGTTTAGGGTTTAGGGTTTAGGGTTTAGGGTTTAGGGTTTAGGGTTTAGGGTTTAGGGTTTAGGGTTTAGGGTTTAGGGTTTAGGGTTTAGGGTCTAAGGTTTAGGATGCTTTTCTAGACCCAGGGGCAACCAAGGAAAAAATAAGGGGCCCTTTTTGGTTTTTAAGGGGAATATGATTATAAGGTAAACCCCAACCCTGAAAAAGGAACAAAGGGCCTACTCCGGGTCCTAGGTTTTGAGGTATAGGAGCTTAAGGCGCCAGAGGGCTGTACTGGGATTGGCGTTTGGGGTTTGGGGTTTGGGGTTTAGGGTTTAGGGATTTAGGGTTTAGGGTCTAGGGCTTAGGGTTCAACATCTCAAGCGAAGTCAGCCCCAACGCTGACCTGCAGTCGGACATGTTGCCTAAACACGCAACCCTTTGCTCGTCATACCGCAGTGAACGGAGATTGTTGAACATAGCAGCTGGTTCATTCGCGTCATATAGGGCCCCTAATATTTCGAACAGGGTTTTGGGGCGTTATTATGGTATAGTCATAAAGGGACCATAAGGGAATACTAGTAGTAATTATTCCGCAGCTCGGGCATGATTGCTCACACTGCCATCTGCACATCTCAGATATGACTCCGGACTTCTCCAGCGCTGCTCCATTACTCACAGATGCGGGTCTACTTCCCGCCCTCCCCTGCGCAGTCCTTACTTGAAGGTTCATGGGGTACTTGTAAGTAGGGTTGCAAGTCCCCTAAATAAGGTTCTTACCATAGACACCCTACTTGTAGCCCTTCTTATAAGTACCCATGAACCTCCAAGTAGTCACTAAGAAACGAAGGTGTTCGCTGGCGTCAGCGAGCGCACCTAAACTCTAAACCCTAAACCCTCAGAACTACGTTGGCCCCTCAAAAGCCTCTGAAAACACATCCTGGATATGATCCTCTGGGATGCTCCCCCTGACACTAACAGTCCTCAATGGGGATGACAGTAGCTGGTACTACAATCCCTGCTAAGGGTTTAGGGTTTAGGGCTTAGGGTTTAGGGTTTAAGGTTTAGGGTTTAGGGTCTGGGGTTTGCGGTTTGGGGTTTAGGGTTTAGGGTTTAGGGTTTAGTATAAGGGGGGGACATCCTGAATATGATCCTCTTTTCCCCAATGAGGGAAATATAAAGACTTTCTCCTCCACGCAGTCAACCAGGAGGATGATGTTGCCCATGTCCTTAGGCGAAGACACGGAGTTTAGTTTCCCTTAGACTCTAACCCTTAGACCCCGAAACCCTAAACCCGAGATATCGGCTTGTGGCTTGGGGTAACAGGCTACCGGGTTTAGGGTTTAGGGTTCAGGGTTCAGGGTTCAGGAATGATAGGACTTGACGAGAATCCCAAATACAAAATGGTGTAGCTTAGGAGTTTAGGGTTTAGGGTTTAGGGTTTAGGGTTTAGGGTTTAGGTTTAGGGTTTAGGGTTTGGGGCTTTCCAGGGAGTCCTGCTGGGACCCCTGAGGATGTACCCCTAGAGGTTCCCTTCATATACGCCCAGTAACCCTAAGCCCAAAACCCTAAACCCTAAACCCTAAACCCTAAACCCTACACCCTAAACCCTAAACCCTAAACCCTAGGCCCTTTCATTCCCTTGGAGGATCTTGGAAAGGGTCCCCAAACCCAAGGGTACAACCTCAGGGGTCCAAGGAAGAGTGCCATGAGGTTTGGGGCTCAGGCGCCTGAATTCCCAAGTACAACATGGGGTTTAGGGTTTAGGTTTTAGGCTTTAGGGTTTAGGGTTTAGGGTTTAGGGCTCAGGGTTTAGCGTTTAGGGCTCAGGGTTTAGCGTTTAGGGTTTAGGGTTTGGGGTTTGTTTAGCTAGACGTCCTATTTCAAGCGAGCATCGCTCTCTGCAAGCTCCTTCTGGATGTCGGAGGAATTCCATAAGCCTCGGAGGCCCTAAACCCTAAACCCTAACCCAAAACCCTAAACCCTAAACCCTAACCCCAAACCCTAACGTGCAACGTTCGTCTTAGTCGGTGAGGCAGAGTTGGGCTGTCACATCTGCTTGGGCCCCGCTCAGCCCCAAATCCCCAAGCCTTTCGGTTCAGGGTTTAGGGTTTAGGGTTTGAGGGTTTAGGGTTTAGGGTTTAGGGTTTAGAGGGTTTAGAGGGTTTAAAGGGTTTAGAGGGTTTAGAGGGTTTAGAGGGTTTAGGGTTTAGGGTTTAGGGTTTGCAGCAGACATAAAATCCTCATTGGGATTCTCTTCGTAAGCCCACCCAAAAAATGCAGGCATCGAGTGCTCAAGGTACACCACCAGAGTCTCAGAGACTGCCAGGAAACAGTTCCGCACGCACGCGAGGAGGAGACGTCGAACGAGCCGACGCTGGTCCTAGGGATCATAGGCTCGAGCGGCTTGACTGTTTTGGGGCCTTTAGGGGGCTCGACGTTTCTCGTGGGTTTAGGGTTTTGGGTTTTGGGGGGCTTTGGGAGTTTTAGGGCTGAGGGGTGATCTGAGAGACCCTAGACCCTAAACCCTAAACCCCAAACCTTACACCCTGAACCCTAAACCCTAAACCCCAAACCCTAAACCCTAAACCCTAAACCCTAAAAAACCCCAAGTCCTCGTCCCCACGGTGGAGCGTTGCACCGGGCCCCAGCTGTCGATAAGCCTCCGCCAAGAATTTAACAGCTTGAAAAGGCGGCTTCGGGTTTGGGGCTTAGGGCTTAGGGTTTAGGGTTTAGGGTTTAGGGTTTAGGGTTTAGGGTTTAGGGTTTAGGGTTTAGGGTTTGGGGTTTAGAGTTTAGGGTTTAGGGAATTGAAGGGTCAAAGGGGTTTTTGAATTGTGTACAAGGCAAATCCTGCTTCTGAGGGCGGCATCAAAGCAAGACGTGCGGGAGGCTCGTAAGCCATCATGTAACATCACGACCCGCTCCAGACCATTCTATACACATCTAAAATGTCTGGTTTCAAGTTCTCACCCCCAAACCCCAAACCCTCAGCGCCCTAAACCCCAAACCCCAAACAACAAGCGCCCTAAACCTCAAACCCCTAAACCGAAAACCCCTTAACCCCCGAAACCCTGAACGCCCTGGACCCTACGCACCCCTAAACCCTAAACCCTCAACCCTACATTCCCTGCTTAGGCCGTACCCACCCTTTTTTAGGGTGCCTGGACCCAGAAGATACCCGGCAGTGATGGACACCTTTACTGGATGGACAATGGGTGGAGCCATTGGAGAATGGTTGAATATAGAGCCCCTAAAACTCACTAGGCCACCAGAGTGGCGCCCATATTTACATAGATATCCTCTGATCCTCCTCCGCCCGTTCCGCCCCCCCCCCCCCCCCCCTCCCCGCAGCCCCCCCCTGACCCCACCTCCCCTCCCTGCTCCCCCCCTCCCTGAACCCCCCCCCCTCAAGCCGCCGCCCTAGACCCTAACCCCTTACCTGACCCCCGCCCCACTACCTTCACCACGCCTTTGTAGGGAAAGCAAGGGCGTGTGGGAATTGAGGGGACAGCCCTAAACCCTAAAAGGCAGTGGTTTGGGTGGTGGCCTGTGAAAGCTCACAGCGGGTGGGGAGAAGAACCCAGCACCAATGAAATTGTTGGATTACATTGACAAGATGCCTTCGCTTGACATGCCGCCCCCCCCACACCCCCTGGGTGTGTAGGGGCGCCATTTACGCATGGCACTTACTGCGGCTGCGCGGCGAGACGCCCTAAACCCTAACCCCTAAACCCTAAACCCTCAACCCTCAACCCTCAACCCTAAACCCTAAACCCAAAACCCTAAACCCTAAACCCCCTACAGGGCCTCGCAGATGGTGGAGAGGTGGCCCTCCTGGGAGATAAGTGCCCCGCTCCTCAACCTCAGCATTGGCCAGGGTGGGCCTAGTAGGGCTTAGTTTAGGGTTTAGGGCTAGGGTTTAGGGTTTAGGGTTTAGGGGTTAGGGGTTAGGGGCTAGGGTTTAGGGTTTAGGGTTTAGGGTTTAGGGTTTAGGGTTTAGGGTTTAGGGTTTAGGGTTTAGGGTTTAGGGTTTAGGGTTTAGGGTTGAGGGCTTAGGGTTTAGGGGTTCGGGGTTTGGGGGTTAGGGTTTAGGGTTTAGGGCCTAGGGCTTAGGGCTTCGGCCTTGGGATTTCAGGGGAGGTTTAGGGGTTTAGGATTTGGGGTTTAGGGTTTAGGGATCAGCGGGCTGTCAGGGAAGGTTTAGGGTCTAGATCGGCTTTAGGATTTCAGGTAAGGTTTAGTGTTTAGGGTTTGGGGTGCTTGGTTTGGGGGGTTGAGGATTTGGGGTTCGTTTTTCACCGCGGGGAACCCTGATGCTCTTCGGCTGAGGCGTCCTCAACCCCCAAACCTTGAAGCCCCTTCGAACCTGGGGTTTAGGGCTTAGGGTTGAGGGTTTAGGTTTTAGGGATATGTGCTTCGAATTCCCTCGAGCTTTGTGTAGAGGTTTACAAAGATGCGACAACATCATGCCTAAGAACACCATAGCTCAACGACCCACATACGGGGGGGGGGGGGTCACCATATTTGGGGTAAGCCGTGGGCCTTTTTTGCGGAACCCTAAACCCTGAACCCTAAACCCTAGCCCCTAAACCCTAAACCCTAAACCCTAAACCCTAAACCCTAGACCCTAAACCGTGTATAAAAGGCGAGGGGCATGCTGATGTTGTGCACGATCACCACGCTGTAGCGGCAGAGGTGCGTCTCCAATAGGTGATCCACGATGAACCTTTGCCCAAGCGGTTGAGGGCTTGTATCGAGTTTGACCCTGTGAAACCCTAAACAACCCTAAACCCTCTAAGACCCTAAAACCCTAAACAACAACCCTAAAACACTCTAAAGCCCTAAAACCCTACAGCCCTAAAACCCTAAAACCCTAAAACCCCCTAAACCCCCTAAAACCCCTAAAGCCCCTAAAACCCCTAAAACCCTGAAACCCTAAAACCCCTAAAACCCCTAAAGCCCCTAAAACCCCTAAAACCCCTAAAACCCGAAACCCGAAACCCTAAACCCTAAACCCTGAGTTTCGGGCATCCCAACCGGCAAGCCCAAAAAAAACCTTAACCCCCGCAAGTCCTAGAACCCTGACTTCTTAGTCGCCACCCGCCCCTCAACCCCTGAAATCTTAGGGTTTAGGGTTTAGGGTTTAGGGTTTAGGGTTTAGGGTTTAGGGTTTAAACCCTCAAAGTATGGCCCTAGACAACCCGCAACCCCTGAAATCGTACGGGGCCTTTTGCTCTCCTGAAACGCTCACTCGTCTAGGCAAAATGCTGGTGCTGTTCCTTTGATTAAGCAATTTCGATATGCAATTGCAAGTGCTTTTTGGAAGGTTTGGCCTTGCAAACATCGGTGTTTGGGCTGCAGTCTTGATGCTACAGTATGTTGTACGGAGAGGCAAAAACGCACTGCAAACAACAGTGTGCTTAGTAGACCTTAAACCCCAAATGCAAAACCCTTAACCTTAAGCCCCGAACCCTAAACCCCAAACCCCAAAAGCCGAAACCCGAACCCAAAACCCTAGACCTCGAACCCTGAACCCCAAAACCCTAAACCCGAAACCCTAAACCCCACAACCTACACGCTGAACCCTAAACCCTGAACCCTGAACCCCAGACCTGACCCCAAAAAGCCGAAACCCTAATCCCTGAACCCTAAACCACAATACCCCAAAAACCAAAACCAAAACCCTAAACCCCAAACCCTAAATCCTTAGCCCTGAACCCCTAAACCCCAAACCCTAAACCAAACCCCGAACCCTACACACTAAACCCCTAAACCCTAAACCCCAAACCCTTGAAGCCCTAAACCCTAAACCCGATAAGCCCTAAACCCCCAAACCCCAAAACCCTAAACCCTAAACCCTACACAACCGCAGACTTGCTGAGGCGCTTCAAAGATTCGGCGTCCCCGACAAGGTCATCCAACACCTGCTCCGGGTTTCGGGTTTAGGGTTTAGGGTTTAGGGTTTAGGGTTTAGGGTTTAGGGTTTAGGGTTTAGGGTTTAGGGTTTAGGCTTTAGGGTTTAGGCTTGAGGCTTGAGGCTTGAGGCTTTAGGCTTTAGGCTTTGGGCTTTAGGCTTTAGGCTTTAGGCTTTAGGCTTTAGGCTTTAGGCTTTAGGCTTTAGGCTTTGGGCTTTGGGCTTTAGGCTTTCGGGTTAACCCTGCACCCTAAACCCTCAAAGCCCCTTGGAAAGGATGTGGGCGCCTTGGGCCTCCGACTCCAGCCCGTGAGCAGGCGGTAGTGCCAAATTTGCATCTTCGGGTCCGGCACGCGGGACCTGGGTTAGGGTTTGGGGTTTAGGGTTTAGGGTTTGGGGTTTAGGGTTTGGGGTTTAAGGTTTGGGGTTTGGGGTTTCGGGGTTTAGGGTTTGGGGTTTAGGGTTTGGGGTTTAGGGCTTCAAGGGTTTGGGGTTTGGGGTTTGGGGTTTAGGGTTTAGGGTTTGGGGTCTAGTGTTTAGGGATTGGGGTTTGCGGTTTAGGGTTTAGGGTTTAGGGTTTAGGGTTTAGGGTTTGGGGTTTAGGGTTTGGGGTGTAGGGCTTAGGGACTAAGGTTGAGGTTTAGGGATTGGGGTTTGGGGTTTGGGTTTAGGATGGTTTTTCGGGGGGGGGGGGGGGGGGTGGGGGGGGGGGGGGGGTGGGGGGGGGGGGGTGGGGGGGGGGGGTGGGGGGGGGGGGTGGGGGGGGGGGGTGGGGGGGGGGGGGGGGGGGGGGGGGGGGGGGGGGGGGGGGGGGAGGGGGGGGGGGGTGGGGGGGGGGGGGTGGGGGGGGGGAGGCATAATATATAAGGGGTTTCAGGCCATGCTTGCATGGTGAACCCATTGCAAGTTTCAAGAACTATGTCAAGGGGGGCTTGGGGGACCTTGCACGTGACACTCAAAGGATTCCCCGGATTCGGCTAGGGTTGTTTTTAGGGCGTTTAGGGGTTTAGCGGGTTTTAGAGATTAGAGGGTTTCGGAGTTTGGCGTGTTCTGCGGCTGCAGGGCTTGAAGAGGTTGAGGCTTTTGGCGCTTAGAGTTGCACAATATTCTAGCCCTGCAGAAGGTTGCTATGGGTGAATGAGAATGTTTGGCCGTGTATAGATGGCGATGCCTCTTCGTGTGGTATCGTTGACACAGCTGAAGAGTGATACTAACCGTGCTGGCTACCCTAAATCTTAAACCGCAAATTCCAGTTTCTACCTTGAACCCTACACCCCAAGCCTTAACCCTACACCCTTAACCCTAGACCCTAAACCCTAAACCCTAAACCCTGAGCCCTCCGTGGGGTCCAGGACACAAGGAATGGACGAATGCGGCGTTGTCCTTCACCACGCTGGCCACGTTCACGGTGGGCGTGCTGGCATCGGTGGCATTCCTTGGCGTGGAGAACCCTCCAGGGGGAGCCTTTAGGGTTTAGGGTTTAGGGTTTAGGGTTTAGGGTTGAGGGTTGAGGGTTTAGGGTTTAGCGTTTAGCGTTTAGCGTTTAGCGTTTAGGGTTTAGGGTTTAGGGTTTAGGGTTTAGGGTTTAGGTTCTTATTACGGCTTATTTAGGGACTGCTTGGGTAGAATAGGGACTACATATGGTATACCTAGGCGCGATGCCATGGGAATAAGTCTTAGGGGTCCGGTCCCTTCTAGGGCCCCTCCTTGCACCCCTTCGTACCCCAGGCTGAGCCTTGCACCTCAAAGCCTACGCAACCCGAAGGCCTCCCTCAACATGAAAAACAGCTGCCAGAAATTCCTAAACGCTGAAGAACCCCTAAGCCCTAAACCCTAAACCCTAAACCCTAAACCCGAAACCCTAAACCCTAAACCCAGCTTCTGCGTGGAGATGATGGCGCAGCAGACGGCCGCCATGTCCTGCAGCGTCGTGTGCTCTTCCCGGTGGTCCCCGTAGGCCACCTCCATCCTCGGTGGGGGTTTAGGGTTTAGGGTTTAGGGTTTGGGGTTTGGGGTTTGGGGTTTGGGGTTTGGGGTTTGGGGTTGAGGGTTTTTTGTGTTCGGACTGTATGGGGCGCGCCATGCCTCATCAAAAAAACCTCGGGAAATTGATGCCTCCATCGGAGACTCCTAAGGCGCTACAGGCCTAGGGTGCTCCCTGCAAAGTGCCAAAGGCTACCGCACATGCCTCGGGCACGCCTGCGTCTGAGCGCGGTACAGAACCAGCCAACCACTACGTATGAGGCGCAAAATCTGGACTCAGCGCTAGTACCGCACAGGTCAGCGCAAAGGGGCGTGGGGCCACTCCCAAAACTTGTGATGGTGTGGTGCAAGGACAAGCAGACAAAAAAGAATACACGTCCAACGTGCCACATGCCTACTTCTGAGGGTGGCGCGAAGACAAACATTACATGCAGACATGGGAATATGGGACGCGAAAAGGGTTTGGGGTTTAGGGATTGGGGTTTTGGGTTTAGGGTTTAGGGTTTGGGGATTAGGATTTGGGGTTTAGGGTTTAGGGTTTAGGGTTTTGGGTTTAGGGTCCGTCTAAACTTTGAACCCCCGACAAACACTGAACACGGAAGCCGCGCGCGCGTGTGTGCGCGCGTGCGGGAGGCCAAGTATCAGGTACTCCAAGAAGACCAGGCCCTTGAATGGGAACGCTTGCTTCACCTGGCTGCGCGTTCAAGCGCTGTCAGGAATTTCGGTTTTGGGGCTTAGGGTCTTCAGGCTTTAGGACATGTTGGCCCCAAACCCTAAACCCGAAAGCCTAAACCCCTACAGGGTTAACGCCACATACATGCACGTAAGGAGGGACGCAGGGGCTGGAGTTATTCGAGGCTTTTGCGTTTTTACAGGGTTCTCAAGGTAGGGTATTTTATGGAGTTCTTAAGGGTTTAGGGTTTAGGGCTTAGGGCTTAGGGTTTAGGGTTTAGGGTTTAGGGTTTAGGGTTTAGGGTTTGGGGTTTGGGGTTTAGGGTTGAGGGTTTAGGGTTAGGGTTTACTGTTTAGGGTTTCATGGAGGGTAGGTACCTAGGAAACCTTAGGCTGGGAAGCTTCGGGAGCCTTAGGGAGTAGTGAGGAGTATTAGGGAACCTTGGGTTAAAACCCCCCCCCCCCCCTCCGCTCGAAAACCCCCCTCCCTTAAGAACCCGATTATTGTTTTTCTTTGGATTGCCAGGGCATGCATTTAAGATTTTAGGGTTTTTAGGGTTTAGGGCTTTCGGGTTAGGGAACTTAATGGGGTCTAGGATCGGGGGGAGGGGGGGTTTAGGGACTGGGGTTTAGGGTTTAGGGTTTAGGGTTTAGGGTTTAGGGTTTAGGGTTTAGGGTTTAGGGTTTAGGGTTTAGGGTTTAGGGTTTAGGGTTTAGGGTTTAGGGTGTAGGGTTTAGGGTTTAGGGTTTAGGGTTGGCCAGAGTTTAGGGTACGGACTGAAGTGCTTCAACAGCCCACGGGCTCAAAGACCCTCCAAAAAAAACCCTCGAGCTCTTCCCAGTAGGCCCACAGACTTTCAGGGGTTTAGTGGGGTCTAGGATCGGGGGGGGGGGGGGTTTAGGGTTAGCTCAAACCCCTAAGCCCCAAAACTGTGAACCCCTAAGCCCCAGATCGTATATCCCTAAACCCTGACCCTCTAAATTTCTTCACACCAAACCCTAAACCCTACACCCTACACCCTACACCCGAAACCCGAAACCCTAAACTTAACCCGAAACCCACACCCCAGGGGGGCACCATGAGGTACAGCGTGTTCAGAATCTGCTCGTCCTCCAAGATTTCCGAGTCCCTCAGGCGGTACATCCTGACGAAGCTTGAGGGCTTGTAGGGTTAAGGGTTTAGGGTTTCGGGTTTTAGGGTTCAGGGTTTAGGGTTTAGGGTTAGGGGTAGTAGGGTTCAGGGTTTAGGGTTTAGGGTTCAGGGTCTCTGGGTCTGATGTAGGGGCCTGTGGCTTTATAAAGCAAGTCGAGTTCGGAGCGTCAAACTTTCTGGGTTCCCCAAACCCTAAACCCTAAACCCTAAACCCTAAACCCTAAACCCCACCTTTTCGCTTCCAAGCCCGAAAGAAGCGGAACAGACAGGGTTTAGGGTTTAGGGTTTAGGGTTTAGGGTTTAGGGTTTAGGGTTTCGGGTTTAGGGTTTAGGGTTTAGGGTTTAGGGTTTAGGGTTTAGGGTTTAGGGTTTAGGGTTTAGGGTTTAGGAATTAGGGTTTAGGGTTTAGGGTTTAGGGTGTAGGGTTTAGGGTTTAGGGTTTAGGGTTTAGGGTTTCGGGTTTAGGGTTTAGGGTGTAGGGTTTGGGGTTTGGGGTTTCGGGTTTAGGGTTTAGGGTTTATAAGGGTTTAGGGCAAGCAAAGATGTTTTGGGCTTAGGGGTTTAGGGCTAAGGGGTTGAGGGGCTCGGACCCACAAAACATAAACCCTAAACCGGAACCGTACAATATCTCCTGCACGTGAACGGAAAAGGTTTCTTGCACCTTGTATACGCAATACTAAATGCAGCCGTACGACAACGGTGACAGGTAGTGGAGAAGCAGCAGACAAGCCACATGCTCCAACAGCACAGCACTGCCCCCTAACGCCTAAACCTAAACCACGATGCGGACAACAACGTAGACAAGCAAGAAACACTGTCACCCCTTCGTTCTGCATCAGCTCGGCCATCATGTTTAGAGTGTAGGGGGCCTTGGGTGGGTACAGGGGCTTGGGTATTCTGCATCAGAACCTCCTGCCGGCCTTTCCTTGCTCGCCTGGTGGCCCTAACACAAAAAAAAAACCTCCAACATCTTCCCCTAAACCCGAAACCCTCAACCCTATACCCAGACTCGATAAGACTTGGTCTTGATAGGGATCTTTTGGGAACCTACAATATTTGTATAATAACCGAGACAATGGCCCCTGAACCTCGGCCCACCCCCAAACCCGAATTACCTCATACGAGTAGGCCCTCAGTCCTACACCCTAAGCCCCAAACCTTGAGCCCTAAACCCTATACCCTAAACCCTAGACCCTACATCCTAAACCCTAAGCCCTAAACCCTAAACCCTAGACCCTACACCCTGTACAAGCAGGCACGTGGGCCGAGTATCTTCACAACTTGCAAGAAGTTTTCGTAGTCGATGATGTCGACCTTGGGCGCTCAACGGCTAAGGCTTTTGGGGATTCAGGGTTTAGGGTTTAGGGTTTAGCTCAGGTTCACTCTGAGTGTTCAGGGCTTCCGGACTTATGCTATTTTTTTTAGGGCTTTGGGTTAGGAGTATTGTGGGCTTCAGGGTTCAGGGCCTTGTGGCTAAACCCTCAACACATAAACATAGCGGTGCTCTGGCGCCCGGCTAAAGGCTGTACTTCTGGCCAAGCCCCTTGAGCCAATGAAAAGGAACGAACCAAAGTGCAACACACACACACACACACACACAAACACACAACGAGTACCTGCGGCCCCTAAACCCTAAACCCTAAACCCTAAACCCTAAACCCTAAACCCTACAGCCGAAACTCCAAAACATCCGAAGGAGTCGCCTCAAATGGGCCCTTGCCTCTTCAGATTCCGCACGGGCTTCCCAGGTCATTTTCTTAAGGGTTTAGGGTTTAGGGTTTAGGGTTTAGGGTTTAGGGTTTGGGGTTTAGGGTGTAGGGTTTAGGGTGTAGAGTTTAGGGTTTAGGGTTTAGGGTGCCTCCAATCGCTGCACTTCCGGGATGCCGGAAACCCAGAACCCCGAAAGCCAAACCTCTCAATGCCTGAACTCCTGAAACGCCCCTCAAGCCCTCAAGCCCTGCGTAAATCCCAATTAAACTCCAACCCTAAACCCTAAACCCCAAACCCTAAACTCTAAACCCTAAACCTCCTGAAGTGTATGCTGCGGGGCTTTGGACCAGTCCATGTGCTGAAGGAGATCCGTGCGCTTCAGCAGCGTCTGGAGAATGACCAGAACCTGCACTGGCCGATCTCAAGCCCAGAAGGGTTTAGGGTTTAGGGTTTAGGGCTTAGGGCTTAGGGTTTCGGGCTTAGGGCAGGGGGTTTACCGTGCATGTTTTGTCAAGGTTTTCGTTTGGAGGGTTTGTGGGGTCGGGGGGGTTGGTTGCGTCCTTGTTGCTTCTCGCAAGCCCTTCAAAGCCCATGGAAGGCCCGCTCTTGGGATTCAAGGGCAAATCATTCCTAAACCCTAAACCCTAAACCCCAAACCCCAAACCCTAAACCCTAAACACTAAACCCTAAACCCTAAGCCCTAAGCCCTAAACCCTAAACCCCAAATATACCCGAGACACTAATCCCGCAAAACCCTCTAAACTCTCTGAAACCGCGAACTCAGTTGTCCGGTATCACGAAAAACGTAAGGATAGCCGTTGGGACTCTACCGTGATTATGTATCCCCCATACAGGTTGAAGATTACCTACTCGAGCTTTATGTGAAGGTTTATAGGGTTTGGGGTTTAAGGTTTAGGGTTTAGGGTTTGGGGTTTAGGCTTTAGGGTTTAGGGTTACTGAGTCAGATCTCCGTGCCAAGCAGCATCTACAATGACCTTTGCCCGATGCTCAGATTTGCCCTCGATGGGACGACGGCCCTGGATCAAGACCTTCGAAAACCTGAGGCGTGAGAGATTTAGGGTTCGGGGTCTAGGGTTTAGGGTTTAGGGTTTAGGTTTTAGGGTTTAGGGTCTAGGGTTTAGGGTTTAGGGTTTAGGGTTTAGGGTTTAGGGTTTAGAGTTTAGGATTTAGGGCTTCGGGTTTAGGGAGGTACACCAAAGCAAAGTGCTGTTGGCTTCTGTACACACCTATCCCACCCTCCCCCTCTCGCACCCTCACACTCTCCCACCCTCACCCTCTCCCACGCTCCCACTCTCCCAGTATCCCAGTATCCCACTCTCCCACTCTCCCACTCTCCGCAGTCCACGACACGCCGTTTCCCGCGAGAACAGACTAGTTTAGGGTTTAGGGTTTCGGGCTTAGGGTTTAGGGCTTAGGGTTCAGGGTTTCGGGTTTAGGGTTTTAGGGGTACCCTAAGCGTTTCGACCATTCGCGGCCCATGGGCTCTCTTTGCGTAACATCTAAACCTTAAACCCTAAACCCTAAACCCCAAACCCAAAACCCCAAACCCCAAACCCGACCTAGATGCCCTAAACACCCAAAACCGACGCAGAAACCAGAAACCCCGAGCCCTAAACCCTACACCCCCAATTTCGAAGGTCGAGGCACTTCATGGTCAGAGTGATCAGAAAGGGCACATTGATGCCCTGCTTGAAGACCTTGAGCAGGCTCGTGGCAGACTCCTCACGGTCAAATGCTGCAAGAACGGGGGCAACCTAAACCTTAAACCCTAAACCTTGAACCCTGCACCCCAAACCCTAAACCCTGAACCCTAAACCCTAAACCCTAAACATTGAAATTATATTATGGCATATGGGGGGGGGGGGGGGGGGGTATTTAATATCAGGGGGTGGGGGGGGGGGGTTTAATAGTAGGGGGAGGGAATGAACTAGAGGGCGAACTCAGGCCTTGAGAGCTTAAGGGGTTCATGCAGGCTTTAAGGCTTGACGGGCTTGACTTAGGGCTTTAAGGGAATTTAGGGTTTAGGGTTTAGGGTTTAGGGTTTAGGGTTGAGGGTTGAGGGTTTAGGGTTTAGGGTTTAGGGCTAGGCTCAAAAAGCTTCAGGTTTTTGACTACAAGGCTCTGCCTAGCAGATCGTTTCGTCCCCCGCGTCGCCTTCTCCTCTTTCGTTCCGTTCTCCTTCTTGTGCCGGACATTCATCTCCTGGGACCAGAGCATCGCAGATAGGGTTTAGGGTTTAGGGTTTAGGGTTTAGGGTTTAGGGTTTAGGGTTTAGGGTTTAGGGTTTATAGGGTTTAGGGTTTAAGGCTTATAGGGTTTAAGGGGTTTAGGGGGTTAGGGTTTCATCTCCCGGGGCCAGAGCGACGCAGACAGGACTTGGGAGCATTGGGGAGTCATACCCTCGAACCCCGAAACCCTTGATGCCCCAGAACCCCACAAAAAGCCCCTGAACAAGCCCTGAACCCTAAACCCTAAACCCTAAACCCTAAACCCTAAACCCTAAACCCTAAACCCTAAACCCTAAACCCTAAACCCTAAACCCTAAACCCTAAACCCTAAACCTAACCTTCCTAGCTCAACCCTAACCTTCCTAAACCCTAAACTCTAAACACTGAACCCTGCCTCAAAGCGCCACACCTTGAACGAACGCAACCCTTCCCACCTCAGTTACATCCTCTGGGACCGAAACCCTACCGCAAAAAAACAAAGCAGCCCCTCGACCCTCAAGGCCCGGAAAATTGCCGGAAACCCTCGACTCAAGACCCTAGATCCTAAACCCTAAGCCCTAAGCCCTAAGCCGTAAGCCCTAAACCCTAAACCCTAAACCCTAAACCCTAAACCCTAAACCCTAAACCCTAAACCCGCCACTTGAGCCCTGCACCTTAAAGCCCTGAAAGCCCACTGAAGCTTTCTTTTGCCCAGTCTCGGCCCGGCAGCTACCACAGGCCCAGTTCCTGGCGGGTGTAGGGATTTCGGGCCCTGAGCCCTAGAACGGCTTTAGGAGGAAGACCCTAAACCCTAAACCCTAAACCCTAAACCCTAAGTGACTCAAGGGCTCCTCCTTGAAGCCTTGCTCTGTATAGGGTTTAGGGTTTAGGGTTTAGGGGTTTAGGGGTTTAGGGTTTAGGGGTTTAGGGGTTTAGGGGTTTAGGGGTTTAGGGTTTAGGGTTTAGGGTTTAGGGGTTTAGGGTTTAGGGGTTCAGGGGTTCAAGGTTTAGGGGTTCAGGGTTTGGGGTTTAGGGCTTTTTTCTTACTTCAACGAAAACAACAGCCGGGTAGCATGGACGGCCCCGGCAGGGTAATGGGCTTCGGGAGGCCTAAACCCCAAAACCCAAAACCCTAAACCCTAAACCCAAATTGAGCAGGAAGAGAGCCCAAATTGAGCAGGAAGAGAGCCCCCAGAAAACTTTCAACACCACAAAGCCCCAAACGCGCCAGCCCTGTAACCACATCAGAAAAGAGCTGGCGACTCTGCAAGGGAACCTAGAAGAAAAAAAGGAGGCAAAATGGTACTGGGGTATCAAGTAAGCCCGAAGCCCTAAGCCCTAAGCCCTAAACCCTAAGCCCTAAGCCCTCAGCCCTCAGCCCTCAGCCCTAAGCCCTTAAGCCCTTAAGCCCCTAAGCCCTAAGCCAACCCAAACCTGAATAAACGTAAACCCTCAGCCTCAGGAGTAGGATGAAGCTCTGCAGCGTCTGGAGGAAGAGCTTGTCATCCTCAATCTTGTCCTGGCGGCAGTTTAGGGGGTAGGGATGAAGGCCGTGCGTCCCAGAGTCCCCCCCCCCTATAGGCTGAAGGCCATAAGGATATGAAGTAGAGTATATGATTCTTGTATACCCAGAAGGACACCAAATATATACACTCACCAATATTCAAAAGGAACCTTATATACACTCACCAAAAACAATAATATAAACCCTGCTTCATATCAGTTTTGGGGTTTGGGGCCTTAAGGTTTAAGGTGTAGGGTTTAGGGCTTCGGGCTTAGGGTTTGGGGCTTGGGGCTTAAGGCTGCGGGAGTTGGGGTCCTGGGGCTTACAGAGCTCGGGCTCTCTTCTAAATTCATGACATGGCGCCCTAAACCCTAAACCCTAAACCCTAAACCCTGGTTCCTCATCCTTGAACCAGTGGTCGAAGAGCTTGCCCACCTCTTCGAGCACCTTGCACGGTTTAGGGTTTAGGGTTTAGGGTTTAGGGTTTAGGGTTTAGGGTTTAGGGTTTAGGGTTTAGGGTTTAGGGTTTAGGGTTTAGGGTTTAGCCCCAAACAACCTCAAAGCCGAAGAAACGATAGCTTCGGATGCTGTGGCATATCTGTGGCGGCTTGCGAGAACTGACAATATGTACATCATAGATCACATCTCTGTATATTCAGATGCATCCATCCAGCATTCTGATGTCCTAATTCACGTTCCTAAACCCTAAACCCTAAACCCTATACCCTATAAACCCTGAACCCTAAACCCTAGACCCTATCATAATGGCAGCCAGTCTAGGCTTGCACAACCCGAACACCCTGAAACCCAGAATGCCCTCAGCCGAGGTCTATCCCCCCGACAACCCGGAGCTAGAGGCTTAGGGTCGCCAACCCTAAACCCTAAACCCTAAACCCTAAACCCTAAACCCTAAACCCTAAACCCTAAACCCTAAACGCCCTCCAAGAAGCATTCAGATGCTGTAGCTCGGCGGTGATGAAATCGACTTCAAAGGCCAGGAGGTTGCCTTCGCGGAAAGGGTTTAGGGTTTAGGGTTTAGGGTTTAGGGTTTAGGGTTTAGGGTTTAGGGTTTAGGGTTCAGGGTTTAAGGTTCAGGGTTTTGGGTTAGAATGGAACTAGAACATGAAGCTCTGATCCCTTAAAACCTTGGAATGAGTGAGCTCCCCACTGAGAGACACCAGCAAACCCCTAAAGCCCAAACCCCAAACCCTAAACCCTAAACCCTAAACCCCAAAAAAAGACTCTTGGGTTCGACCCAAAATCTCTAGAAAAGATAATAAAACCAAACTAAGCCCCTCACCAGTTTAGCAGAGAACAACCATAAACCCTAAACCCTCAACCCTAAACCCTAAACCCTAGACCCCTAAACCCTAAGAGGGAAAGGGGTGAAAAGGCCTTCGGGTTTCGGTGTGTGAGCTTAAGAACGTCAGGGTTGGATCTTCGACTTCTGAGGACTTCTGGGGTTCAGGGTTTTGGGGCTTTGTGGGGTTTAGGGTTTAGGGTTTGAGGGTTTTAGGGTTTAGGGTTTTAGGGTTTAGGGTTTAGGGTTTTTGGGGGTTTGGGGGTTCAGGGTCGGTTTAGGGTTCAGTGGTTCAGTGTTAAGGGCTTTTGGGCTTACTTCAGTCTGTCCCTCCCCACGTAGCCACTGACTTTTGGTAACTCATAGTAAACCCCAAACCCTAAACCCTAAACCCTAAAATCCATGTCAGGATTTGAGGGCTTGAGGCGTTCGTGTTTTCGGAGGTCGGGCGACCTGTGTGGGTGAGGCTCACTGGAAGAGGTCAAGTTAAACCCTAAACCCTAAACCCTAAACCCTAAACCCTAAACCCTAAACCCTAAACCCTAAACCCTAAACCCTAAACCCTAAACCCTAAAC
Organism: Symbiodinium natans; assembly: GCA_905221605.1. Lineage (NCBI taxonomy): Eukaryota > Dinophyceae > Suessiales > Symbiodiniaceae > Symbiodinium > Symbiodinium natans. Next base: position 391,205 of record CAJNDS010002424.1, read on the forward strand.
CCTGCACGGTAGAACCTACATCCGAAACCCGAGGCCCAAGCCCGAGCCTTTAGGGCCTAAGCCCGAAACCCTGCAATCCTAAAACCTGAAACCCCTGAAGCCCCAAACCCGTTGGCTATAGTTTCGAGTGCATTGATGCAATTTAGGGTTTCTGGGTTGAGTTGTGTAGGGTTTAGGACTTCAGCTTAGGGCTTACGTGGAGGTACTTGTAAGTAACTATGGTTGTAACCTAAATTATTTCGGGACTTACAACCCTACCTACAAGTACTCATGAGCCAGGGCGGGCCGGGGGGGGGGGGGGGGGGGGGGGTATTTCGCATGTCCGCCGCGGCGGCCTACGACCTGAAACCCTAAACCCTAAACCCTAAACCTGAACCCTATGGTCTGGAACCGTAGACCCTAACATCGAAACCCCATCTCCCCCAATTAGGGTTTAGGGCTGAAAAAGCCCGGTTGCAGAAGAAGCGGAGGGCATGTAGAGTCATGGTGTTGGCCACATTGTCGTCATCAAAGCCTTGTGAGGACAGAGCTTCAGGTGTAGGATTTTGGGTTCCGGGCTTAGGGGTTAGGGTTTAGGGCTTAGGGTCTAGGGCCTGTTTGCAAGGACCATCGGATGGGCGAGTTGAGCTTCGAAGGAACCAGGACACACTGAGTGCGACCTATTTGTCGATGTACGCGAGTTTGTGCGCTTTGCTTCTTGTGAGTGCGTTCGTCATCCTATACATTCTTATAGCTGCTACCGATGATGACGATGACGATGATGATTGATATGCTGATGATGGCAACGGTGACGGTGACGGTGACGGTGACGGTGATGATGATGATGATGATGATGATGATGATGATGATGATGATGTGGATGTGTAAGCAGTCTCTTTGCTTAAACTCTGTGGTATCCTAGCAACAGCATTACGGAGGCTAAGGCCCAGTTGAGTCCCCAACGACACTCAATGTATTGGCAGCCGAACCCCCGCAGAAGCCCAACACAAAACCAAGCAAATACTACACACCAAGATGGCTCGTCCTTCACAACACCCGAACCCTACACCCTACACCCTACACCCTACACCCTACACCCTACACCCTACACCCTACACCCTACACCCTACACCCTACACACTACACACTACACCCCAAACTCTACACCCTAAACCCTACACCCTACACCCTACACACTACACACTACACCCCAAACTCTACACCCTAAACCCTAAGCCCTAAACCCTAACCCTAAGCCCTAAGCAGCAACCACAGGAGACCGAGCCGCTGGGAATTGACTTCAGGGTCCTGACGACGCCACGGAGGAGGCGGGCCATATCCTGCTTTAGGGGATTATGGGTTTAGGGTTTAGGGTTTAGGGTTTAGGGTTTAGGGTCTAGGGTGTAGGGGATTAGGGATTAGGGGAGTAGGGATTTAGGGTTAAGGGTTAGGGTGTAGGACCCTAAACCCCAAAGCCCTAAGCCCTAAACCCCTGAACAGCCCCAAACCCCAAACCCTGAACACCAAACCCTTTGCCGAAACCCCCAACCCTAAACCCTAAACCCTAAACCCTAAACCCTACATCCGTCCTCCAAGGGCAGGTACTTGCCCAACTTCTGGCCGCCCTGGGTGTCGGTCAAGGCCTTGCGCTCGTAGGCAGCGAAGTTCGCCACGCAGAGCATGGCCAAGCAGAGGGCGTTCATGTCCTGGGAGTTCTTTAGGGTTCAGGGTTTAGGGTTTGGGGGTTTAGGGTGCAGGGTTTAGGGTTTAGGGTTTAGGGTTTGGGGTTTCGGGTTTCGGGTTTAGGGTTTAGGCTTTAGGGTTTAGGGTTCTAGGAGCTTGAGGAGCTTGAGGAGCCTGAGGAGTTTGAGGAGTTGAGGAGCCGAGGAGTATGGGAGTTGAGGAGCTGAGGAGTATGGGAGTATAGGAGGTGAGCAGCTGAGGAGGTTGATTGCAGCTTAGGGGATTTCAAGGCGGTGTCGCTGGCAGTTTGCAAAGGTGGTGCCAGCTCCCAAACTTCTCAGAATAAGTCACCATACAGGGTTTAGGGTTTAGGGTTTCGGGTTTAGGGTTTAGGGTTTAGGGTTTAGGGTTTAGGAGTGTTTACAAGGGAGTCTAAGGGAAGATCTCACCATACCCCTGGCCCTTAATTTCTTTTAAGGGTATGAAAAACTGCAGGCGCCGTCTTCGGTCCCGGAAACCTCCAGAAATGTCAGGGTCTAAGGGCTTTGAGGGTTTGGGGGCTTGGGTCCGGAGAGTCCCAAACCCTGTGCCTTCAGGTATTGGGGGGGGGGGGGGGGGGGTTAAGGTTTAGGGTTTAGGGTTAGGGGGGGGTTAGGGTTTAGGGTTAGGGTTTAGGGTTAGGGTTTTAGGGTTTAGGGTTTAGGGTTTAGGGTTTAGGGTTTCGGGTTTCGGGTTTCGGGTTTATTCGGGTTAGGGTTTTTAGGGTTTAGGGTTTAGGGTTTAGGGTTTAGGGTTTAGGGTTTAGGGTTTAGGGTTTAGGGTTTAGGGTTTAGGGTTTAGGGTTTAGGGGTTTGGGGTTTAGGGTTTAGGGTTTGGGGTTTAGGGCTAGGGTTTAGGAGTCTGAGTGTTCGGGGTTAAGAATTTTGGGCTTTTTTAGGGTCTTGGAAACCGTCCTCCGATCTCTCCAGCTCCTCGGCCAAGAAAAGACGCAGCTCAGATTGCCGCAAGGAAACCAGACCTCGCGACGATGATGCTCGGATTTAGGGGTGTTAGGGTGTTAGGGTTTTAGGGTTGTAGGGTGTTGGGGTTTTACGGTTTTAGGGTTTGAGGGGTTTAGGGGGTAGGGTTTTGGGGTTTTAGGGTTTTAGGGTTTGAGGGTTTGAGGGTTTTAGGGTTCTAGGGTTTGAGGGTTTGAGGGTTTTAGGGTTTTAGGGTCCTGGGGTTTTAGAGGTTTAAGGTTTTAGGGTTTAGGGTTTTCCGTTTAGTGCTTCAGGAGTTGAGGGTTCAGTGGGGCGCAGGGCTTTAGGGGCTTACGGAGGTTTAGGGGTTTAGGATAGGGTGCCGGGTTTAGATTCTTGCAGCCCGCACCACAAGAATTCACCTGAAAAGAGTTCACCTGAAAAAGTCCTCTGGCAAGCAAAGTACGCACTGTTGACGGCAAGCCCTAAACCCCCTTAGAGCTAGGGTGTAGGGTTTAGGGTTTAGGGCAGCTCTCTAAAATGAGGTCCTACTGGAATCCTTTTGACGAGGTGCCGGATTATATAGGGACCCAAAAGAAAGTCAAATGTAGAGAGCTGCACATTCAGGGTTGGGGTGTCTTAGGGTTTCGGGCTGAAGAGGAGGGACCCCTGATGCAGAGAGATCTCAAGCGTTTTAGGGTTTAGGGTTTAGGGTTTAGGGTTTAGAGTTTGGGGTTTAGGGTTTAGGGTTTAGGGTTTAGGGTTTGGGGTTTAGGGTTTAGGGTTTGGGGTTTAGGGTTTAGGGTTTAGGTTTTCGGGTACACCTGCAACCCCCTCAAACACTAACCCCCCCCCTGCCCCCCCCGGCTCCCCTTCTCCGCCAAAAAAACAAAAATCACACACGCGAAGCCCGACCTCCCTCGAAACCACCTTTTAAACAAATCCTCCTGAACCCAACACTAAACCCTAAAAACCCCAAACACTACACCCGAAACCCTAAACCCGAAACCCAAAACCCTAAACCCTAAACCCGAAACCCGAAACCCTAAACTCGAAACCCTAAACCCTAAACCCGAAACCCTAAACCCGAAACCCTAAACCCTAATCCCCTTCTTGTGAACCACTGCCCAGAACGCCTCCAAAGGCCAAGCGCCCACCAGGCTCGCTCGACTCCACGCTGACCTAGAGGGTTTAGGGTTTAGGGTTTAGGGTTTAGGGTTTAGGGTTTAGGGTTTAGGGTTTAGGGTTTAGGGTTTAGGGTTCAGAGTTTAGGGTTTAGGGTTTAGGGTTTAGGGTTTAGGGTTTAGGGTTCAGGGTTCAGGGTTTAGGGTTTAGGGTTCAGGGTTTAGGGTTTCGGGTTTGGGGTTTGGGGTTTGGGGTTTGGGGTTTGGGGTTTGGGGTTTGGGGTTTGGGGTTTGGGGTGTAGGGTGTAGGGTGTAGGGCGTAGGGTGTAGGGTGTAGGGTGTATACATTTCTATGGCTTTATAAGGATCATATCGGGGATCAAGATCCAACCTACCCCTGTCTAGGTCGTGTTTGGGGATCAGGGGTCATTTGAAAGGGCGTCAACGTTCCCTTGTCCCTACCACGGCTGCATCCTCAGGATAGACGCGTCTTCATTGAGCTCCGAGCATACCAAGAACTCTTGCGTTCAAGCAATGAATGGGAGTTACGAGAACAACACACCTAGGCCCGAAACTCAAAAAATGACAAAACCTATCCGCCCCTGCATGGCCAAAGAAGATTAGAGGACTTGTGTGGGGGCCTGCGTGATGGGGGGGGTGCTTTGATGGGGGGGGTGCTTCTAAACTCAGTTGCAGCTACCTTAACTAGCAAGGGAACTCCAAACCCCTAAACCCCCCAAACCCTAAACCCTAAAGCCTAAACCCTAAACCCTAAACCCTAAACCCTAAACCCTAAACCCTAAACCCTAAACCCTAAACCCTAAACCCAAAAAAGGGGGGGGGGACCGGGACAGGGTTGAGGGTGTGCAGGCTCCCTTCACCCGGCGCCCCCCCGCGGCACCTCGTGCTTCGACTCTTCCGCCTCCACCGGCGCAAAGACTTCATCTGACGGCACGTCCAGGACTTCGTCCTGGCTCAACCCGGAGCAGCTTGGGGCGCGCTCACCCCTACACCCTAAACCCTAAACCCTAAACGCTAAACCCTAAACCCTAAACCCTATAACCCAAAACCCTAACCCTAAACCCTAAACCCTAAACGCTAAACGCTAAACCCTAAACCCTAAACCCTATAACCCAAAACCCTAACCCTAAACCCTAAACCCTTCCATGACTCACAGAACTCCGAGCACCTGTGGATCCCCGTCCCGACTATTGGTGAGTTCTATACATTAGGGTTTAGGGTTTAGGGTTTAGGGTCTCTTGGCCGACTAGGTATGTGAGGACAGGCTTTCGCACCTTCATTGCGTGAGCCGCTCTGGCTTGCTTGTGGCTCGCTCCTCCGAAAAGAAACGCAAAGGGAACTGAAGGCAACACTGAAAATCGCAAGCACAAGCCAAAAATCTCCCCGAAACCCTAAACCCTAAACCCTTCACCCTTAACCCTTCACCATAAACCCTACATATACCTCTCCTCATCATCGTCTTCCGGGTCCGGCACCGTCATGTCCGCGGCCATGTCAACCTCGACATCTGTCTTGACCTGGTCCAGCCAGTTGCTTTCCGTTGAGTGCAAGGCTGCGGGTTCGAGCTTGGGCTTTCGGGTGGGGCTTAGGGTTTCGGAACCCTAAACCCCATGTTTAGGGTTAGGGTTTAGGGGTAGGGAATGAGGGGATTCGGGCCCTCTAACAACCCTTCAAGGGTTTAGGGGTTTAGGGTTTAGGGTTTAGGGTTTAGGGTTCAGGGTTCAGGGTTCAGGGTTCAGGGTTCAGGGTTCAGGGTTCAGGGTACCTCATTCCCTCATTCCATACGAAGAACCAGTGAGATAAACCCCATCGAAAGGCGCCAGAGGCTGCACGAGCCAGGACAGCCGAGAACCCAAAACGCCCCACGTCCCGAGGCCCCCCGAAATCCCCAAAAACCAACGACCGTAAACCCTAAACCCTAAACCCTAAACCCTAAACCCTAAAACCTAAACCCTAAACCTTTTCAACCCCCCCTTGAAAGCCGTGAGCCGGTGCCTTCTTGACCTCGCCTTCCTCCTCTTCGAACTCGAGCTCGACGTCCTCCCCCCCAAAGGGTTCAATGCGGGTTTGGGCTATGGCTTTTGGTAGGGTTTCGGTTTGGGGTTTAGGGTTTAGGATTTAAGGTTTGAGCCAGTACGTCGTTGCGGGCTGGAGCATGCTCATCAGAGACACGAATGGATCATGGCATCTCATGAGGGACCTCACTTAGGGGTCGGAATAGCTACTCTTCCCTTGTGGTCCCCATATACTTATACTATAGGAACCCCCAAAACGTCATTGCAATTGTTGGGGGCCCTATAGTCCTTGACGCCACTTCAGGGGGCTTAGGGTTGAGGGTTGAGGGTTTAGGGTTTAGGGTTTAGGGTTTAGGGTTTAGGGTTTCGGGTTTAGGGTTTAGGGTTTAACCATTGGCAGCGAAAGGCCATCAGTATCTCTCGGCCACCGAGGGTTATGTCCTACCAGCACAAGCTCCGCTCCACCCTGAACCATTTCGTGTGAACGAAAGTCCAGCCCTTCAGTTGCTGCAAGGCTCAAAGAACAGAAACTTCGAGATGCCCTTAGCCTGCACAGCCCAGAACAATGGCAAACCCTAACTTTCCATGTTCTCCCTGAAACTATCAGCCCTTAATAGGGATTATCGTACCCCCGATTCCCTATCAAGGACTGTGAGTATAAGGGGAACATCCCAAACCCTAAACGCTAAACGCTAAACGCTAAACCCTAAACCCTAAACCCTAAACCCTAAACCCTAAACCCTAAACCCTAAACCCCGCCTCCGGACGCGCGAAGGGTGCGACCTCATAGGAGGCGGCGCAGGCAAAGTAGCGGAGCGTCTCCGTGCGAATTGCCTTGGGCTTGGGGTGCCTTTCCAGGCATTTGGGGTTTAGGGTTTAGGGTTTAGGGTTTAGGGTTTAGGGTTTAGGGTTTAGGGTTTAGGGTTTAGGGTTTAGGGTTTAGGGTTTAGGGTTTCGGGAAGGTCCTTTAGGGCAAAGGGTGCCCCAAGGCCTAAACCCGAGCCACAAATCCCAAAAAGACCTGAAGGGTTGCAAGGGTTGACAGGCCCTAAATCCTGAACCCTAAACCCTGAACCCTAAACCCTAAACCCTAAACCCTAAACCCTAAAGCCTAAACCCTAAACCCTAAACCCTAAACCCTAAACCCTAAACCCTAAAGCCTAAAGCCTGAAGCCTAAACCCTAAACCCTACATCCTATCCTGTGGGGATGTCGGATCAAGCCCCAGTTGCCGAAATCGACTTGTAGCGCTTGACGATCTGCGGAAGCCAGTTCATGACGTGCTTGTGCATGGGCAACCGCTCCTGACCCACCAACTGCAAACCCTAAACCCCTAAACAAACCCCAAAACCCTAAAACCCTGTAAACCTTAAACCCGAAAACCTTAACCCCTAACCCAGAGCCCAGGCCTTACTCCTACACTCACTCCCTGAAGCCCCTGGAGAAAACAAACACACACACACACACACACACACACACACACACACACACACACACACACACACACACGAGGCCCTAGACCGCCTAAACCCCCCAGGCCCTTCAGACCCTGAGCCGCAAAAGCCCTAATTAAACCCTAAAGGCCCTGTCAAACCCTAGACCCTAAACCCCAAACCCCAAACCCCAAACCCTAAAGCCTAAACCCCAAACCCTAAACCCTAAACCCTAAACCCCAAACCCTAAATCCTAAACTGCGCACTCCTGTGAGATCCAGGCCCAAGGCAATAGCTTCGTGCTCACTTCTGGGGCCACGTACAGCGCCTGGCTGGGAAAGTGTCAAGTGCTTAGTAGGGTGTGGGGCTTAGGGCTTTTTGGGTTTAGGGTTTAGGGTTTCGGGTTTAGGGTCTAGGGCTCAGGGCTGGGTTTAGGGTTTTGGGTTTAGGGTTTAGGGTTTAGGGCTTCGAGTTTAGGGTTTAGGCTTTAGGGTTTAGGGTTTGCTGTGATAGGGCGTAGATGCTGTGAAGGTTAGGTTTCGGAACAAGCTCGAAAGCTTCGTGAGATGCCGAAGAGCAGCTTTGGCCCGATTGTGGAGGGCCATCTAACACTTTTCTCCCACCCCACGCCGCCCAAGGCGGCAAAGCCACCCAAACCTATTCCTTTTAGGGTTTAGGCCTAAACTCAGACAACAGTCCACTTTTCAAAACTTGGAGCCAGAGCAGGAGGCAAGGTGTTGGGGGCAGGGGGGTCAGGGGTTACGGCGTGGGGGGGCCAGAAAGGAAGGGGCACAGAATGGGGGGGCCAGCAAAATTCAGGGGGGGGCGGGGGTCAGGGGGGGGGCCAGGGGGGCCAGGGGGTGGGGCTGGCCATAAAGGGGGATCAAATTGAGCAACCCCCCCAGCCCCTCAGAGACGCTGTGGCGAGGGGTCCGGGACCCGCGCTGGGGCCGCACAGAGCTTGGATGCTGCAAAAAGGGACCACTGGTCGACGAGTGCTCGGGTACCGGCCCCATCGTGTGTTACCGACCTCCGAGCTGTGGGCCGCCCCCCAACTGTAGGGGGGCGGCCGAGGCCTTGAGTTTCGGGTTTAGGGTTTAGGTGGGGTCTAGGGTCTAGGCGGTTCTGTTGGGGCTTCTAGGGCATCAGGTCTTTTTGTAGGGCATTAGGGCTTTAGGGACCCAAACCCAAACCCTAAACCCTTAACCCCACCTAAACCCTAAGCCCTAAACCCTAAACCCTAAACCCTAAACCCTAAACCCTAAACCCTAAACCCGAAACCCTGAACCCTAAACCCTAAACCCTGAACTCTGAGTCCCGGCGCCTGCACCAGCGTGTGCCGCAGACAGACGATGAGGTGCTCGAAGATCAGGCCCAGGTCGAACTCCTGCAGGGTTTAGGGTTTACAGGGTTTGGGGTTTAGGGTTTAGGGTTTAGGGTTCAGGGTTTAGGGTTCAGGGTTTAGGGTTCAGGGTTTAGGGTTTAGGGTTTAGGGTTTGTGGTTTAGGGTTTAGGGTTTAGGGTTTAGGGTTTAGGGTTTAGGGTTTAGGGTTTAGGGTTTAGGGTTTAGGGTTTAGGGCTCCGGGGTGTAGGGCCTTCATGGGTGTAGTTTGGGGCTACTGGGGGGGGAGGGGGTTTAGGGTCCAGCGGTTGCCCGAAAGAACCGCTCCAAGACTCTGTCCTCCATGTGCTGCGACAACGGGCTGTCCGTGGGGCCTCCCTTGAGCCTCGGTGGTCACGCCTCCTCTTGTTTAGGGTTTAGGGTTTAGGGTTTAGGGTTAGGGTTTGGGGTTTAGGGTTTAGGGTTCAGGGCTTCGAGCATTTAGGAACCCTACTCCCTCAACTCTGAACCCTAAACCCTTGCAGGGGTTTGGGCTTAGCGTTGAGGGTTAAGGTTTGGGCGTTAGAGAGCTCTGAGCGAAAACCTAGCGAAACCTATGTGTTGAAAAACAGGAGCCCCAGACACTCAAATCCCTCAACCCTAAAAGGCCCTTAACCCTCGAGTCTCTCAACCCTGAAAACCCCTTAACCCTCAAATACCTCAACCCTAAGTAAAGCCCTAAACCCCAACCCCAAACACTAAAAACCCCTGAAGCTAAAGCCCTGAACCCTAAACCCAAACCCTAAACCCGAAACCCGAAACCCTAAACCCCAAACCCTAAACCCTAAACCCCAAACCCTAAACCCTAAACCCCTAAACCCTAAACCCTCAACCCGAAACCCTCAACCCTAAACCCCTAAACCCTAAACCCTAAACCCTACACCCCAAACCCTGAACCCTGAACCCTGAACCCTGAACCCTGAACCCTAAACCCTAAACCCCAAACCCTAAACCCTAAACCCCAAATGCAGGCCCCGGCAACTTGTTGGCGCAGAGGTCCTTGGGAGGAGGACCCTTGGTCTCCCTCTGAAAGCGTTTCAAGGCCAGCTGTACCTGGTTTAGGGTTTAGGGTTTAGGGTTTAGGGTTTAGGGTTTGGGGTTTGGGGTTTGGGGTTTGCGGTTTAGGGTTTAGGGCTTGGGGTTGAGGGATTAAGAGTTTTAAGGGTTTTAGCGTCTGGAACCAGGAAGATAAAGTTGAGGATCTGGGGTTTGAATACTCTTGTCCCAGAACTAGGGTCTAGGGATTTGGGGCAGCAACAACGAGCCCTGCAATTTCCGGACTCTCTGAGAGGGAGACCGCCTACACCAAGGACACCTCGTTCCAAAATTTAAGTTTCTCCAACACAGGGACCTGTAGAAGAACCCCGGCCCAACGTACCCATTCCACCCCTAAACCCTAAACCCTAAGCCCTAAGCCCTAAACCCTAAACCCTAAACCCTAAACCCTAAACCCTACACCCTAAAGCCTCAAGCCTAAAGCCTAAACCCTTAAGTCCCCACATACCGATGCAGATCCGGCACGGATGACTCGAGGATGTCGAAGAAGGCTGTCGATCGGGTGAGACGCAGGAAAGGCGATTGCCTTGGTACCCCAGTAACCATACTATAATTTAGGGTTTAGGGTTTAGGGTTTAGGGTTTAGGGTTTAGGGTTTAGGGTTTAGGGTTTAGGGTTTAGGGTTTAGGGTTTAGGGTTTAGGGTTTACGGTTTATTTCTACGGGGGCCTGGAACCAAAAAAAAAGGGAAAAGGGTACCACTGGGCTACCCAGTTGCAGAGGCTTACAGGCCAGCTCGCGCAACCTCGGACGGAAAAAAGGTGGTGAAGGGTTTAGTGTTTAGGGTTTAGGGTTTAGGGTTTAGGGTTTAGGGTTGAGGGTTTAGGGTCGAGGGTTGAGGGTTTAGGGTTTAGGGTTTGGGGCGTAGAGTCAAGGAGTTCTGCTCCGCTGCGATGTGAGGTCAGGGTTCTGGGGAGTTGAGGGAGTTGGGGGGGGAGGCTTGAGGGTGTCGGGTATGAGGCCGAGTTTGAATTGAAGTTTTTAGTGTATGAAGCAGGTGCACCCTGAAACCCTGTATCCCTAAACCCTAAACCCCAAACCCCAAACCCTAAACCCTAAACCCTGAATCCTAAACCCTAAACCCTAAACCCTACTAGACCCTAAAGCCCCGGAAGCCCTGACCCGAAGCACTACCCTGAACCCTGTAACAGAAACACACTGGGAGCATCAGAAGATGTGGTGAGAGCACTGGAAAAAGTGTAGGGTTTAGGGTTTAGGGTTTAGGGTTTCGGGTTTGGGGTTTAGGGTTTAGGGTTTGGGGTTTAGGGTTTGGGGTTTGGGGTTTAGGGTTTAGGGTTTAGGGTTTAGGGTTTGGGGTTTGGGGTTTGGGGTTTAGGGTTTAGGGTTTAGGGTTTAGAGTGTTTAGGGTCTAGGGTTCAGGGCTTACGGCTCAAAGCAGCGGGAAAACAGGGCGTTTAAGGGGGCGAGTTTTTTTTTTGCCCTGCAACAGGGCCGTGAGGTAGAAGAGGACGCGGATGTCATTGGCCAGCAAGTCCGCCATAAAGGTCGCATGGCCCTTCTCGTCCTCATGGTTCCCGTTTAGGGCGTCGAGTCTGAAACCCTAAACCCTTCGGGGTGTCGGGTTTAGGGTTTACGGTTTAGGGGTTTAGGGGTTTAGGGGTTTAGGGGTTTAGGGGTTGAGGGGTTGAGGGGTTGAGGGGTTTAGGGGTTTAGGGGTTTAGGGGTTTAGGGGTTTAGGGTTTAGGGCAACACCTGAAGCTTCGGATTCGGCTTCAAGCGCTCTCCGATGATTTCAGAGGCCCACTCGGGGCTCCTCGGCCGCGGCCGAAACCCCTAAAACCCAAGAACCTAAACGCCTCCTCTGTAGAAAACCTGAAGGCGGGAACCCCAAACCCTAAACCCTAAATCCTAAACTGCCCGAAGCCCCAAGCCCCGAGGCCTCAGCCCTAAGCCCTGAGCCCTAAACCCTAAACCCTAAACCCTAAACCCTACACCCTATACCCTAAACCCTAAACCCCACTTCCACCCCATGGTCCTCGCCACTGGTGCCCGGGTTGAGCATGACGTGCACCTTGTTCAAGACCTGTCGCTCTGCACCCACTTCCCTCATTTTTGGGCCTTAGGGTTCTCAGCTGAGGGGCTTTGGGTTTAGGGCTTAGGATTTAGGGTTTAGGGTTTAGGGTTTAGGGTTTAGGGTGTAGGGTTTAGGGTTTAGGGTTTAGGGTTTAGGGTTTAGGGTTAGGGTTAGGGTTCAGGGTTCAGGGTTCAGGGTTTAGGCTTCTCAGCTTAGGGGACCTCGGGGGGTTAAGTCGATGTAATCGCCGGGCCCACATCCCATCTACCCTGAACCCTAAACCCTAAACCCTAAACCCTAGAGCCACCTGCATGAGGCCATCAACGGCCGACTTCGCATCAGCCTCCGTGAAGCCTGCACCATGATCTTGGGTGACAGACGTTTAGCTATTTTAGGCTTAGGACCGAAAAAAGCCAGGGTTTAGGGCTTGGTGCTCAGGGTTTAGGGTTTAGGGTTGAGGGTTGAGGGTTGAGGGTTGAGGGTTTAGGGTTGAGGGGTATGTGTCGAGGATACGGCTGTGCTGCATCACTTGGCACAAGCCGGAAGGGTCATGAAGAGACTGTTGGGTGGCCACTTACCTTCTCTTTCCCTAGTTGTTGGAGGTAATATACTTGGCTGCACTTAGGAGGGTAGGAAAAAATTAAACTTTTAGCTACCTTATTAAGAAACCCAATAAACCCAAAAAGGCCAAAGACCTAAAGTTACAGAAAAGCACCACCAAGTATAGGGGCCTGAATAATTAGAACAGGGTTTTTGGATAATTAGAATAGGGTTTTGGGGGGTTAGAGTTACACAGGGACCATAAGGGAACACTACAAGTAACTATTCCGACCCCTATATTACGTACCCCCAAGCCCTTGAACCTTCAACATTGCACCTAAAAAGTAAACTCTGAACCAATGAACAAAACCCTGCATCCAGAATCAGAATCGGGATCTCTGTGCGGTCTTCGCTGCGCACACGGGGAGTTCCCTCAATTATGTTCCTTCCAGTAGAACTCGGAGCCTCGTATTTACAGGATCCCAAAAGGGACCCTGAGCAACAAAATTCTGAGAACCCTTTTGACTGTTGGCTATAGTCTATTGTCGGCAACTCTCAGAAAAGAGCAATCCAGAACACAAGAGTACCGAGGGCCTTCCTCGTTCTCTTGCTTAAAGAAGTTAGACAGATACCGACAGCTGCTACGATCACACCACCTGCTTCCCTTGCTGCCGCTCTCACTAGGCTACACGAGTACAACACGCTCAACCAACTGCACTTCGATGATGCTCATCCATGCTGCCCCCCCCCCCCCACCACAGGCCTCCATTCTCTTTCTCTGCGGTCTCTTCCGCGTCCTTCATGGGTTCCGCTATACTACGCCCCCCCGGTTCCCCCCTTAAATAACCTTAATGCTTAATTATCCCTAAATAGCCTTAATACTACCCTCTATACTAGCCCCCCTAGGTTCCCCCTTAAACAGCCCTAAATAGCCGTACTTTTGGGGTGAAAATATCTGCCAGAACTTCTGGCTGCATGCCGCAAGAGGTTCGAGGTCGCCGAACCGCAAAGACGGGCAGGATTGAAGGCCCGAGCTTTCCAGAGAGCCCCTAAATCCCAACCCGAAACCCTAAACCCTAAACCCTAAACCCCAAACCCTAAACCCTAAACCCTAAACCCTCGTCCTTGCGATACTTGTGGGCAGGCTTGCCGTGTCTGAAGATCGTGCACAGCAAAACCTTGGTGAGGGTTCAAGGCCGACGTTGATATGTTTGGTCGTGGCGGGGGTGGGGGGGGGGGGGTTGTTGAGGCAATTCCCGAGTTTCGAAACATGAGTTTGCCCACCCCGCTCCTTAGGGCTTAGGGCTTCGGGCTTAAGGTTTAGGGTTTGGGGTTTGGGGTTTAGGGTTTAGGGTTTAGGGTTTAGGGTTTAGGGTTTAGGGTTTAGGGTTTAGGGTTAGGGTTTAGGGTTTACACCCTCACGGCTGCCGGCTTGGCGCGTGGAGGAGCGCCACCAACTTGTTCATGAGCTCCGCTGCCGCGACCTCACCAGGGCAGCGGCGTGCCCAACAGCCCTAAACCCTAAACCCTAAACCCTAAACCCTAAACCCTAAACCCTAAACCCTAAACCCTAAACCCTAAACCCTAAACCCTAAACCCTAAACCCATAAACCCTAAACCCTAAACCCTAAACCCTAAACCCTAAACCCTAAACCCTAAACCCTAAACCCTAAACCCTAAACCCTAAACCCTAAACCCTAAACCCTAACCCTAAACCCTAAACCCTAAACCCTTAGCTCGAAACCCTAAACCCTGAACCCTGAACCCTAAACCCTAAACCCTAAACCCTAAACCCTGAACCCTGAACCCTAAACCCTAAACCCTAAACCCTGAACCCTGAACCCTGAACCCTAAACTCGAGGGCGACCTCCAGCTTCCCATCCTGGCCGCAGGTGCTGTCCGGCTTTGGGCGGCTTCGCGAGGCTGTTCAGTCTAAACCCTAAACCCTAAACCCTAAACCCTAAACCCTCAACCCTAAAACCTAAACCCCAACAAGTCCAGCCGAGGGGGGTGAATGCTAGGGGAGGTCATCCGACTGGTTCGCAGGTTCAGCTTTCCAACCAAAATCTTCGGGGATTTAGGGTTTAGGGTTTCAGGGTTCAGGGTTTAGGGTTTAGGGTTTAGGGTTTAGGGTTGCTGTACTCTCGCGGACCTCCTCTGGGGTCTCGGGGACCTCCTCTAACCCCTAAGCCCGAAACCCTAAACACGAAATGCTAAACCCGAAACCCTGAACCCGGAGCCCGAAACCCTAAACCCTTAATCCTAAACCCCAAACCCTACCCCTAAACCCTAAACCTAAACCCTAAACCCTAGTCCCGAAACCCTAAACCCGAAACCCGAAACCCGAAGACTCCCTGCGCTTTTCAGGACTGCACCAGCTTCATGGTGCCTGATACTTCGAGGGGGTGCGTCCATTGCGGGAAGGGTTCAGGGTTGAGGTGTTGGGGGCTTGAGGGTTTAGGGTTTAGGGTTTAGGGTTTAGGGTTTAGGGTTTAGGGTTTGGGGTTTAGGGTTTAGGGTTTAGGGTTTAGGGTTTAGGGTTTAGGGTCAAAAAAAACATGTATACCGAAGGCGAGAACCCCGGGCGAGAATCCTCTGAAACCTCAAACGCCTACAAACCCTCAGCCCCTGAACCAGCCCTGCACCCCTAACCCCTAAACCTAAGTTCTACCTCTGAACTTGAACATATATAACCACCCCCATGACCCAAACCTACACCCCTAACCTCCTAAACCCTAACAACCCCAAACCCCTAACTTCCTCAACCCAACCCACCCTAAACCCCTTCCCCTAAACCCTCCAAACCCCCACGGAGAAGGCTGGAAACCCCAATCCTGAACCCAGCTGACTGTGTTTAGGGTTTAGGGTTTCTGTTTAGGGTTTAGGGCTTAGGGGTAGAGTTTAGGGTTTAGGTTTAGGGTTTAAGTTTAAGGTTTCAGGTTTAGGGTTTAGGCTTCAGGGTTTAGGGTTAGAGGCTTGAGGGTCAGGGTTTAGGCTTCAAGGTTTCGAGCTAGGGTTTGGGGATTAGGGTTCAAGGGTAAGTCGGGGTAAGGGTTTGGGGTTTACGGCACCTTTCGCTATGGTTGCCTTAAAACCACACCACAAAGCGTAGGCAGTTCTTGCCATGCACTTATAAAGCGGCAGGCTGTACGTTCTTTTTCGGTGGTTAGAGCGCGAAACGCAAAACCCCTGAACCTGAGCCCTGAACCCTAAAGCCTAAACCCTATAAACCCGAAACCCTAAACCCTAAACCCTTAACCCTAAACCCTAAACCCTAAACCCTAAACCCCAGCACAGAGTCTCGCGTAAGCCAGCGGGGCTGACGGACAAGCGTTCGAAGTTCGCCACGGTCTCCTCGAAAGAGTCCCTGACCAGCGAGAGTCTGCCCTATAGTGCTGCTTTGGGGGGGGCGGGGGGGGCACCCCCGAAAACCTGAACCCTTTGAATTAGGGTTTCGGGTTTAGGGTTTAGGGTTTAGGGTTTAGGGTTTCGGGTTTCGGGTTTAGGGTTTAGGGTTTAGGGTTTAGGGTTGTAGTGTTTAGGGTTTAGGGTTTAGGGTTTTGCATTTAGGGTGTCTAGAGCCCCTAGGAATCTTAAGCAGCTTTGTACGTTCTGTAGACTGTGTTGGGCTGAGCCTAGTACAGGAGCCTGAGGAATCGGAATAGGCTTTAGGGTTTAGGGTTTAGGGTTTAGGGTTTAGGGTTTAGGGTTTAGGGTTTAGGCTTTAGGCTTTAGGCTTTAGGCTTTAGGCTTTAGGCTTTAGGCTTTAGGCTTTAGGCTTTAGGCTTTAGGCTTTAGGCTTTAGGCTTTTATAGTAGAACTCTAACGGGACCATAAGGGAATCACATTCGTCATTTGTCCGGCCCCTATAGTACATGAGCGTACATGGCTTCACTCAGATTTTCGAGTTCGGAGTTCGATGCATCGGAGCCTCAGCCCCAAAACCGCAAACTTCCCTCGTCCCCAAACCCGTGGCAAGCCTTCAACCCTAGGCCACAGCCTGAACACTACAGCCCTGAACCCTGCACCCTGAACCCTGAACCCTGAACCCTAAACCCCAAACCCCAAACCCGAAACCCGAAACCCTAAACCCGAAACCCGAAACCCTAAACCCTAAACCCCAAACCCTAAACCCTAAACCCTAAACCCTATGCCAAGCTGAGAGGCTGAAGATCCTGGAGCATTCCCAGCAAGTCAAGCTGATCGTAGGCGGCGTGGCAGCAGTTGCGGGACACTGACACCGCCTGAGGGCGTTGTCCGAAATCGACTCTGGGGTTCAGGGTTTAGGGTTTGGGGTTTAGGGTTTAGGGTTTAGGGTTTAGGGTTTAGGGTTTAGGGTTTAGGGCTTAGGGCTTCGGGTTCCGGGTTCAGGTTTAGGGTTCAGGGGGTTTCGGGCACAGAGTTTGGGGTTCAGGATTTAGGCTAGGATTTAGTTCGGGCTTTTTGTCGTTCAGGGCGTCTGGGTTGAGGGGGTTCGGAGGGGGGGGGGGGGGGGGTTGGGGTCACGAAGACAGTTTGTTGACTAAGCTACCCGAGACTCCCTCCAGAGGAACAAAAAGAGACAGCAGGCCAGAACCGTGCATCGATGAAGCTGGCTGTGGGGGGGGGGGTTTGAAGGGGCCCCCACAAGGCCTCCAAAAGGCAACAGGCCACCAGAATCGCCCCGGACAAGGAGGGACCCTAATCCGATTCCCCTTTTCAAACCCAATCGTAACCCTTATATAGGTCGCCCAAGACCGTAAACAGGAAAAAAACTCGTAAGCACGAAGCATTAGACCCCCTCGAGCCTAAACCCTGACCCCTAAACCCTAAACCCTAAACCCCAAACCCTAAACCCTAAACCCTCATCTCCGCCTCACAGAGGATCGTCCGGCTGAAGTGTTCCACCAAAGGTGATACGGAGGGCTCGGATGCAAGAGACTCCTGCACAAGGTAGGGTTTAGGGTTTAGGGTTTAGGGTTTAGGGTTTAGGGTTTAGGGTTTAGGGTTTAGGGTTTAGGGTTTAGGGTTTAGGGTTTAGGGTTTAGGGTTTAGGGTTTAGGGTTTTATAGGGTTTAGGGTTTTATAGGGTTTAGGGTTTTATAGGGTTTAGGGTTTTATAGGGTTTAGGGTTTAGGGTTTAGGGTTTAGGGTTTAGGGTTTAGGGTTTAGGGTTTAGGGTTTAGGGTTTAGGGTTTAGGGTTTAGGGTTTTAGGGTTTAGGGTTTTAGGGTTTCGGGTTTCGGGTGTCAGGTTTCGGGTTTCGGGGTGACGTAAAAAGACATACACGCTGCATCCACGGAATGTCGGCTGCTGGCCTAAAGCACGACACCCGGCTGGAAAAACTTGAGGGCTTCCCCGAAATGCGCCTCAGGACGGACTCCAAAAGCCTAAACCCTAAACCCCAAACCGCAAACCCTAAACCCGAAACCCGAAACCCTAAACCCTAAACCCTAAACCCTAAACCCTAAACCCGAAACCCTAAACCCTGGCGGAAGTCCTTGGCTTCTTGGAGCAATCTCCGCCGCACGCCTGCCTCCGAGGTGCAGATGGGGAGGTGTTGGCTATGGCCTTTACGGCTAAGGGCTTACGGTTTCGGGTTTAGGGTTTAGGGTTTAGGGCTTAGGGTTTCAGGTTTAGGGCTAAGGGCTTTCGGTTGGGAGTTTCGGGCTACGTCCTGTAACGTCGATGCTTTGCATTCCTCCAAAATATACATCCTTTCGCGGCAATAGAAACATCTTGCCACACCCTGAGCTCGATACCCAAGAGAGGCCTGAACGCGAAATGCTAAACTCCAAACTCCAAACTCCAAACTCCTAAACTCCTAAACTCCTAAACCCTAAACCCTAAACCCTAAACCCTAAACCCTAAACCTAAACCCTAAACCCAGTTAAGTTCAGAGTCAGTTAAGTTCAGGGTGGGGGGTTTCCAGCCTTCTCCGTGTTCTCGCCCGACCCAAGGCTTAGTGCGGACGTGACCGCCATAATGTACCTGGGCCGTTCATCGGTTTGGCTTGAGGGTGGAGGGTTTACGGTTCAAGAGTTTTCAGGGTTTGAGGGTTTAGGGTTCAAGAGTTTTCAGGGTTTGAGGGTTTGAGGGTTTGAGGGTCTGAGGGTCTGAGGGTCTGAGGGTCTGAGGGTCTGAGGGTCTGAGGGTCTGAGGGTCTGAGGGTCTGAGGGTCTGAGGGTCTGAGGGTTTGAGGGTTTGAGGGTTTGAGGGCTTCTCATCTTTGAGGGTCTGAGGGTCTGAGGGTCTCTTTGAGGGTTTGAGGGTTTGAGATTCTCATCTTTGATGTTGCTCTTTGTTTGGGGGGATCAAGGCGCTTGGTGTGTAAGGTTGCTTTCTTGCTTGTGGGGGGGGAGGGTTCAGCCTAAACCCTAAACCCCAAACCCCAAACCCTAAACCCTAAACCCCAAACCCCAAACCCCAAACCCTAAACCCTAAAGTGGCAAGGGGGGTGTGGGGGGGGGGGGAAGGCCTACAGCCTCCCTGATGAGAAGCTCTGGGGGGCCGGCTCCGTCTTTGAGGATTTCGGTGGCTCTCAGGGTTCTCAAATTTCAGGGCTTGAAGTCTTTAGGGCTTAGGGCTTAGGGCTTAGGGCTCAGGGCTGAGGGTTTAGGGCTTAGGGCTCAGGGCTGAGGGCTTCTAGGGCGGCTTGCGCTTTTGGCGGGTGGGTGGCTGGGGGGGGGGGGGGTTAGGGCTTTTAGGCCTCAAGCCCTGGATGGGGTATCCTCAAGAACCTGCGCACAGGCATGTCCATTCCCGCGCTCAACTGGCGCGCCTCTAGGTAAAGGCACGCACATACATATGTGTATGTATATATATATATATATATAAACATATATGGGTTGGATATATGTATGTGGGTTGGACCTTTACGTCTTATTTGACGGACTGAGGGCTGCACGCAAAAAAAAGATTTACAATTAAAAGTGTGCTAGAGCTTACATGCCGAGAAGGGGGCTATGCTCTCTAGCGCCTGATCAACAACCCCAGCTAAACACCATGCACACATTAGGGTTTAGGGTTTAGGGTTCTTCCGGGCTTGCGTGGTTCATGCCGGCTAGGGTTTCGACCCTCCTGAATAGTCCCAAGCCCGCAACTCCTGGTACGCATCAAAGCCCTCAAAGCAACCAAACCCTCAGAACTTCTTACATAAACCCTAAACCCTAAATCCTACAACCCTAAACCCTCAACTCTAAACCCTAAACCCTAAACCCCCTCCCGCAAAATGCCCAAGACTCAAGCTCCACACACCCCGGGCCCCGGAAGGATGCCCGGCAGCACCCTTCTTTTCTTTGAAAGTTTAGGGTCTAGGGTCGAGGATCTGAGGCTTATGGTTTAGGGTCTAGAGTCTAGCGCTTACGGTTTCGAGCTTAGGGCTTAAGGCTTAGGGGCTTAGGGGCTTAGGGTTGAGGGCTGAGGGCTTCGGGTTTAGGGCTTAGGGTTCAGGGTGGTTCTGAAGTCTTGAATCTGGCTTGGCAGGACCTTTTGTTGACGTACCCCGTCCAAGCTCTGGTCAAGGTCTTTCGCCCGCTCGGAAGCTGCATCCCTCGCAAGCTCTGGTTAAAATGCTCGCTTTGTAGCTGGGAAGCTGCACCCCTGCCGGGCTCCGGTCGACATCACAGCCGAACGTGAAGGTCTTTAGACCCCTGAGAAATGTCTAACGCTTACGGTTTAGAGCTTAGGGCTTAGGGCTTAGGGCTTAGGGCTTGGGGCTTAGGGCTTAGGGCTTAGGGCCTAGGGTTTAGGGCTTAGGGCTTGGGGTTGAGGGTGGAAGTCTTGAATCTGTCTCTGGGCTTGGCAGGACCTTTTGTTGACGTACCCCTTCCAAGCTCTGGTCAAGGTCTTTAGCCCGCTGGGAAGATGCACCCCTCGCAAGCACTGGTTAAAATGCTCGCCGAAGGTCAAGGTTTGGTAGCTGGGAAGCTGCACCCCTGCCAGGCTCCGGTCGACATCACAGCCGAACGTGAAGGTCTTTAGACCCCTGAGAAACTGATCCCTTTCCAAGCAATGGTCAAAGCTTCCGCCGAATCTTGGTGGCCTTGGGACCAGCAGGGAGCTGTAAGGAATAGCCATCACTGAGTCCAGTCGTCTCGTTGAGATCGCCTCGCGGAAGTGTAGAGCCACCAGCGGTTGCGCTCAATCCACCTAAAAGTCTTCATGAAGCCGCGCCTCAGTTCTCCATGAACACAATTGTGTTTAAGGTTACATAAGCTGTCTTTATGTATATAATTCTGCAGAACGAGGAAGCACAAAAAGCTTTGAGGTTCAACTACAAAATGGGCAAGCTGCAGCCCGTGCAGGTCGATGACCGGCCGCTTCTGGCGCATCTCTCGGATCTGAGTCCAAGGCTTGAGATTATAACTGCGTGGGGTTTCCTAGCCAAGAAATTCTGCAACTAAACGAAAAAAAAAAAGTAAACAACAACTCACACTTCAGTGGGCGAGCAGCCAGATCGTCTGCCCACAGGTCGTGATTCTGCAAAAGTGCCACGGCGATCGTCAAAGCAGGACCGCGGACCCTGCCAACGTTGCAATGGACCCACACTTGCCGGTGTGGCTCCAGGGTCAGCTCACGGATGAAGTTCTGCCACCTCCATAGGAAACCCTCAACCCGAAATTGGCACGAATTCTATTTCTGGTTTTCTTCTCTCTTTATCATCCTAAAACCTAAACCCCGCAACGCCCGGAAATCAACATTAGCGATGAAAATACAGTCTATATAGAAAAACGCAATTTGATTGCGGGAGTAAGTCAATATCCTACATTTCAATAATTCATGCGCCGAGGAGCAGATTCTGCCTCTGAGCAAGGTAGTTCGGATTGGCAGGCACGACGCGCACACCCAGCGGTTCCAAGAGCTTTTTCTCTTCTTCATATGCCCTTGGTGCAGCGTGTAATACTATACTGTGAGACCGTAGCACTCAACCCTTTGGCTCTCCGCCCCCAAATATGACAACCCCTAGACAACCAGAAACTGCAAAGAGGTCGGCTTGATAAGGGTTTATGATCGTTAAAAGGTGCACCAAGATTCTGTCGTCGCTGGCAGTTCAAGACGAGCAGATCAGACATCGTGAAGCGGGTACGCAGGTCAGCCACCGTCTGCACCCCACTGAGCGTCAAGCCGTGGAACTCCACAAAGTGCCACGTCTTCAGGGATCCCGGAAAACCCCCGCGTAATCAGGCCTGCAATTGGGAACTTGCTTTAAGATGACAATTGAAGGGGTTCAAGGCTCCAAGAGACACGTCAAGTGTTTCGGTAACCCTGAACCCTTTTCTATATTTCTAACCTAAACCCTAAACCAAAAAATGTTGTAGCCACACCGTCCTCCGTGCCGTCCTGCCACTGCCACTGCCAATTGGCCGCAGCACCGGCTCGCCAATCCTCGCCCTCCTCCTGCTCTTCCTGGGTCGAAGCCGCCGCTTCTGCATCTATCACCTCCTCCGCCTGCTCCTCCGGTCTGTCCTGCACTTCTTCCTCCGATTCCTCTTCCTTCTCCTCTACGGGCGCACGGAGCGCCCCCTCCTTTTGAACCAGGGAAGCGCGAAGGAGGTGCGGAGCTGAACTTGGCCTTGCTCTCTTCACGCCAGACCTTCATAGGGTTTAGGGTTTAGGGTTTAAGGTTTAGGGTTTAGGGTTTAGGGGGTTTAGGGTTTAGGGTTTAGGCTTTAGGGTTTAGGACTTGGGGTTTAGGGTTTATGGTTTAGGGTTTAAGGTTTTGGGTTTAAGGTTTAGGGTTTAGGTCTTTCTAGATGCTTCTATAAAAATTGTATTAGTGCTGCGATTAGGCGCGGAGGTCGGGTGTTTAGAGAAGACCTTGTCACAGAACATACAGATAGAATGTTTTTTTAGGCGACGAGAAGGGAAAGTTCAGCGTGGAGGACTTGTGGAAAGAAAAGGGGGACCTGCAAATGTTGCCGAGCCGCGACCACACTCCCGCCCCCTCCTCCTCAACCAGCGAGGCGCGAGGGAGGTGCGGAGCGGAGACTGGCCTCGCCCGCTTCACGCCAGACCTTCATAGGGTTTAGGGTTTAAGGTTAAGGGCTTAAGGTTTAGAGTTTAGGGTTGTTTGTTGTTTAGGGTTTAGGGTTTAGGGTTTAGGGTTTAGGGTTTAGGGTTTAGGGTTTAGGGTTTAGGGTTTAGGGTTTAGGGCTTAGGGTTTAGGGTTTAGGGTTTAGTTCTTTCTAGATGTTTCTATAGAGCATTGTATTAGAGCTGCGATTGGGCGCGGAGGTTGGGTGTTTACAGAAAACCTTGTCACAGAACTTGCAGATATAATGTTCCTTTGGGCGACGAGAAGAGAAAGTTCAAGGCGTGGAGGACTTCTGCAAAGAAAAGGGGGACCTGCAAATGTTGCCGAGCCGCGACCATACTCCCGTGACTGCGTGGCACTTAAAACGCCGTGTAGAGCGCCGGTGCTCTTTAGCAGTGCGTTTCTTGTACTTTGGCATGGCAGACACTCAGAAACAAGCCATTGGGAAGGCACGCTGGCTGGAAATACGCTAGGGAGGCACGCTGGCTATATATAGGGTTGAGTGCCTGTCGTATGGGGCTTAGGGGCTGTGTCGAGTGCATAGACGATATGGGTTCTAGGTTTTCAGGTATAACCCTTGCTGCGAGTGTTTTAGTGTAGATAGAGCGCATGTGCAGTTTTTGGCGCTGTAGGGGTGATTCTTGAAACCCTAAAGCCGAACCAACCCTGAATCTTCCTAAGCCTCAAGACTCTTGAAATCCTAAAGCTTAAATAACCCTGAAACCTCCTAAACCTCAAGCCACACCCTTGAACCCGCGCCGGCAACAAATCGCTACAAAGCCGAATCTCGCAACCGCCAAGCAACAACTACAACTACGAGTTCAAGTTATACTCCGGGTTCAGGATTGGGTTCATATACTTCTACCACCTTCTCGCCTTCTCCCCAACCCTAAACCCTAAATCCTAAATCCTAAACCCTAAACCCTCAACCCTAAACCTCTAAACCCTTAACCCTCAACGACTTCAGACCTAAACCGTCCTGTGCATTGCCAGGCGCTGCAACTGCTGGCAAACTCCTCACCTACCGAAACCCTATTTTATGGCGAGCTACATGAGCCATCTCGCCTGTCAATTCCTGGCAACAGCGAGCCTCCCGAAAACCCTAACCCCTAACCCCTAATCCTTAAACCCTTAACCCTTAACCCTAGACCCTACACACTAAACCCGAAGCCCTGCATTCTAAACCCCAAACCCTAAAACCGAATGGGATGTTCAGGGTCAAGGGATCTTGGCCTTGCGCAGTCCCTGGATACTGGGCCCCAAAAGGGCTCTCAGAATTTTAACCGTCGTGCGTGCTGCTGCGTTGGCAGCAGATCACACCAGCAAGGGGCCAAGTTTCAAGTTTGGGGTTTCGGGTTTAAGGTTCAGGGCAGAAGTTTAGGATTTAAGGTTTAAGGTTTAGGGTTTAGGGTTTAGGGTTTAGAGTTAAGGGTTTAGGGTTTAGGGTTTGCCCAACGGTGCTGACTAACCCACCTTATAGTCACACTAGGGGCACTTATAAGAGGCTTATAAGTGGGTTAGAAGTACAGGTTTAATTGGGGCATTTCAAAGGCTTATAAAAGTGGGTTGTAAGTGCCGTTCGAATTGCCGACTCCTGCGCTCACAGTGCTGCAGCTCTTTAGATATTTAAACTGTTAAAAAAATTAAAGTGTTTAAAGTGTTTAAACTGCAAATCGTCCAAAAAACACCACAGAACTTAACAAATGTAAAGTTTAAAACTCAAAACCCTTTAACCTTAACATTTTTTCAAAACGATTTGCAGTTAGTTTAAACAAACAATTTAAAAACTTTAAACACTGTAAATATTTAAAAACTTTAAACTGTTTAAACTGTTTAAACTGTTTAAACTGTTTAAACTGCGCCTTCTTGAAGGTTCATGGTACTTACTAACCAATACGACTGGGCTTATAACCCTACTGATAATTGAGAACCCCTATAAGGCCCTTTAGGGCTATTATAAGTAGGGTTCTAGGTACAGTTATAACTGGTTAGTAAGTACCATGAACCTTTTCAAGTTCCTTTTGCAGTTTACACAGTTTAAACACTTTGAATATTTAAATGTTTAAACTGTTTACGATTTGCAGTTGAAACAGCTTAAACAGTTTACACAGTTCAATCCCCTGAAATATTTAAACAGTTTAAACTGTTTAAACTGCGCCTTCTTTTCACAGTCAGCGTTTGGCCACACCTTGCGCATATCTCCACGCCAAGTCTTAATTCCTTCCACCTGAGATTCACCTTCTTTCATCCTGTCAGTGAGAACCTCGCACTCACTCACAAAATAGTCTGCAGGTACGTCTACACCCCTGCCTGGGGGCGTCTTCGTTGGCCAGCGACCCCCAGGGAGAGCGCTGGCCCTCTGCTTCAAATCTGGCTTTCAAAACCGACCTTGCGCAACAGCAACTGACTCGCTTAGTGGCAGGGTTGGCACACACACACACACACCTTTCAATCAGAAAGGTCGAGGCATACGTTGGCATTCTTCATGGAAAGATGGAGGCATAAGCAGACTCTGTCAGCTACGACGCTAAATCGAACGCCGATTGGAACTTCTGCCGCTAATGCATTTGAACTCTTTGGGACATCAGAGAGCACGCAAGTCTCTACTCTAGGCAGAACATCTCCACATGCCCACACTCGTGCTGGCGTCTGAAACACACTCTGACATGGCAAATTCACACCTACTATGGCCCTGAAGAAAGCAGAACTGACGGACGCAACTGCCAAAGCCTCTGCGGGTCAACACATCGGAAATCAGACGGTAACAGACTGAGCATGTAGTGCACACAACGCTGCCGTTCAGTCAGAATAACAGGCTGCCAAGATGAGGTCTGGTTCTTCAACCAGGTTGCTGTAACTGCTGAGAACTTGATAAGCTCTGGCGGAGGAAGCTGCCAGAAGTGAGACTCAGTGAGACATAGAATTTGTAACTTGATCCTGCACCAAGAGCTGATATATCGATTGTTCATCCAACAACGTGCCTTCTGTGTGCTGTAGGGTGAGCTCTGCTCCTGGATCTCCCGGCGTGACTGCAGAGTCCGCTGTATGTCTGGCCACATGAAACGCTGCTGCCTTCGGACTGGTCTGCATGTGCCCCGCCGGAGACAATACCGGTGAAGGTCCACCAACTTTGCACTGATCCTCTCACCAGCTGCAAACGCATTAAGTGCACTACCATTTTGTTGCGAACACGTCAAAGAACAGGCAAGCGCGTCGACAGCAACCCTTGAGCGGAGATATTACGGATGGAAACACGCATTCTGAGTTCAAGCTATCTCCTGAGATCAAACCTGTTCATGACATCGTACTGACTGTGAACACAGTCGCAATGACAGGCAACAGACGGTGACAACTGCACACAGACGGTGACAAGTGCAAGCGCACTTATTCAGAGGAATTCTGTCAGACTGTACACTCACACACACTGCTTCTCATCGACAGTCCTGGCATAGAAAACGCCTGCGAGAACGTCATATACATAGAATGTCACATACATAGAATGGTAGACAAGGGATATGGGTATGTATATGTGTATAAACCACGGTCCGGAGCTTTCGCCGAACCCGGACAGGCATGCAAACCACGGTCCAGCACATACCGGACCCGGAACTGCACATACAAATAACTTTAACGGTTTTGAGCATAACGGCTCGCCTGAAAGCGGCGGGGGCACGAAAAAAAAATTGCGAGAGTTTAACCTGGGCGGAGACCCAATTTTACACCGAAAAGATTGCGTCCCAGGAGGGCGGCCGGCTCGCCTAAGGGCGGCCGGCTCGCCTAAGAGCGGCCGGCTCGCCTGAGGGCGGCCGGTGCGCCTAGCGCGCCTAGGGCGGCCGGCTCGCCTGAGGGCGGCCGGTGCGCCTAGCGCGCCTAAGGGCGGCCGGCTCGCCTGAGGGCGGCTGGTGCGCCTAGCGCGCCTAAGGGCGGCCGGCTCGCCTGAGGGCGGCCGGCGCGCCTAGCACGCCTAAGGGCGGCCAGCTCGCCTCAGGGCGGCTGGCTCACCTTTTCTGGTGAGTGTGGTTCGTGGCCGCCTTTCAATTAACAAATGAATACTATTCGCAATTTAAACACTTTTTAACTGTTTAAACTGTTGAAACTGCGCCTTCCTTTTGCAGTTTAAACACTTTAAACACTTTAAATATTTAAAAAGTTTAAACTGTTTAAACTGCGCCTTCTATTCGCAGTTTAAACAGTTTAAACACTTTAAATATTTACAAAGTTTAAACTGTTTAAACTGCGCCTTCTATTGGCAGTTTAAACAGTTTAAACACTTTAAATATTTAAAAAGATTAAAAAGTTTAAACTGTTTAAAGTGTTTAAACTGCAAATCGTCCAGAAAAAGCACTACAGAATTCAAAAAAATGGAAAGCTTAAAACTCGGCTTTTTGAAACGATTTGCAGTTTAAACAGTTTAAACAGTTTAAACACTTTAAACACTTTAAATATTTAAAAAGTTTAAACTGTTTAAACTGCGCCTTCTATTCGCAGTTTAAACACTTTAAACACTTTAAATATTTAAAAAGTTTAAACTGTTTAAACTGCGCCTTCTATTCGCAGTTTAAACACTTTAAACACTTTTAATATTTAAAAAGTTTAAACTGTTTAAACTGCGCCTTCTATTCGCAGTTTAAACAGTTTAAACACTTTAAATATTTAAAAAGATTAAAAAGTTTAAACTGTTTAAAGTGTTTAAACTGCAAATCGTCCAGAAAAAGCACTACAGAATTGAAAAGATGTAAAGCTTAAAACTCGGCTTTTTGAAACGATTTGCAGTTTAAACAGTTTAAACAGTTTAAACACTTTAAACACTTTAAATATTTTAAAAGTTTAAACTGTTTAAACTGCGCCTTCTATTCGCAGTTTAAACAGTTTAAACACTTTAAATATTTAAGAAGTTTAAACTGTTTAAACTGCGCCTTCTATTGGCAGTTTAAACAGTTTAAACACTTTAAATATTTAAAAAGATTAAAAAGTTTAAACTGTTTAAAGTGTTTAAACTGCAAATCGTCCAGAAAAAGCACTACAGAATTGAAAAGATGTAAAGCTTAAAACTCGGCTTTTTGAAACGATTTGCAGTTTAAACAGTTTAAACAGTTTAAACACTTTAAACACTTTAAACACTTTAAATATTTAAAAAGTTTAAACTTTTTAAACTGCGCCTTCTATTCGCAGTTTAAACACTTTAAACACTTTAAATATTTAAAAAGTTTAAACTGTTTAAACTGCGCCTTCTATTCGCAGTTTAAACAGTTTAAACACTTTAAATATTTAAAAAGATTAAAAAGTTTAAACTGTTTAAAGTGTTTAAACTGCAAATCGTCCAGAAAAAGCACTACAGAATTGAAAAGATGTAAAGCTTGAAACTCGGCTTTTTGAAACGATTTGCAGTTTAAACAGTTTAAACAGTTTAAACACTTTAAACACTTTAAATATTTTAAAAGTTTAAACTGTTTAAACTGCGCCTTCTATTCGCAGTTTAAACACTTTAAACACTTTAAATATTTAAAAAGTTTAAACTGTTTAAACTGCGCCTTCTATTCGCAGTTTAAACAGTTTAAACACTTTAAATATTTAAAAAGATTAAAAAGTTTAAACTGTTTAAAGTGTTTAAACTGCAAATCGTCCAGAAAAAGCACTACAGAATTCAAAAAATGTAAAGCTTAAAACTCGGCTTTTTGAAACGATTTGCAGTTTAAACAGTTTAAACAGTTTAAACACTTTAAACACTTTAAATATTTAAAAAGTTTAAACTGTTTAAACTGCGCCTTCTATTCGCAGTTTAAACAGTTTAAACACTTTAAATATTAAAAATATTTAAACTGTTTAAACTGCGCCTTCCTTTTGCAGTTTAAACAGTTGAAACACTTTAAATATTTAAACTATTCAAACTGTTTAAACTGCGCCTTCAAGGCCCGCACTTTAATCAGTTTTATCTTTTTAAATAGCACAGGGCACCCGTCAAATAGAGCATAAAGGTCTACCTTACATATATGTATATATATATATTTATGTATATCTAGATTTGTACTCTCTATATATATATGGTCACACCCCCCCCCCCATGATCCATATGTATCCTTTTCTTGCTTGTCCTTCTGCACCTGTGCTTATTTGCACATCTGGTTGAAGTGAAAAAACACCGGTATTTACGATACTTTCGTGTCTTGCCATGTCTGAAGCTACAACTTGCTATTGATTATCTACACTTTTAAACAACAGAAATCTACAAACAGAATCCGTTTCTGGATTTGGTTTTGTGTGGTTTGCTAATCTCTATTATTCACTCTATAGTAGCTTCCAATATACACCTTCTTGAACTTCAACAATATTCATTGATTAGATAAATATTACCTTAAAAACCATTGTATAATGCATGAACATAAAAGAAGAGATGAAGGGGTTTCAAATAAAGCACCTAACACAAGAAGCAGACTACATAATGAAGTTAGAGACGAATTCGCAAAGACAGAGACATTCTTAACGGACACGCAAGGACTTAAATTAGCGTATGAGAATCCTGACGGGATATATCAAAAATGGTTCTATTTTATACATTGCTGGCACTAAAAGCTGTAGAGATGTTTATGGTGATTGAAACATTCCTCTATATAAGACGCAACTGACTCAGTGTCATAAAGATGTAGATAAGTTCATTCAAGATGGTTTTATTGAAATAGACGGTTAAAGAAAAGAAGAAACTGGAATTTCTAGTATTGTAAGTCACAGTTTAGGTTCAGCATACGGACAACAATAAAACAATGATTATGGGAATGTATTCAGAAGTCGTAGCTATGGTTCTCCTTATGTATCAGGACAACGACCAGAAGACACTGGGACAAAACATATGAATACGGAAAGTAGAAGACCCCGTTAGTATGTTTGAAAAAGGAAGTATAACATCAAAGAAATCAACATTAGACCCTCTACAAAAACATCCTTATGAAGATATAGGCAATATTAAAAACAAAGCAGGACATCTACTTATAACCGAAGAAGTTTTTAACAACAGTTTGATGCCATAATCATTTCATAAGAAAGCAACAACATACGAACAAATAGAGACATCGAAGATAGAGAAGCAATTTAAACAACATGCTTACGAAGAGATAAGAAAGTTAGTTGAGAATAATTAAGTAGATGAAGCAGTTAAGCAGGTGAAAGGTAGGAAGAAGAATAATAGTAAGACACTTCATATAGTTTTGAATTACTTGATTGAAAACAAGTTGAAGGTATGTATATGTAATCAAATTATCTATGCTATTTATATATCATGGAAACTTTTAGTCCCGCAGATATCCTCATTGATAGTTGAAGTTTTCTTTGACACAAAGGTAGTTCTTGTGTTAATTGTCAAGGGTTTAAGACCAAAACGATATTTGGATTTAAACCATTGCGTGGCCTCTTCTCACAAGTTAGATATTTGCCGTCAAAAAATATGGGAAACTTACCAATTGAAATAGAATTGGTAACTAATGCTACTAGTTGTATCAATTACCGCAGTCAGAACATCGAGCCGGCTCGAATTTTCCGAAAAATCTCCAGGCACCAGGTCACCACAACTCGAGCAGGCTCGAATTTTCCAAAAAAAACCTACATTCTGTCATCTATGAGACCTTGGGGTCACACAGCCATGGTTTCAGCATATTTTTTAGAAAATTCGAGCCGGCTCGAATTTTCCGAAAATTCTTGAAGCTCCAAGTCTCGAAAACTCGAGCAGGCTCGAATTTTCCAAAAAAAACCAAAATTATGTCATCTATGAGCCCTTTGGGTCACACAGCTATGGTTTCAGCATTTTTTTTAAAAAACTCGAGCCGGCTCGAATTTTCCGAAAATTCTTGAAGCTCCAGGTCTCGAAAACTCGAGCAGGCTCGAATTTTCAAAAAAAAACCGAACTTTCAGGATCTACCGGGCTGCTGGAGCAATAGATCCTGAAATTTAGGTTTCTTTTGGAAAATTCGAGCCTGCTCGTGTTTGGGCGACCTACTGTGTCAGTTTTTTTTGGAAAATTCGAGCCGGCTCGAATTTTCCTAGAATTCTTGAAGCTTTAGGTCCCAGAAACTCGAGCAGGCTCGAATTTTCCAAAAAAAAACCTAACTTTCAGGATCTACCGGGCTGCTGGAGCCATAGATCCTGAAATTTAGGTTTTTTTGGGAAAATTCGAGCCTGCTCGTGTTTGGGCGACCTACTGTGTCAGTTTTTTTTGGAAAATTCGAGCCGGCTCGAATTTTCCTAAAGTTCTTGAAGCTTTAGGTCCCAGAAACTCGAGCAGGCTCGAATTTTCAAAAAAAAAACCTAACTTTCAGGATCTACCGGGCTGCTGGAGCCATAGATCCTGAAATTGAGGTTTTTTTTGGAAAATTCGAGCCTGGTCGTGTTTCGGCAATCTACTGTGTCAGTTTTTTTTGGAAAATTCGAGCCGGCTCGAATTTTCCTAGAATTCTTGAAGCTTTAGGTCCCAGAAACTCGAGCAGGCTCGAATTTTCCAAAAAAAACCGAACTTTCAGGATCTACCGGGCTGCTGGAGCCATAGATCCTGAAATTTAGGTTTTTTTTGGAAAATTCGAGCCTGCTCGTGTTTGGGCGACCTACTGTGTCAGTTTTTTTTGGAAAATTCGAGCCGGCTCGAGTTTTCTAAAAAAGCATGATTTTTTCGGGTATTTTTCTACCTTGTTGATGTAAATGACCTGCGTGACTTGAAATGATATAGGTTTTTATCGGCCCTGTCGGTGTTTTTGTCGCTAGCTCATAGCCCCCTCTCCTCCCAAGATCCATCTGTTTCGAAGCAGAAACGTGGATCATGGGGGGGGGGGGGGCGTGAGCATATATATATATATATCCACACATCTAGAAAAAGAAGTGCACACATACATTTCTCCACAGCAGCTTAACTGATGCTCCAAAGCCTACAGTAAAACCTCATGCAGCACCCTCAGCACAACCCAGTAAGCCTCGAGCCCTAAACCCTAAATCCTAAACCCTAAACCCTAAACCCTAAACCCCCCCCAATGCCTCCAAATCCATTTCCCAACCTCTCTGCTCTGTCCAAGTGGCTGAAGGCACGCCACCCCTTCCAGTGCAAACTCATTCCTGGGTTTAGGGTTTAGGGTTTCGGGCTTAGGGCTTCGGGCTTCGCGCTTAGGGCTTCGCGCTGAGGGCTTCGGGCTTAGGGCTTCGGGCTTAGGGTTTAGGGCCTCGGGCCTGGCCCGGGCGCGGAGGCTTAGGAGGGTCTGCGGGGCAGAAGACGCTTCAGCTCCCAGAGCGGCCTTGGAATCCTTCACGAACCTCCCCGGGTGGTGAGGGATCTAGGGAGGCACGGGTTGAAAGACTTAGGGTTCATGGTTCAGGGTTCAGGGTTCAGGGTTCAGGGTTCAGGGTTCAGAGTTCAGGGTTCAGGGTTCAGGGTTCAGGGTTTAGAGTTTAGGGTTTAAGGTTTAGGGATTAGGGTTTAGGGTTTAAGGTTTAGGGATTAGGGTTTAGTAGGTTCAGGGTTCAGAGTTCATTTTTTTACGGTTTGGGGGTGGAAGTGCCTCGGACCCCGAAAGGTCCAAAGCCTTTATCGGGCCGTTGGTTGGTTTACTACGATGGCCCCTTAAATGTGACCCTCTTCAACCCAATAAGGGAGAATATGAAATGCCCCAAGGGCCTACCCCAAACCCTAAACCCTCAACCCTCAACCACCCTGAACCCTAAACCCTAAACCCTAAACCCTAAACCCTAAACCCTAAACCCTAAACCCTAAATCCTTAACCCTAAGGCCCCTAGTTTGGGACTTTCGGGTCTACGGGATTCCGGACCCTCTGGTCGGTCGAGACGATCGATTTTTTTCTCTTGCAGGACTTTTTTTCGGGACTCGGGTTTTAGGGTTTAGGGTTCAGGGTTCAGGGTTCAGGGTTTAGGGTTTAGGGTTTAGGGTTTAGGGTTTAGGGTTTAGGGTTTAGGGCTTAGGGTTTAGGGTTCAGGGTTTAGGGTCCAGCGTTTCAGGTTTTCGAACTGAAGCTGGTAATTAGTCAAAACTGACTCTGAAAGCTCGTCAAGTTTGTCCAGAACGTGCAGAGGGCTGGAAAACTTTGGGGTACCAAACAGGGCCCGCAACTAACCCTAAACCCTAAACCCTAAACCCTAAACCCTAAACCCTAAACCCAACAGCTGCTTCAAGGCTCATGCACTCGGGGGCCACAAAGGCACAGCGACTCAAGGCCCTGCCGGCTGGGCGGCTTTAGGGTTTTAGGGTTTTGGGGCCTTAGGGTTTAGGGTTTAGGGTTTAGGGTTTGGGGTTTGGGGTTTGGGGTTTAGGGGTTTAGGGGTTTTGGGGTTTTGGGGTTTTGGGGTTTTGGGGTTTTGGGGTTTTGGGGTTTTGGGGTTTTGGGGTTTTGGGGATTTGGGGTCTTGGGGTTTTGGGGATTTGGAGTTTTGGGGTTTTGGGGTTTTGGGGTTTTGGGGTTTTGGGGTTTTGGGTTTTGGGGTTTTGGGGTTTTGGGGTTTTGGGGTTTAGAGTTTAGCGTTTGGATTCTGGGGTTGGTAGTGTTTAGGGCTTTGGGGGCTCAAGGAATTAAGGCTTCTGGTTTTGTAACGGCTTCTGGTTGTTTAACGGTTTCTTCTACAGGAATTTCGGTACTTTTGCACTGTATGAGTCCGGTGGCTTAAGGTGTTGTTTTCGGTTGCCAAGACAGTCTTCGGGGTCTCTTGAAGGCTGCTCTTGCTTTAGGGCTTGGGGGGGCTTTTGGGTCTGCTGCTGCTTTCCGACTTTTTTGGGGGGGTTGCTGTTTGTTTTTTTTTTTTTCTTTTTTTTGGGGGGGGGGGGGTGTTTCAGCATTCAGGGTTTGGGCTTTTGTGGGAGCAGTTGGCTTCTGTTGAGGGTCTTAGCTTGAATCTGTTGGAGTTACGGGAGGGTTTGGGTTCTGAGTGCTTCAGGATTTTGGATCTGGGCCTCTTGAGGGCTTCAAGCTTTAGGGTTCTGTGGCTTCAGGCCTTGGGGAACCCTAAGCCCGAAACCATAAACACCGAAACCCTGGAAAACCCTAAGCCCCTGAAACCCTGAATCCCCCAAACCCTTCATAACCCTAAACCCTAAACCCTAAACCCCGAAACCCTAAACCCTAAACCCTAAAGGGGTTAGTGTTTGGAGTCTGGGGCCAGGGGAACGCGCTCAACCAAAGAGGCATGCAACCACAACCCTCAGCTTCTCGCTGGTGTTCCTTGTCCCTTCACAAACACAGTCGCCGGAAGTAGGGTATAGACTTTAGGGTGTAGGGTTTAGGGTTTGGGGTTTAGGGTTTGGGGTTTAGGGTTTGGGGTTTGAGGTTTGGGGTTTTGGGTTTAGAGTTTAGGGCTTAAAGGGTGCCTCAGCGACATCACGCGAGCTGCCAAAGTTTCTGCCCTCGCAAGAGACACGGTGGAGGGTTGGAAGGGCGGACCGTTGCCTAAACCCCAAACCCCCCAAATCCCCACGCCCCCCGAAACCCTAAACCCTCAACCCAAAACCCCAAACCTTCAACCCTACACCCTAGGGTCCCTTTCAGGGGGTGCTATAGTTTTCAGGGAAGATCAGAGCTCTGGGCTTAGGGCTCGGGCCGAGGGTTCAGGGCTTAGGGTTTAGGGTGTAGGGTTTAGGGTTTAGGGTTCGGGGTTTAGGGCTTAGGGTTTAAGGCAGGGGTAACCCCTGTTTTGGCAACTACCCGTGTGCTTTTTATCGCTACAGCATATGCATCTATTTGGTGGGCCAAGTATTGTCAAAGAGTTGCGATTTGTGCGTTGTCGCACGCCATGCAATGAACCCTAAACCCTAAACCCTAAACCCTAAACCCTAAACCCTAAACCCTAAACCCTAAACCCCTAAACCCCTAAACCCTAAACCCCAAACCCCTAAACCCTAAACCCTAAACCCTAAACCCTCTGTAGGTTGTAGCAATATCAAGCCAAGGAGCTCCGTGTCTAAACAAAGCATGGCCACAGACTTACCCGCCCCGACCGGCTTCGAGCTTGGGGCTTGTAAATTGGGGTTTAGGGTTTGGGGTTTGGGGTTTGGGGTTTGGGGTTTAGGGTTTAGGGTTTAGGGGTTAGGGTTTAGGGTTTAGGGTTTAGGGTTTAGGGTTTAGGGTTTAGGGTTTAGGGTTTAGGGTTTAGGGTTTAGGGTTTAGGGTTTAGGGTTTAGCCTTCTGCCCACTGCCTCTGGCTGAGCAGGAGGCGCTGCAGTCCTCCCCCTAACTTCCGCCACATCTCTAACCCCAAGCCCGAAACCCTAAACCCTGGACCCTCAAGGAGCCTGGCAGGAAGGACGCAAAGCAGCCGGAAGAGATGCTCCTGATTTGGGGTAATGCTGTATAGCGGCTTCAAGTCTATTGAGGGTTTAGGGTTTAGGGTTTGGTTTAGGGTTAAGGGTTTAGGTTAGGGTTCAAGGTTTAAGTCTAAGGGCTTGGCACAGTGCATGGAACTTCACGCCGGGCAAAGCTCTTCCAACGCTTCAACCACTTCTAACCCAAGCGCTGAAACCCCTGACCCCCTTAAAGGGTTTAGGGCGTTGGATTTGCAACCACAAACCCGAAACCCTAAACGCTAAACCCTAAACCCTGAACCCTTAACCCTAAACCCCAAACCCCCCAAACTTTGAATCTTACATGGCGTCCTGGGCGATCTTGGCCAGGTCGGCGTGGCAGCAGCTTCGGTCCAGGATGCACACGAGGTACTCCACTTCATCCTCCCACTTTCCAAGCTTTCGCAAAGATGAGGTTGCGGGTTTAGGGTTTAGGGTTTAGGGTTTAGGGTTTAGGGTTTAGGGTTTAGGGTTTAGGGTTTAGGGTTTAGGGTTTAGGGTTTAGGGTTTAGGTTTAGTGTTAGTGATCAGTTCGGGGTTGAGAGTCGAGAGTTTCAGCTGAGGGTTTGAGCAAGGACCCCACATCTCCTGCAAGCGGACGGGCTTAACAAAACCCTCCGCCCCAAATTGGCTAAACCCTAAACCCTAAACCCCAAACCCTAAACCCAAAACCCAAAACCCTAAACCCTTAACCCGAAACCACAATCCTAAACCCTAAACTCTAAACCCTACGCCCTTCAGAGGTTTGGGGTGTGGAGTTGAGGGTTGAGTCCCGTACTACGGGAAAAATTTGAAACCTTGAAACCCTGCAACCCTGCAACCCTGCAACCCTAAAACCCCAAAACCCGAAAACCCTAAAACCCTAAAACCCTAAAACCCTAAAACCCTAAAACCCTAAAACCCTAAAACCCTAAAACCCTAAAACCCTAAAACCCTAAAACCCTAAAACCCTAAAACCCTAAAACCCTAAAACCCTAGAAACCCTAAAACCCTAAAACCCTAAAACCCTAAAACCCTAAAACCCTAAAACCCTGAAACCCTAAAACCCTAAAACCTTAAACCCTGAACCCTAAACCCTAAAACCGTGAACCCTAAACCCCTAACCTAAACACCCTCGGAGTTCTCTCGTAGCAGCGCCGTCCTTGACGGGGGGAGCCTCTCCCAATGTAGCCAACTTCTTCTCCATGCGGCGGAGCACGCGCACGAACCTGGAGAGCATTTCCAAAAACAAGGTTTAGGGTTTAGGGTTTAGGGTTTAGGGTTTAGGGTTTAGGGTTTAGGGTTTAGGGTTTAGGGTTTAGGGTTTAGGGTTTGGGGTTTGGGGTTTGGGGTTTGGGGTTTGGGGTTTCAAGTCTCAGCATTCTCTGAACCCTACGAACCCTGAGGCGCGCGCTTCTCACTGGTCATCAACACCTGCGAGCTGGCCTGAGGACGGGGTTTAGGGTTTAGGGTTTAGGGTTTAGGGTTTAGGGTTTAGGGTTTAGGGTTTAGGGTTTAGGGTTTAGGGTTTAGGGTTTAGAGCTACGGGGTTTTGAGTGGCTTTTGCTCTTTTGTTTGAGGGTGTTGAGTGGACTTTTAGGGATTCTGGTGGTTTTTGCTTCTTGTTTTTTTTTATCATTTTTATTTTCTATTTTTTTTTTTTGGGGGGGGGGGGGTGAGAGTGGTTTTTGAAGGTTTTGGTTGCTTCTTTGGCCTTTTGGTGGATCGTTGTGGCCTTGCAGGGGGTTGCAACGATTGACCACCAGAGACAATTCAGGCCTCTAGGCTGGTGGGTTGTAGGGCAAGGGTTTCGCGGTTGCAGGGCTTTCGGGTTCTGGGTTTGGGGTATTTAGGGCTTGGGGAATTTTAGGGCTTAGGGTTCAGGGCTTAGGATAGGGTTTTAGGGCTTAGGTTTAGGGTTTAGGGTTTAGGGTTTAGGGTTTAGGGTTTAGGGTTTAGGGTTTAGGGTTTAGGGTTTAGGGTTTAGGGTTTAGGGTTTAGGGTTTAGGGTTTAGGGTGAAGACAGGGTCGGCAATGCAGGCGCCACTTTCAGGGCACCTCCCCCTCATACTTGGCAGCGGAGTTGCTGGGTTTAGCAGGGGACCCAGGAGGGTTTGGGGTTTAGGGTTTAGGGTTTAGGGTTTAGGGTTTAGGGTTTAGGGTTTAGGGTCTAGGGTTTAGGGTTTAGGGTTTAGGGTTTAGGGTCTTAGGGTTTAGGGTTTAGGGTTTAGGGTTTAGGGTTTAGGGTTTAGGGTTTAGGGTTTAGGGTTTAGGGTTTAGGGTTTAGGGTTTAGGGTTTAGGAACCAATCTTGGCCGATGGGCAGAGAAGGGTACCACTGCCCTAGAAATGGGCTTTGGGTGTTGGCTTTAAGCGATTTCTCGGGGAATTTTAACAAAGCTGCTGCAATCCCAAACCCTAAACCCTAAACCCTAAACCCTAAACCCTAAATGACCCCGGCCCCAAAAAACTAAAACCGCCAGCCCCCACGGGCCTTGTTCGAGCTCATCGCGCAGAGCACGAGCATCACAGGAACCTGGGTCGTTACCGACATGAGCTCGGTGGCTGAGGGTTTAGGATTTAAGTGGTTTAGGTGGTTTAGGGTAGGGTTTTTCGGTGGCTTAGGGTTTAGGGTTTAGTGTTTAACTTAGTGTTTAGGGTTAAGGATTTTGGGGGTCTAGAGGTTTAGCCGGCCAGGCAAAACCGCCACCCTGCAGGCTAAAACTTGGGCGCTAGCCCCAGACCATCCTAGAACCCTGAAAGCCTTAAACTTAACTCCTAAACCCCGAAAAAACTCTAAACCCTAAACTCCTAAACCCCTAAGCTCCCCAGAGCCCAAAGCTCCCTAAAGCCCTCAAACTCCCCCCAAACCCCAAACCCCAAACCCCAAACCCCAAACCCCCAACCCCAAACCCCAAACCCCAAACCCTAAACCCCAAACCCCAAACCCCAACCCCTAAACCCTAAACCCCAAACCCCAAACCCCAAACCCTAAACCCTAAACCCCTAAACCCTAAACCCTAAACCCTAAACCCTAAACCCCAAACCCTAAACCCTAAACCCTAAACCCTAAACCCCCCCCCCCAAACAGCCCTCTGAGGCGTCCGGCCCGGAGGGTGGCCGTCGGAAGTTCGAGGAGCGAGACGAGGGGCGACTCGAGGTTCAGGGCGCTCATGGCCTTGGGAGGTTTTTTATGGGTTTAGGCTTTAGGGTTTAGGGTTTAGGGTTCAGGGTTTAGGGTTTAGGGTTTAGGGTTTAGGGTTTAGAGTTTAGGGTTTAGGGTTTAGGGTTTAGGGTTTAGGGTTTAGGGCTTTTAGGGGCTTTGTCAGGGCTCTTGGGAGGCTTTCAGGGTTTAGGGTTTAGGGGTTAAGGGCTAGGGTTTAGGGTTTAGGGTTTAGGGTTTAATGTTGAGGGTTTTCGCGGTTTAGGGGTTTAGGGGGTTTAAGGGGTTTAAGGGGTTTAAGGAGTTTAAGGGGTTTAATGGGTTTAAGGGGTTTAAGGGGTTTAAGGGGCTTAAGGGGTTTAAGGGGTTTAAGGGGTTTAAGGAGCTTAAGGGGTTTAAGGGTTTTAGGGGCTTGAGGGAGTTGAAGGGCTTTGGGGGGGGGGGGGGGGATGTTGATCAGGGCTTTGGGAGTTTGGGGCGTTCAAGGATTCGGTTTAGGGTTAGGGTGTGTAGGCTTTTGTAGGAAACAGTGTGGCTCCGAGGTGTTCCGTGCGCCCCGACTCCCTTTTCAAGTCCCTGATATTCGGCGCAAAATTGTGGCGGGAGGGGCCTCTGCGTCGTAGGTCCTCCCTTGGGAAGCCCTGAAACCCCTAAACCCCTAAGCCCTAAACCCTAAAACTTTACGCTCTTCAACCCTAAAGCCTAAAGCCTTAAACCCCTGAACCCTAACCTTACACGTACGGGTTCTCGGTCGGAAGGTTTTTGTGTCTGATCCGGGGCTTCAAAGGGTTAGGGTGCAAGAATGGCTCAAGGGCTGCAAGGCTTTCAGGGGTTTAGGGCTTAGGGTTTTGGATTTAGGGTTTAGGGTTTAGGGCTTGGGGTTTACGGCACGTACCAATGTTGGAACGTCCGGCTCTTTAGGTTGAGGGTTGAGGGTTTAGGGCAATCTTCAAATGGACACAGCCACACCAAGCATCCGACAGAGAGGCCGTGCTCGTTGGCCACAAGGGCGGTGAGTAGCTGGGCAATGATCCTGCGCATGGGGCTTTAGGGCTTTAGGGCTGTGGGGTTTAGGGTTTAGGGTTTGGGGTTTAGGGTTTAGGGTTTAGGGTTTAGGGTTTAGGGTTTAGGGTTTAGGGTTTAGGGTTTAGGGTTTAGGGTTTAGGGTTTAGGGTTTAGGGTTTAGGGTTTAGGGTTTAGGGTTTAGGGTTTAGGGTTTAGGGTTTAGGGTTCACCCCGAAACCCCTACAACCCCCAAACAAGCGCCAAGGCCCTAGAGTCGATGAACCCAGGCCCATGGCACTGTAAGTTTAGGGTTTAGGGTCCAGGGTCTAGGGTTTAGGGTTTGAGGGGAGACCTCCGAAAGGGGAGTTGTAGAGAACAATGTTTGGGGTTTAGGGTTTAGAATTTAGGGTTTAGGGTTTAAGAAGGAAACGGGAGAAAGACAGTCGAGAGACTGAACAGGCGAACTGGCGAACTTGCGCAAGGAAGAGAAGAAGAGAAAGTACCAGGGGGCAGGCGGCTTCTGGTTACAATTCTGTCTTTTCAGCTCCCTCCTTTGCTCCAGAGCGATAACCGAAAAACCCTAAACCCTCAACCCTGAACCCTAAACCGGAAACCCTAAACCCGCAGCCCTAAACCCTTAAGCTGCCTCTCAGACTTGTTCCTTCGAAATTTGCTTCAGCACATCGCAGAACTGCTTGCAATGCGTCGTTTCGGACTTGAGAGCTTCAGCCTAGTTGTCCATTAACCCTAAACCCTAAACCCTAAACCCTAAACCCTAAACCCTAAACCCTAAACCCTACTAGGTCAGCTCTGGAGGACCAGGGCACGCGACTGAGCCCGGCTCGGCTTGAGGTTTTGGGGCTCTCGGGGTTCTAGGTTTCTTTTTCTGAGGGCTTGAGGTTTAGGGTTTAGGGGTTTAGGGTTTAGGGGTTTTGGGGTTTAGGGGCTTTGGGGTTTAGGGGTTTAGGGGGTTAGGGGTTTAGGGGCTTAGAGGTTTAGGGGTTTAGGGGTTTAGGGGCTTAGGGGTTTAGGGGTTTAGGGGTTTAGGGGTTTAGGGGTTTAGGGGTTTAGGGGTTTAGGGGTTTAGGCTTAGGGGTTTAGGGGTTTAGGGGTTTAGGGGTTTAGGGGTTTAGGGGTTTAGGGGTTTTAGGGTTTTAGGGTTTTAGGGTTTTAGGGGTCTAGGGGTTTAGGGGTTTAGGGGTGGGGGGCTTAGGGGGTTGAAGGGGGTTCAGGGGGTTTCGGCTTTCCTCCAAACCCGAAACCCGAAACCCGAAACCCTAAACCCTACACCCTAAACCCAAAACCCTAAACCCTAACCCTAAACCCGACAGCAGCGGGGTCTCCTGAAGGAGGCGTCGGCCTTGGCGACCTCGTCGGCGGTTGGCCGGTGCTGTCCTGCAAGAAGCTTAGGGGAGTTTAGGGGGTTTAGGGGGGAAGCTTAGGGGGGTTTGGGGGGAAGCTTAGGGGGGTTTGGGGGGTAGGCGTTGGGAGGTTTGGGAGGGCTTAGGGGAGTTTAGGGGGTTTGGGGGGAGTAGGAGGTTTAGGGGGTTTAGGGGAGTTAGGGTTTTTTGGGTTCTTAGGGCTTAGTGCAGCCAAGGGGGTTTAGGGTTCTGAGCGTTCCCAAGCCTAAGCCCCGAGCCCTCGCACCTCGACCCGATTATCCATATTCATGCACACAAACCCCTAACCCCTAAACCCCGAAACCCCTAAATCCCTAAATCCCTGAACCCCTAAACCCCTAAACCCCTAAACCCCAAAACCCCCAAAAACCCCAAAAACCCCAAAAAACCCAAAAAACCCAAAAAAACCCAAAACCCCTAAACCCCTACACCCCTAAACCCCTAAACCCCTAAACCCCTAAACCCTAAACCCCTAAACCCCTAAACCCCTAAACCCTGAACGCCTAAACCCTAAAGCTCAAACCCCAGACGCTAGACCTTAAACCCTAAACCTTAAACCCTAAACCCTAAAGCCGAAAGCCTAAACCCTAACCCCTATACCCTAAACCCTAAACCCTAACCCCTAAACCCTAAACCCTAAACCCTAAACCCAAAACCCAAAACCCTAAACCCTAAATCCTAAACCCTACCACTGGCTCCTGGGGGCAGCTCGGGGGCGTCTTCCCCCTGGCGCATCTGCCAGGCACGCTCCGCTTCCAGGTCCTCCGGACAGTTCTTGCCAGAGCTTAGGGTTTAGGGTTAGGGGTGCAATCCCTAAACCTGGAACCCTAAATCCTAAAACCCTAAACCCTAAATCCTAAACTCTAAGCCCTAAACCCTAAATCCTAAACTCTAATCCCTAAACTCTAAACCCTAAACTCTAAACCCGAACCTTATAGGGCTTGAGGATGAACCCGTGGTTCTGCTAGGAAATCTCGGGCTGGGGAAGACACGGACCCCCGACCCAGCCTCATGTTTGAGAGTTTATAGGGGCCCGAAACCCCAAAACTATCATGTTCTTGGGGTTTAGGGTTGAGGGTTGAGGGTTTAGGGTTTAGGGTTTAGGGTTTAGGGTTGAGGGCTTAGGGTTTGGGGTTTGGGGTTTAAGGTTTAGGGTTTAGGGAAAACCCTACACCCCAAAGCCCAAACCCCAAACTCTTCAACCCCAAACAGATTCACCCTGAAATCAAACACCCCAAACCCTGAAACCCGAGAACCCTCAAAATCTAACGCTGCTGAAAACCCTAAACCCTAAACCCTGAACGCCTAAACCCTAAACCCTAAACCCGAAACCCTCAAAGTCCCCGCCAGCCTCAGAGAGCTTGTGCCCCCCGGCCAGCTCATTCCAGTGACTGTAGTGCGCGGCAAGCTCCTAAAGATCCGAGGTTTAGGGTTTAGGGTTTAGGGTTTCGGGTTTAGGGTTTAGGGTTTAGGGTTTAGGGTTTAGGGTTTAGGGTTTAGGGTTTAGGGTTTAGGGTTTAGGGTTTAGGGTTTAGGGTTTAGGGCTGACGCTTCTGTCCTCCAGGCGGTGAGCGATGCAGCTGAGCACGTCATCCGCAACCAGCGCCACGACCATCGAGGAGTCCACCTAAACCCTAAACCCTAAACCCCAAACCCCAGGCCCTAAGCCCTTAACCGCCGTTTGCGGCCTTGGGTCGGTTGAGGGGTTCATGATATTTCACCTTGGACCCCCAAGGTTGTAACACTTGGATTTGGGGACCCTGCTTACAGATCATTAAGGTACAAGGCTTAGTATAAGGGCCATAGTAGGAGCATGTTCAGGGGAACCTCTTGGGCTTGGGATACAACCTGAGGGGTACGAGCCTTAATCCCTTGAGGGATCGGGCTGAGGGTAGCAAATAAACCCTAGAAACCTATCTAGTGTGGAGGTCAGGTGCGGTATGCAGAGTTTAGGGTTTAGGGTTTAGGGCTTAAGGTTTAGGGTTTAGGGTTTAGGGTTCAGGGTTTAGGGTTTAGGGTTTAAGGTACTATTCTTCAACACTCTTTGTGATCACCGAAATAACCAGAAGCTTCGGGCACGAGCCCCAAACAGAAAAGTAACCTACACCCCATACCCTTCGCCCTGAACCCAAACGAACAGAAGGTTTTTGTCTTTCGACCCCTCAACCAAAAGGCCCCTCCTCCCTCAGTACTCAAGGCCT
Organism: Symbiodinium natans; assembly: GCA_905221605.1. Lineage (NCBI taxonomy): Eukaryota > Dinophyceae > Suessiales > Symbiodiniaceae > Symbiodinium > Symbiodinium natans. Next base: position 433,500 of record CAJNDS010002424.1, read on the forward strand.
CAGCCCTGAACTGACTAAACCCTAAACCCTAAACCCTAGATTGTTTGTTGAGGGGAGAGGGGGGGGGGGTCCTTGGTACTTAAAGTCAGCACAGCATGAGGACTTGGGGATGCGCGGATTTCGGGCCTAAGGTGTAGAGGTTTAGGGTTTAGGGTTTAGGGTTTAGGGTTCAGGGTTCATGGTTCATGGGCTTTTGGGCTGTGAGCCCTCTGGCCTCCACGGCGAAGAGCACCATGTGCAGCCTAAGTATGTTGATTGGAAGGCAGAGCCATTCTCATGCCTAAGCCCTTACCAGACCCTAAACCCTAAACCCTAAACCCGAAACCCTAAACCCGAAACCCTATACCCTAAACCCGAAACCCTAAACCCGAAACCCTATACCCTAAACCCGAAACCCTAAACCCGAAACCCGAAACCCGAAACACTAAACCCGAAACCCTAAACTTGACCCTATTTGAAGCCAGGGGCCTCTTTTGCAGCACACTCACATTGGGCTCGGCTGCCGTCTATAGTGTACTACCCTAACCCCTACTAGACCCTAAAACCCTAAGCCCTAAACCCGAAACCCGAAACCCTGCGAAATAGTTGAACCTCAAATTTTCGGACCCGGCCGGAACCGTGGCGTCTTGGTGCTTGGTTTTAGTTCTTGGCTCTCTTCTCTCGGCCTGCTTGTTTTGTCTCTTGGGGCGCGAAGCCGCGCAACCTTTTTCTTGCGAAAGGTAGGGTTCAAGGTTCGGGGTTTAGGGTTTAGGGTTTAGGGTTTAGGGTTTAGGTTTAGGGTTTAGGGTTTAGGGTTTAGGGTTTAGGGTATAGGGTTTAGGGTTTAGGGTTTAGGGTTTAGGGTTTAGGGTTTAGGGTTTAGGGTTTAGGGTTTAGGCTTTAGGGTTTAGGGTTTAGGGTTTAGGGTTTAGGGTTTAGGGTTTAGGGTTTAGGGTTTAGGGTTTAGGGTTCAGGGCTCGGGGTTCAGGGTTGAGGGAGTATGACGGCCTGCCATACCTAAGACGCCCGAGCTGAAGAACCAATCAACCCTCAACCCTCAACCCTAAACTCTCAACCCTCAACCCTAAACCCTAAAACCTAAACCCTAAACCCTAAAACCTAAACCCTAAACCCTCAACCCTCAACCCTCAACCCTAAACCCTCAACCCTAAACCCTCAACCCTAAACCCTAAACCCTAAACCCTAAACCAAACCCTGAACCCTATGTGGGTCGCTGTCAGAGTCGTAAAAACTCCGTCGAAGCGGCATGGCGTCCAAGGAATCCGCCGGCTGCGTGCCGGCGTGCACACCGAGGTCGGGGTCCAGCAGCTTCTTCCTGTGCACCTGGAAAAAGGTGGCTTGGGGTTTAGGGGTTAGGGGTTAGGGGTTAGGGTTTAGGGTTTAGGGTTTCGGGTTTAGGGTTTCAGGTTTAGGGTTTCGGGTTTAGGGTTTAGGGCTTAGGGTTTAGGGTTTAGGGTTTAGGGTTTAGGGTTTAGGGTTTAGGGTTTAGGGTTTAGGGTTTAGGGTTTAGGGTTTAGGGTTTAGGGTTTAGGGTTTAGGGTTTAGGGTTTAGGGGTTAGGGGTTAGGGGTTTGGGTTTAGGGTTTAGGGTTTAGGGTTTAGGGTTTAGGGTTTAGGGTTTAGGGTTTAGGGTTTAGGGTTTAGGGTTTAGGGTTTAGGGTTTAGGGTTTAGGGTTTAGGGTTTAGGGTTTAGGGTTTAGGGTTTAGGGTTTAGAGTTTAGGGTGCATGGCTTAGGGTTGAGGGTTGAGGGTTTAGGAATTAAGGGCTTGATGGCTTGAGGCTGCTTCAGGGAGCTAGGGGCTCGAAGAGGAAATTGACAGCGAGAGAGAGAGAGAGAGAGAGAGAGAGAGGGGGAGCAGAAAGAGAGAGGGAGGGAGAGAGAGAGGTGCCTAAGCCCAAACAAACCCTAAACCCTAAACCCTAAACCCTAAACCCTAAACCCTAAACCCTAAACAATTTGCATCCTTATGTTTTTAGTGAACCAATGGTTTCCTAAACCACTAACCAACTGGAAGATTCTCTCCCGGGCCATCCTGAAGGACCCCAGCCAGAGAAGCTTTAGGGTTTGGGGTTTAGGGTTTAGGGTTTAGGGCTTAGGGTTTAGGGTTTAGGGTTTAGGGTTTAGGGTTTAGGGGTTAGGGTTTACGGGGCATACCACTCCTCCAAAGCCCTGAACCTTCCCACACCCCAACACCCGAGCAGTTAGGCCCGAACACCCAGAACCCCCCAAAAAACAGCCCCACCCTAAGCTCTCAAGCCCGAAGCACAAAGCCCAAAAGCCCTAAATCCTAAACCCTAAACCCTAAACCCGAAACCTACACCGAGCGCCTTGAACCACCCCACCAAGCGTTCGCCCACGCCGAGCCCGCGCCAGCGGGTCCACAAATTAGAGGAGATTGAGGACCTGGGAGTCAACCGAAACCCTAGGGTTTAAGGTTTAGGGTTTAGGGTTTAGGGTTTAGGGTTTAGGGTTTAGGGTTTAGGGTTTAGGGTTTAGGGTTTAGGGTTTAGGGTTTAGGTACCCCTTTTTGTTCGAAACCCCATGTGGGTTCAGATGCTCCTGACAGTGTTCACTGCGAGGCTTGCAGAAATCTCTTGAAGCACTTGCTGACCAACCACGGCCTTTGCTTCTAAATTGGGTTTAGGGCTTAGGCTTTAGGGCTCAGGGTTTAGGGTTTAGGGTTTAGGGTTTCGGGTTTAGGGATTGGGGTTTGGGGGTTAGGGTTTAGGGTTTAGCGTTAGTTCGGGTTTAGGGGACAGCGGGTTCTGGCACGGATACATACAAAGCCCTTGCACTTCCCCTGCGACCAAAGATTGCTTAAGCTTAGGCTGCTGGGGGTTTCCCAAATTAGGGATACTCTATTGGGGTCCTGCTTATACGGGAGTCCAATTATTTGGGGGCTCTATTAGGGATCCCTCATTTTCGTAAACCCCGAACTGGACCCTTAATTCGTAAACCCTAGACCCTAGACCCTAGACCCTAGACCCTAGACCCTAGACCCTAGACCCTAGACTCTAGACCCTAGACCCTAGACCCTAGACCCTAGACCCTAGACCCAGAACAGCATTGCTCAAGCAAATTGCTGCAAGAGCCCCGCGATGAGGTCAGCGGCCACCTGCGTGCCATCTGTCCGCTCACCCCGAACCTAAGTGACCTAAGCTAAACCCTAAACCCTAAACCCTAAACCCTGAACCCAAAAAACCTAAGCCCTAAACCCTGAACCCACAAACCCTTAGCCCTAAACCCTGAACCCTGAACCCTCGGCGCCCAAACCCTACACACGGTCCGGGACCCCACTGAATGCAAGGCCGATTGCACACAGCTTGTGCGCCTGGGGATTAGGGTTTAGGGTTTTGGGTTTAGGGTTTAGGGTTTAGGGTTTAGGGTTTAGGGTTTAGAGTTTAGAGGTTAGGGTCAGGGTCTCGCGTCAAGAAGAAGCCTTTCCAGAACCTCAACCACACGCCGCTGCAACCCTGCTGAAGCCTCGCCCCGAACCTGTAGACCCGTCCGTATACCAACCCGTGAATCCAAGAGCCTCATACACTCTACCCTGAAACCCTAACCCTAAACCCTAAACCCTTAACCCTAAACCCGAAACCCTAAACCCTAAACCCTAAAGCCCCAAACCCGCCTTGGAAAGCTCAGGAGGCTTCCTCCCATCCACCAGGAGCTCCATGAGGTATCGGTCGAGGTCTGGAATCCTTGGCGTCATGTAAGGGTAGCTACATGGCCCCTTCGTATGAGCCCTTAACAGGGTCCCCCTCACATACCCCTCATATACCCTCTACAAATTAAGGGCCCATACATCCCTAAACCCGAAACCCTAAACCCTAAACCCTAAACCCTAAACCCTAAACCCTAATTAGGGACCATATTCAGGGCCCATGAAAGCCACCCTCAGACGACACGGCTCAACTAGGCGATTCGGGCTCTCCAGAGACCCCAAACCCTACACCCTTAGAGTTTAGGGTTTGGGGTTTAGGGCTTAGGGTTTCGGGTTTAGGGTTTGGGGTTTAGGGTTTCGGGTTTAGGGTTTAGGGCCAGTCTGGGCTAAAGCAGATGCAACCCGCAGCTTGAACCCTAACCCCGAAACCTAAAGCCCTAAACACGAAACCCGAAGCATTCACTGAGCCTCGCAGTGCCAGGGGTGGTGGTAAGGGACGTGGAGGTTGAAACTTTTCGTTTAGGCTTTGAGTGTTCAAGCTTTGGGTCTTCGGGTCTTCGGGTTTCGGGTTTAGGGTTTAGGGTTTGGGGTTTGGGGTTTAGGGTTTAGGGTTTAGGGTTCAAGGGGAGGGGGGAAGAGAATTTTCGCATGTTCACGTTGACAGCTGCATCCTTGCGCTCAGGCGCATGTACTGAACCCCTCAACCCGAATAAATCATAAGCCCTAAAGCCCTAAAACCCTAAACGCTAACCCCCCCCCCCCTAAAGCCCTCAACCTAAATAGGGTTTAGGATTTAGGGTCTTCGGGTTTAGATAGTGATGCTGTATTTGGTTCAGATAGGGTGGTACACGAGGTTTGCACAGGGTCTAGCTGTTTGAGGTGTATGGCACAGATAGGGTTCAGTGTGGCTTGGTGTGGGGTTTAGGGGTGTAGAATATGGGGTTCGGTATGGGGTGATTTACTAGTGGATTAGGGCTTAACTCAGGAAAGCTAACATGCCTTAAAAAAGCCGCCAGCCGAGGCCCGAAACTCTCTCACCTCCACTCAGAACATTCCTGGAAGCCCTAACCCTCAACCCTACTTGCGTGACGAAGCCCCATACCCTAAACCCTAAACCCTAAACTCTAAGCCCTACACCCTAAACCCTTCACCCTGAACCCAAAAGCCCTATAAGCCCCAGCCGCCTACTTGGGCGGGTGGGGGGGAGATAACATTCCCAAAGCCGACCCCCTGAAAGATCCACCTGTGGGGCAGGGAGCCTCATCTGATGGACCAGCAGCTCATATCTCGCAGTTTAGGGTTTAGGGTTTGGGGTTTGGGGTTTAGGGCTTAGGGTTTGGGGTGTTTAAGAATCTCAGCGGCCGGAACCTTAAAACACTAGTATATATATATATTTATTTTTTTTATTTTTTTTTGTGGGGGGGGGGTATTATAATATAAATGTATAGGGCCCACAAGGAATACGATCACTAATTATTCCGACCAAGAAGCAGAACATTTCGTGGGTCGCGGGGGGCGGGGGGGGGGGGAGGCGGAGGGGGGGGGGGGGGGGGAGGCGGGGGAGGCGGAGGGGGGGGGGGGGGGGGAGGGTTCTTTCGGGTTTTGGGTGCTTCGTGGGGGTTAGTGTTTAGGGTTTGGGGTGCTTTGTGGGCTTAGCGGTGTAGGGCTTCGTGTGTAGGGTTTTGGGGTGCTTCGTGTGCTTGCAGGGGTTTGGGATTTGGGGCTCCTTGGTTTTGGGACCAGGACAAGCCACTCAGAACCGAAAACAATCCATGGGGGCAAGGGAGGCGGGGGGGGTGGTCTTTTGATTTTTTCAACAATCGCCTCTCTACTTTGGGCGACTCTCTTCATTCGCGGCAAACCCACTTGAGAGTTTAGGGTTTGGGGTTTAGGGTTTAGGGTTTAGGGTTTGGGGTTTAGGGTTTGGGGTTTGGGGTTTGGGGTTTGGGGGTTGGGGTTTAGGGTTTGGGGTTTGGGGTTTGGGGTTTAGGGTTTGGGGTTTGGGGTTTGGGGTGTGGGGACCCTCAGCCCCCCAAACCTTCAAGCCCGAACCTTCGCACAAAGACCCCCAGCCTCAGACAGTGGTGGAGGGTCCGCAAAGAAATCTCCCACAGCGCCTCGGCTTGATTCTCAGGGCTCTGGGGTTCCCAAGGCTCTGGAAGGTGTGGGGTTTAGGGTTTAGGGTTTAGGGTTTAGGGTTTAGGGTTTAGGGTTTAGGGTTTAGGGTTTAGGGTTTAGGGTTTAGGGTTTAGGGTTTAGGGTTTAGGGTTTAGGGTTTAGGGTTTAGGGTTTAGGGTTAGTGTTTAGGGTTTAGGGTTTAGGGTTTAGGGTTTAGGGTTTAGGGTTTAGGGTTTAGGGTTTAGGGTTTAGGGTTTAGGGTTTAGGGTTTAGGGTTTAGGGTTTAGGGTTTAGGGTTTAGGGTTTAGGCCTTGGAAGGTTTGGACCGAGGCTTTTTAGGCCTCACGGGGTGTAGGGTTGTTGCTTGGGGTGGAAGGTTTAGGGCTCTAAAACCACGTTACAGCAGAAGAGTACCCAAAACCCTAAACCCTAAACCCTAAACCCTAAACCCTAAACCCTAAACCCTAAACCCTAAACCCTAAACCCTAAACCCTAAACACTTCTTTTCCGGGTCGTTCCTTTGGGGTCTCGGGTTAGGGGGTAGGGGGGGTAGGGTTTCGAGTTTTGACCCTACACCCTAAACCCTAAATCCTAAACCCTAAACCCTAAACCCTAAAACCTAAACCCTAAACCCTAAACCCTAAACCCTAAACCCTAAACCCTAAACCCTAAACCCTAAACCCTAAACCCTATTGCTTTCCGGGGCTTCAGGATGTTGGGGCGGCCCAGGCACGTCTGCATGCTGGCGAAGGAGAGGCTCGCTGGGGCTTTCATCTGCCATACTCTGCCTTTGAGGTGTAGGGTTTAGGGTTTAGGGTTTAGGGTTTAAGGTTTAGGGTTTAAGGTTTAGGATTTAGGGTTTAGGGCCTTGCCTTTTCATGGCTTCGGGTTGAGGGTTTAGGGTCCAATGGCCAAAAACAACGCTTATATTAGGCTTATGTTCTCTTTTACCCCCTCCCCCCCCTCCCTGAACATGGGAGCCGAAGATTTGAATGAAAGTTGAAACTTAGACTGCGGCAGGACGGAAGTGCGACCTCCACCTCGTAAGCAAGCTTGAGGCCGCTTTGTGAAAGCGCAACTCAGGGTTTAGGGTTTAGGGTTTCGGGTTAGGGTTTAGGGTTGCTCTTTTTAAGACTTGCATGGGGAGGGGGTGCTTTTTTATAAGGAAATCCTACTATTTGGGGGTCGATTTTAGGGGTCCCCTATTTTCGTAAACCCCCATCATGAGAGGTGACTTTCTTGGCCTACCCCGCTACTCCGCGGTGCTGTCATCGTCCCTGAACTCGCTGTAGCTAACCAGGGGGCTTGAAACTATAGTCTCTTGAGGTATGTATGAACAACAACTTAAAAAACTGGGGCTTAGGGTTTAGGGCTCAGGGTTTACCAGATATATGGTTTAGGGTTTAGGGATTACCAAATATAACCCTAAACCCTAAACCCTAAACCCTACATCCTGAACCCACGCTCCCAGGGTACGCATAGCCGGCTGCGCGAACCATGCGGGGAAGGATCCTCGGCTTTCTGAGTAGGCAGCGGGCAGCAACCCAGATGCAGGGTGGCTAAACAATTCGGGTTCCTATATCTATCTATCTATCTATGTATCTATCTATCTATCTATCTATCATATATATATATATATATGTTATAAGATAATATCATATCATATCATAACATATATAATACAATATATATATATATGTATACATATATATATATATATTGAAACAGGAAAAATGGAGATGCAAACAACAACTTGTGTGGCTGTAATCCCGAACCGCTGGCCCTCCCCTCCACCCCAGAAGAGAAACAGCAAAACAAGAACAAACTGAAAGGCAGAGGAAAACAGAAGAAAAAAACAACCCCCCCCCCCCCCCCCCCCCCCCCCAACCTCTCACTCCCCCAACTTGAAAGAAAGTGGTGGAAAAAACAAGAAAGAAAAAGGGGGGAAAAAATGATATCATTTTTGTGTGTCCTTTTTTTATTTTCTTATTCCAGTTAACTTATGTATATCTAGATTTATGTTCTCTATAAAAGCCGGGGATCTCCAGATCGGACCAGAGTTCGGGCGCGCAGGCGCCCATGGTGCAGAAGTACATGGACTCGAAGGCCCGGATCTGGATGTCCGGGGTGTAGGCCTTCGAGGAGGGTTTAGGGGTTTAGGGTTCAGGGTTTAGGGTTTAGGGTTTGGGGTTTAGGGTTTGGGGTTTGGGGTTTAGGGTTTAGGGTTTAGGGTTTGGGGTTTGGGGTCTAGGGTTTAGGGTTTAGGGTTTGGGGTTTGGGGTTTGGGGTTTAGGGTTTGGGGTTTAGGGTTTGGGGTTTGGGGTTTAGGGTTTGGGGTTTGGGGTTTAGGGTTTAGGGTTTACGGTTCTTTGTTTTCATTTTTTTTTTTTTTTTGGGGGGGGGGGGGTTAGGGCTTGGAGTTTAGGGTTTAGGCTTTGGGGTTTGGGGTTTGTGGCTTGGGGTTTAGGGTTTGGGGTTTAGGGTGTTTGGGATTTGGGGCTTGGGCTTTAGGGTTTTTGGGTTTAAGGTTTGGGGCTTGGGGTTCAGGGTTTTTGGGATTTGGGGGGGCTTGGGGCGTGAGACTTAAAAAGGCTTCAAAGCAGGAACTGCGACGTTTTTCGGCCCCATGAACAGCCCTGACTCCCAATGATCGACACCTTTTCAGGGTGCCACAACCCCTAAACCTCTAGACCCCTGAAACCCTAAACCCTACACACTAAACCCTAAACCCTAAACTCTAAACCCCAAACCCAAAACCCACCGACCATCCTCGCAGGAGCGCCTCCATGTAGCTCGTTGCGAGCACAAGAATTTCGCGGCTGAGGAACTTCCGCCTTCGTGTACAGGGTTTAGGGTTTAGGGTTGAGGGTTTAGGGTTTAGGGTTTAGGGGTTAGGGTTTAAGGGGGTTAAGGGGGTTTAGGGGGTTTAGGGGTTTAGGGAGTTTAGGGGGTTTAGGGGGTTTAGGGGGTTTAGGGGGTTTAGGGGGTTTAGGGGGTTTGGGGGGTTTAGGGGGTTTAGGGGGTTTAGGGGGTTTAGGGTGTTTTGGGGTTTTGGGGTTCTGGGTGCTGGGGTCTGGGGTTCTGGGGTTCTGGGGTTCTGGGGTTCTGGGGTTCTGGGGTTCTGGGGGTTTGGGGTTGTCAACAATGGACCAACTTCTAACTCCGCCCCCCCCCACCCCCCCGCACCCCGCAACAAGTTCACTACTGGCCCACCCTCCACCAAAACATCTAAGCTGTAATCATGGCGCTTGGGGAGGGGGGAGGGTTCCACCTGAAACATTTAAAATTGTAGTTTGGCACATGGGGTTAACTATACCGCCACCACCCTATACCCTTATAGTAGTCCACATACCCCAAGCCCACATACCAGAACCTCATAGATAGCGAGTTGCGGAAAGCACTGCTCCAATACAACTGATATATAAAGGCACAGTTCACGATACTATCTCATGTAGCATCAACTATGCACGGGCACATCGCTACTCTCCTCTCGCAGGTCCACTCGCTGCTTCAGGACACACAGGTTACGTGGGGGGGGGGGGGGGGGATTGATTGTTTCATTTTCAAGTGTTGGGCTCCTGAATCTCCCTAAACCCTAAACCCTATACCCTAAACCCTAAACCCCTGGCAAAACCCATGCCATGGACCGGGAACTTGTATATCCCTTGTTGGGCGAGAGATCAAGGTCGCCAATAGTTGCTAAATCTGTTGCTACTCCTGCCTGCTGGGAATTAGATAAACCACCAATGGTTTAGGGTTTAGGGTTTAAGGGGTTTAAGGGTTTGCGGGTTTAGGGTTTAGGGTTCAGGGTTTATATAAGGGTTACTCGAAAGCTGACACAAACCCTAAACCCTCAACCCTAAACCCTGAACTCCAAAAGCAGCCCGAAGTCCTCAAACCTGAGCCCTGAACCCTAAACCCTAAACCCTGAACCGTAAACCCTAAACCCTAAACCCTAAACCCTAAACCCTAAACCCTAAGCAGCCCCAAACCCCGTCGGATGGCCTGTGCTCGTTGGGTGCCTGCGACATGCCGTGAAGGATCTCAATCAGCGCCCGCTTTGAGACCATGGCATCCTCTCGGCAACCCTCAAGCTGGGGTTTAGGGTTTAGGGTTTAGGGTGTAGGGTTTAGGGCTTAGGGCTTAGGGCTTAGGGTTTAGGGTTTACGGTTTAGGGTTTAGGGTTTAGGGTTTAGGCTTTAGGGTTTAGGGTTTAGGGTTTAGGGTTTAGGGTTTAGGGTTTAGGGTTTAGGGTTTAGGGTTTAGGGTTTAGGGTTTAGGGTTTAGGGTTTAGGGTTTAGGGTTTAGGGTTTAGGGTTTCGGGCTCAGGGTTTGCTTCGGGTGTGGGGTTGGTTTTCGGGTTTAGGGTTTAGGGCTTGAATAAGTTGTTTCAGGGCTTGGGGGCTCCGGCTATTGCACAAGCCCTAGAGCCTCCCAAAACCCTAAAACACTAAACCCAAAACCTCTTAAACCCTAAACCGTGAGGGTTACCCTAAACCCTCAACCCTAAACCCTAAACCCCCTGAACCCTAAACCCCCTAAACGCTAAATCCCTCAACTCGCAACCAACCCAATTCCCATCCGGTCCTCTTCCGCGGAGATGCGGCTGACGAACATGAGCATTCCACGATCAGGCTTCACCTGCACCCAAGATAGTATGATAATGAGGGTTTAGGGTTTAGGTTTTAGGTTTTAGGGTTTAGGGTTTAGGGTTTAGGGGTTTAGGGTTTAGGGTTTAGTGTTTAGGGTTTAGGGTTTAGGGTTTAGGGTTTCGGGTTTCGGGTTTCGGGTTTAGGGTTTAGGGTTTAGGGTTTGGGGCTATGGTGAGTTCTCTACGTGATGGTCCCTTTTGGGGCACCCTTTTACGGAGTCGCGCTTTAGGACGTCGACGACCCAAGCTTCGCCGCCCGCGGGGGTCAAACCCACTCAGAACCGGCCAAGGAATCAAAAAGTTGAAAGGGGCGGTGGGGGAAGGAGGGCCCTACTCTGGCTCCGGGAAGGGCGGGTGAGACCTGCGATTGCTCTGAAACCCAGCTACAGGGGCTCCCAAGAGGGGTTTTTAGGTTCTTTGTGTGCGTTTTAAAGAGGGTTTGGGGTTTACGGTTTAGGTTTAGGGTTTAGGGTTTAGGGTGCCGCTTTGGGGTTTAGGGTTGGGTACCCCCCCTTATACTAACAGTCCTTAGCAGGGATGCTGGATGATTATAGTTCCCCCCAATTAGAATCCCAATGAAGGACTGTCAGGCTCAACAAACGGGGGAAAGGTTTGTTCTCAGGGTTTAGGGCCCTAAGAGCGTTAGGGTTCAGGGTCCTTAGGGCCTGAGAGGGTTGGGGGGCTGCTCGTTCTGCACGGCGCTGAGCAGCTAGACTTGGTCAGACGCCCAAAGCCCCAAGACCTCGTCGCTCAGCGCCAAACCTTAGAACCCAAATCCATCAACCTGAAACCCTAAACCCTAAACCCTAAACCCCCAAATCTCCAAGCCCTGAACGCCAAACTGAGCCCCAAACTGCGCAGGTTCTTCACATCCCCCACACACCTCCTCTCGACTCATGCTCGTGTAGTAGAGGTTGGCACAGCCTCATTGTCGCGCACTTGGAGGTTCATGGTACTTACTAACCAATCAGAACTGTACTTGTAACCATCTCGGGGCACTTCAGGGGCTTATAAGGTGGGTTAGAAGTACAGTGATAGTTGGTTAAGAAGTACCCCTAACGCCCAAACCCTAAACCCAAACCCTAAACCCTACTGTCAACCCCTAAGCCTAAAGTACAGCTATACTTAGTTAATATCTACCCTGAACCTCCAAGCACCGGCTTCAGGGTCGAGGGGTCTTTAGCAGGCTCGGGCTTCCAGGGCTTCATGGGTTTGGGGTTTAGGGTTATAGGGTTTAGGGTTGAGGGTTGAGGGTTGAGGGTTCAGGGTTCAGGGTTGAGGGCTTAGGGTTGTTGTGTAGGAGCTTTGGCTGAGCGTTCAGCAGGCAGAGGGCTGCAGGAGACGCCATGAGAGCAGGGGTTTAGGTTTGGGGTCTTGGGTTTGGGGTTCGGGGTCGAGGGGTTTAGGCTTTGGGGTTTAGGTTTGGGGTTTTGGGTTTGGGGTTCAGGGTCGGGGGGTGTAGGTTTTGCGGTTTAGGTCTTGGGGCTTAGGGTTTGGGGTTTAGGGATTGAACCGTGAGGAATTGCAACCTGGAAACCCTAAATGCTGCAACCCTAAACATGTAAATTGAGCCGGCACCTCCTACAATGTCGAAGGTTCCAGTGCACATTTGACATTTACACAGGCCCGGAAATGCATAACCTACAATGCTACCCCCCAAACCCCAAACCCTCTATCAAGCTGAAGCTTTAACGATGTAACCTTGTGCCTCCAATGACATGGCACGATTCACAATAGCAACTCTCGTTGCCTTGGGTTTAGGACTGAGGCCTACGCTCAGCAAAGTTAGGAACCCTAGATACGCCCAGTAGCCGAAACCCTAAAACCTACCCCCCCCCCCCCCCCCCCCCCCCCCCCCCCCCCCCCCCCCCGCCCCACCCCCACAGAGCAGAAACAAAACACAAGCAAATGCCTTCTTGTCACGCCGACAGCAGGGGGACTCTTACCAAGGGGTTAGAGTGGGGACGCGGGTGCCACAGCCTACAGCAACGCGGATGTGAGTTCCTGTGAATCTCCCGGAAACTCGACACCCTGGCTGATGTTCATCCCTAAACCCTAAACCCTAAAAACCCTAATTAAACCCTAAACAATAAACCCTAAACCCTAAACCCTAAACCCTTTACCCTAAACTCTAAACCCTAAACCCTAAACCCTAAACCCTAAGCAGCCCAGCAGCACATGATGTACTTGTGGAGCGAGGCATCCGTCTTCTGGCAGTTCTGGAAGTAGTTGGCCATGGCATGAAAGATGCGACCTGGGGGGCTCCCCCCGAACCCAGGCTTTAGGGTTTAGGATTTAGGTTTAGGGTTTAGGGTTTAAAAAGGGTTTAGGGTTTAGGGTTTAGGGTTTAGGGCTTAGAGTTCTGTAGGGTCTGAGTTCAGGGTTTCGGGTTTCGGGTGCAGAGTTCAGGGATTGGGGAGACTTGAAGACACCCGAAGCTACGAGGAGTTGAAGCCCTACACCCGAAATGCTGGATAGACATTCGTCTGTAAGGTTGGTAAACCCCCCCCCCTCCCCCAAACCACCTACTAGACCCGAAACCCCAACCCACCCCAAAACACTCCTGGTTACGCCGACAGGGAAGATACTAGATTGGGGTTGCGTCCTGAACGCTCCTATGCCCTGATTCTACATAGTTCGATGATGATCCGCCTTGTGATTGTGGTTGTTGTTGCTGGTGCTGCTTGCTGTTCTTGCCGCTGTGTTTAGGGTTTCTTTCTGTTCCCATGCAGAAAAACTTCCTTAGACCCAAGCCCCAAACCCCCAAAACCCACAAACAAAAAAGCTCTAAAGCCCCCAAAAAGCAACCAAGCGATTCCCTAAACCCTAAACCCTAAACCCTAAACCCTGAACCCTGAACCCTGAACCCTGAACCCTGAACCCCGGCCTGACACGGCCCGCTCCTGACAGAGACAGGTCAAGGTCGAGAAGATCAGCCGCCGCAGCGAAGGCGACGTGGCATCGGCCGGCATGACCTCGCAATGTGAGAAACATTTGTTTGGGAACAAGATGTGATGATTTGGGGTTTAGGGTTTAGGGTTTAGGGTTTAGGGTTTAGGGTTTAGGGTTTAGGGTTTAGGGTTTAGGGTTTAGGGTTTAGGGTTTAGGGTTTAGGGTTTAGGGCTGTAGACCCTAAACCCTGAACCCTAAACCCCAACCCCTAGACCCCCAAAACCCCAGACCCCTAAGTCCCCCGAAAAACCCCCCCCCCCCCCCCCCTGCCTCCAAGAGAACCATGACCCTAAACCCTAAACCCTAAACCCTAAACCCCTGCCTCCAAGAGAACCATGAGAATGCGCGGCTCGCTGTGGAGGAGTTCCAGGTTGCTGGCCTGTTCGCACGGCGGCATGCGGACTGGATTTTTCCGGGTTTAGGGTTTCGGGTTTACGGTTGAGGGCTTAGGGCTTAGGGCTTGGGATTTTGGGGTTTAGGGCCTAGGGCTTGGGGTTTGGGGTTTAGGGCTTAGGGCTTAGGGCTTAGGGTTTGGGGTTAGGGTTTAGGGTGTAGGGCTTAGGGTTTAGGGTTTAGGGTTTCGGGTTTAGGGTTTAGGCGCTTGAGGGCCAAGAGCCCAATTTGAACCTAAACTCTGAGCCCTAAACCCTAAACCCTAAACCCTAAACCCTGAAGCCAGGGGCCTGCACTGCCAAGTTGTGCACCACGAGCACTGCAAGGTTGAAGCACTCCTGGGTTGGGGGTTTAGGGTTTAGGGTTTAGGGTTTGGGGTTCAGGGTTTAGGGTTTAGGGTTTAGGGTTTTGGGTTTAGGGTTTAGGGCTTAGGCTTAGGACTTAGGGCTTAAGATTGAGGGTTTAGGGCTGAGGACGGAGTGTCTCGGGCTTGGGATTGAGGGCTTAGGGCTTACTTGACGGTTCATGGGTACTTTGAAGAGACGCATAAGTAGGGTAACTATGGTTAGAACCTTACTTAGGGGACTTATAACCCTGCGTTTCAGTACTTGAACCTTCAAGTAGGGCTTAGAGTTTAGGGTTTAGGTTTAATTTGGATCGAGGTTGAGGGTTTAGGGAACCCTAAACCTGGGGACTTTCAGGGTGTCTACCAGAGTCTACCCAGAGGATCCACTCATCACCGGCACGCTTCGTGTATTGTGATGCTGGCTGAGACAGACCTCTGAAACGGCGCGTGTGCTTACTTTGCTCTTGTTGATCCTAAACCCTAAACCCTAAACCCGAAAGCTTCGGGCCTTGTGGTGGAACCCCTGTGCAGCTAAGATTTAGCTCTGCCACGTTCACTCAGCTGAATCAAAATAGGTCCGCATGAATTCTGAAACCGAAGCCGCGTCCAAGTAGGACAACCTTTGCTTGTTCAACCCTAAAACCCTGAACCCACAAGACTGTCCAAGAGTCCAGATATTGCGCAGAATCGCCATAGGCCGAAACCTCCGGCAGGGGCCCCAGAACACACATCAATACCTTGTCTAAAAATAACCTTATGTTCCAGCCAACCACCCAGCGATGATCTGGGACCACCCCGGCCCCACCCCTCCCCCCCCCCTTCCCCGCGCCGCGCCCACCCCAGAATCTTGCACGGCTACTGTTGTCGGACACATTTGTTCACGAAGTTATCGAGCATGTTTTGCAAGAATCTGTTCTCGGACATACTTATTGGACATATTTTCAAGAAGATGCTATCGAGCAGATGCTTGCAACACTATGAAGGCACAGTACTTACTGCTCAAAAACCATGCTTTAGGGGCGATTTCAAAATGACGCAGCCACACCTTTCTTGGGTTTAGGGTTTAGGGTTTAGGGTTTAGGGTTTAGGGTTTAGGGTCTAGGGTTAGGGTTTAGGTTTAGGGTTGATTGATTGATTAAATTGTTTTCATGCCTGCTGCTTGGTTAGAATCGCGTTTCGAAGATTTAGGCCACGCTGGGGGGTAGCCTCGGCCCTTTTCGGCTTTCGGGCCCAGTCAAGCCGGATTTGAGAAACAGCGTTCGAACCTGCGAGTTTTAGAAACGTCCCGGAAGCCAGAATCCTAAGTCCTACACCCTACATCCTAAATCCCGTGACCCTACATCCCTAAATCTCCTAAACCCTAAACTCAGGAACTCTCAACAAAAATTGTCCTTACATCAGCGGAAACGTTCCGTTATAATCTCCTTGAACAAGTCATCATCAAAGGGGAGACCCTAAACCCTAGACCCTAAACCCTACACCTTAAACCCTAAACCCTAAACCCTAGACTACCCTAGCTCTTGACACACCCCAGGGCGGCCTTGGACACCTCTTCCACACGGATGTTCCCCACAATCTTCATGCTGCCCTCGTCGAGGACTTCCTGCAGCCACGTTTTGTACTAGACCCAGGAAACCCTAAACCCTAAACCCTAAACCCTAAACCCTAAACCCTTTGGCCCCGAAAGAGACCTCGACATCCTCCTTCTACGCTTGGGGCTTGGGGCTTAGGGTTCAGGGTTGCTTAGGGTTTAGGGTTTAGGGTTTAGGGTCTAGGGTTTAGGGTTTAGGGTTTAGGGTTTAGGGTTTGGGGTTTGGGGTTTAGGGTTTAGGGTTTGGGGTTTGGGGTTTAGGGTTTAGGGTTTAGGGTTTAGGGTTTAGGGTTTGGGGTTTAGGGTTTAGGGTTTGGGGTTTGGTGTTTGGGGTTTGGGGTTTGGGGTTTGGGGTTTGGGGTTCGGGGCTTGGGGCTTGGGGCTTGGGGTTTGGGGCTTGGGGCCCGATTCACGAATAAGTATCTTGCGCGCAACTTGCGCTAGAACTGTATAGGGTGTCCAAGAAGGGCAAACTTGGTGCTTGCTTTGCAGGCCGTGCGAAGCAACGCTGCTTCCCAAAAAACTTGAAGCTTGCGCAGCCGAGGCAAGTACCTCGACGCAGGACCCCATACCCCAAAACACCAAACACTGCCCTAAACCCTAAACCCTAAACCCTAAACCCTAAACCCTAAACCCTAAACCCTAAACCCTAAACCCTAAATCGAGACCTACAGGCTCCCATCTCTTGCACTTGCCTCGACTGGCTCCGGCTTCCGCCGGAAGAGCAGCTTGAGAGGTCGCGCTTCGAACATCGGGGCAATGTCACCTTGGAGGGTTTATAGGGTTTATAGGGTTTATAGGGTTTATAGGGTTTATAGGGTTTATAGGGTTTATAGGGTTTATAGGGTTTATAGGGTTTATAGCCTTTATGAAGCTGTTTTTGAGTTCGGCTGGGGTCCGGGGGTGTAGGGTTTGTCTAGTGCCAGCGTGGATGGGGAGGAGGGGGTGCCCAGAGGTAGGCTGAAGGCACTTGACAGAAAAGCTCTGCGAATTCCTCTCAGCCTTAAACCCAAGGCCCGAAACCCCAAGCCTTGCAAACCTAGCAAACCTGAAGCCCCTAACGCCCGAAACCCCTAAACCCTAAACCCTAGACCCTAAACCCTAAACCCTAAACCCTAAACCCCAAAACATCCAGCATCTCAGATGGCAACTCTTTTTCCCTCAGCCATAGGCCCAGGCAGTGCTCCACCCTAGCAACACAAAAAGCCCTGAGGCCTAAAAGCTTAGGGTTTAGGGCTTAGGGTTTAGGCTTCAGGCCTTAGGCTTTAGGCTTTAGGGTTTAGGGTTTAGGGTTTAGGGTCTAGGGTTTAGGGTTTCAGGCAAGGGCCCGTAAACTCGACACCCAGACCCGAAACCCGAAGCCCTTGAGGGTTCAGGGCCCCAGGCGAAGCAGTTTAAGCTAAGCCCTAAAACCCGAAGCCCTAAACCCTATAAAGCCTATACACCCTACCAACCCTATCAACCCTATCAACCCTATAAACCCTATAAACCCTATAAACCCTATCAACCCTATCAACCCTATAAACCCTATAAACCCTATAAACCCCATAAACCCCATAAACCCCATAAACCCTATAAACCCCATAAACCCCATAAACCCCATAAACCCCATAAACCCTATAAACCCTATAAACCCTATAAACCCTATAAACCCCATAAACCCCATAAACCCTATAAACCCTATAAACCCCATAAACCCCATAAACCCTATAAACCCTATAAACCCCATAAACCCTATAAACCCCAACCTTAGCCCTAAACCACACTGCGCGAGGCCCCCCGCCTTGCTCCAGCTCAGTGACATCCCCTCCATTAACCTTCACGGGAGCGCGCTGAAGCCGAATCCCCCAAAAAGATGTCAAAGTGCTTGGCTAAGGTTTATAGGGTTTATAGTTTATAGGGTTTGTAGGTTTATAGGGTTTATTGGGTTTATAGGGTTTATAGGGTTTATAGCTTTTAGGTTTAGGGCTTAGGGTTTAGGGTTTAGGGTTCAGGGTTCAGGGTTCAGGGCAAGTTGTCTTTGTGTCGTGATGGCGCAGTAGTCCTCGATGACATGTTGCAGGTTCTCTTCTCTCTTCACGTTCTTTGCTGTACTCTAGCTGTTCTCGCAGGCGTTGTCTTGCCTCTCCTGCTTCGTGCTCAGCTAGAGCTAGTGGTAGACCAGCTCCTCTCACTTCTAGTTTGAGAGGTGCCGTCCGCTTCAAGTACCCCGCCAAAAATGCAAAACTCAAAAGCCCGACGCGCTAATTCCTCAAAGCTACAACCAAGACTCCTAAACTCTGAATCTCCTAAACATCTACACCCTCAAGCCCTCAACCCTCGACCCCCCAAGCCCGGAACCCCTAAGCCCTCAACCCCTGTAGAGCCTAAACCCGCAACCTTAAACCCTAAACACCCCGAAACCTTAAACACCACCAGACCCCGGACCCCAAACCCCTAAACCCTAAACCCTAAACCCCAAACCCTGAACCCCAAACCCTAAACCCTAAACCCCAAACCCCAAACCCTAAACCCTAAACCCCATAAACCCCAAACCCTAAACCCTAAACCCCAAAAACCCCAAACCCCAAACCCTAAACCCTAAACCCCAAAAACCCCAAACCCTAAACCCTACACCCCCACAAAACCCCAACCCGAAACCCAAAGCCAACCTCAACGAGCTGGTCGCCGGGGCGGAGTTCCTCACCGGCGCGCGCTGCAGGGGTGTTGGGCAGCACCTGCCCCACGATGCGAGGGTTTAGGGTTTAGGGTTTAGGGTTTAGGGTATAGGGTTTAGGGTTAAGGGTTAAGGGTTTAGGGTTTAGGGTTTAGGGTTTAGGGTTTAGGGTTTAGGGTTTAGGGTTTAGGGTTTAGGGTTTAGGGTTTAGGGTTTAGGGTTTAGGGTTTAGGGTTTATAGAAACTGTATAGGGTTTGTGTCCGGAATTTTGGCGGATTTGGGGGGGGGGGGGGGTTAGGGGGAGCTTAGGGGGGTTTAGGGGGGTTTGTTTTTTGCTTTTGCTGAAATTTGGGGAGGCTTTGTCTTGGGGGTTTGCGCTTCTTTGAGCGTTTTGGGGGGCCTCAAGGGTCGCCGGCAGCATCTTTTGGGTCTTTCTTTCCCCGTTCAGGGACTTTTTTTGGTGCCCTGAAAGCCTGAAAGCCATGCTTGCACTGTGAAGGATGAAGGACTACAAACGCGTGCAATTTCTATGTAACCTAGGGTTTAGGGGGTCAAGGGCCAGGGATGGCAGCGGTGTGGGTCCGGGCTTGAGGTTTCGGGCTTTTCGGGGTTCGAGAATTTAGGGTTTAGGATTTAGGGTTTGGGGTTTGGGGCTTGGGGCTTGGGGTTTGGGGCTTGGGGCTTGGGGTCTGCGGTTTGGGGTTTGGGGTTTGGGGTTTGGGGTCTGGGGTCTGGGGTTTGGGGTTTGGGGTTTGGGGTCTGGGGTTTGGGGTCTGGGGTCTGGGGTCTGGGGTGGGGGGTTGGGGTTCGGGTCTGGGTGTGGGGTTTGGGTTTGGGGTTTGGGGTTGGGGTGTGGGGTTGGGGTTTGGGGTTTTGGGTTTGGCGTTTGGGGTTTGGGGTCTAGTGTTTGGGGTTTGGGGTTTGGGGTTTGGGGTTGGGGTCTGGGGTCTGGGGTCTGGGGTCTGGGGTCTGGGGTCTGGGGTCTGGGATCTGGGGTCTGGGGTCTGGGGTCTGGGGTCTGGGGTCTGGGGTCTGGGGTCTGGGGTCTGGGGTTTGGGGTTTGGGGTTTGGGGTTTGGGGTTTGGGGTTTGAGGTTTGGGGGGATTCTCTGTCAGGGTGCAGGGCTGGGAGTATGAGCTACGGGAATCGACCCTGAATATTTTGCAGAATCTCACCAAGGTCCATAACATAAACTCTCCGAAATACATTCCAGAGCGATAGGCCCCTAGACCCTAAGCCAAACCCCTACTCCAGAGGGCCCTAAGCCCTGACTGCTTGACCCTTGAACAAGCTGGGTGCGCTGCAGTCCACGAAGTCCCTTTAACTTCCTACACCCTGAACCCTAAACCCAGCCTTGAGCCCCCTGAACCCTAAACCCTAACCCTAAACCCCTAAACCCTAAACCCGAAACCCTAAACCCTAAACCCTAAACCCGAAACCCTAAACCCCTAAACCCTAAACCCCCCCTGACTCTCAACTGCTCATCCGGGTAAAGGCCTCTGTCAGCTGCGGTGGAAGCTCCCACCGGATCCTGGCGCGAGGGGGGGCTTTGAGGGCTTAGGGTTTAGGGTTTAGGGTTTAGGGGTTAGGGTTTAGGGTTTAGGGTTTAGGGTTTAGGGTTTAGGGTTTAGGGTTTAGGGTTTAGGGGTCAGGGTTTAGGGTTTAGGGAGTGTTTAGGGTTTAGGGTTTAGGGTTTCGGGTTTAGGGTTTAGGGTTTAGGGTTAGGATGCCTGAGGCCAAGAGGTGGCGCGTCGTCGTGGTCGAAGAACACCTGCGCTACCGCTTTAGGGGGCGCGGCGGGTATCGGATTTTGGGGATTGTAAGGTTTTGTGCTGCACTTGGGGTTTGCAGGGCTTCTTCGGGTTTAGGGTTTAGGGTTTGGGGTTTAGGGTTTAGGGTTTGGGGTTTGGGGTTTGGGGTTTGGGGTTTGGGGTCTGGGGCTTAGGCTTCGTGGGGCTACGGGAAAATCTAGGGCTGCTTGGTTAATTTGGCCCTCGGCCGGTCTGGGAGTTTATACGCCGGGTCCAGGCGGGCCCCTAAATCCTAAACCCTAAACCCTACACCCTCAACCCTCAACCCTAAACCCTAAACCCTAAACCCTCAACCCTCAAACCCTAAACCCTAAACCCCCCAAAAAAAACCCTCCACGGCGAGCCCTCCAGAACCGCCTGAGCCGAAACGGACGGAGGCTGCGAAGAACTACCGAGAGTCGAAGTCTTCAGACTACGAGCTTTAGGGCTTTAGAGCTTTGCGGGTTTTTTTGGGTGTGCGTTTTTGGGGCGTTAGTGCTCCAGGTTTATGTTTTAGGGCTTAGGGTTTCGGATTTAGGGTTTAGAGATTGGGGTTTGCGGTTTGGGGTTTGGGGTTTGGGGTTTGGTGTTTAGTGCTTCGGGGGCTCTGGGGTGCTCAGGGCTCGGGATTTGCGAAGGCCCTTTGCAAGCCACCCACCTCGAAGTAGTCGTATTTGTCTTCCTCCTGGGGCGAGTTTAGGGTTTAGGGTTTAGGGTTTTGGGTTTAGGGTTTAGGGTTTAGGGTTTAGGGTTTAGGGTTTAGGGTTTAGGGTTTAGGGTTTAGGGTTTAGGGTTTAGGGTTTAGGGTTTAGGGTTTTCGAAACGGTTTCGGGTTTCGGGTTTAGGGTTTCCGGGTTTGGGGTCTAGGGTTTAGAGTTTAGGGGCTTGTGATCTCCCGAAAGGTCTTGAGGTTAAGTGCTTGGGGTCCTAAACCCTAAGCCCTAAACCATAACCCAGTTGTGGTCCCCTTTTGGGTACCCTATATGTAGGGCTGTGTACTAGGATCCCCAAAAAAGGCATCAGGGTCAGCCTCCCTTGTCAGGATGCAACTCTAAAGAGAACCCCTCGGAGGTACGAGGGTTGCTAGCACCCAAAATTAGAGGCCCTAAAGGCCCTAAAGGCCCTAAAGGCCCTAATGGCCCTAAAGGCCCTAAAGGCCCTAAAGGCCCTAAAGGCCCTAAAGGCCCGAAACCCGAAACCCTAAACCCTAAACCCTAAACCCGAATAAATGCCTAAACCCTGAACCCTAAAGCAACCTAAAGCAACCCGCCACCGCCGACATGAGAAGAGGGCTCCTTGTTCTCCTTGTCCAGCTGCACCTTCGTCTCATTTGCGGGTTAGGATTTAGGGTTTAGGGTTTAGGGTTTGGGGTTTAGGTAATAGGGTTTAGGGTTTCGGGTTTCGATTTTAGGGTGTTTCGGGGCGCTTGGGGGTTTAGGGTTGGGAGGTTCCGCCTTATACAAATAGTGCTTAATAGGGTTTGCAGGAACATCCCAAGTTGAGGGGTTCAAGGGTGTTTGGGGTTTAGGCTTGCTCTCCAAAACCCGATGGGCAGAGCCCGAACCCCCACCCCCCCCCCCGAACCCTAGCTTTGGCACCCAACACACAACCAAAACACCCAGAGGGTCCAAAGAGGGTATCCCCCACCCTAAACCCTAAACCCTAAACCCTAAACCCTAAACCCTAAACCCTAAACCCTAAACCCTAAACCCTAAACCCTAAACCCTAAACCCTAAACCCTAAACCTGAGGCTTCCTGTCAGTAGTAGGGGGAGCTTTTGGGGCGGGAGGCATATCCCAAGCAGCCGTTTCTCATGCCAAAGGATGCACCAGGGTGCGTGGCTCTATTTTGCGACAACACCTTCATCGGGTCTCGGGGCTCAAGGGCTTAGACGATTCGAGTGTTAGAGTTTTAGGGTTTTCGGGCTCAAACGTCGCCGCCAAGCCTGTAGACCCTCAAGCCCTAAGCCCTAAGCCCTAAACCCTTAACCCTAAGCCCTAGACCCTAAACCCTAAACCCTTAACCCTCAGCCCTAAACCCTAAGCCCTAAACCCTTAACCCTAAGCCCTAGACCCTAAACCCTAAACCCTTGACCCTAAGCCCTAAACCCTAAACCCTAAACCCTAACCCTTCACCCTTCACCCTAAACCCTCAACTCTTCAAGCGGCTAGGATCGATGCCTCGATCCGCATCCTAAAGAGCCCCTGGGCTCTGAATCCCACATTTCCCGAATCTGATGCGTGGTGCTTCGGGTTTAGGGCTTAGGGCTTGGGGTTTAGGGTTTAGGGCTAAGGGCTTAGGGCTTAGGGCTTAGGGCTTAAGGCTTAAGGCTTCGGCTGGTTTGGGGGGTTTAGGGCTTGGTCCTGAATCGCAGGTGGGGCGCTGTGTGGAAGAGAACGGCGCAGTGGCGCAGGACGTCGCGGAGGAAGGCCTCGGATTCGTCTCGGGAATCACAACCTTTCCATGGGCACCCGAAGAGCTTTTGGTTTAGGGTTTAGGGTTTAGGGTTTAGGGTTTAGGGTTTAGGGTATAGGGTTTAGGGTTTAGGGTTTAGGGTTTAGGGTTTAGGGTTTAGGGTTTAGGGTTTAGGGTTTAAGGTTTAGGGTTTAGGGTTTGGGGAGTTAGGGTAGGGCATCCCCCTTTTCCCATGCTTCGCCCCAACGCCTCACACGAAAAATCCCTGATACCCACCCTACACTTTACAACTTTACCACCGAAAAACCCCGATTTTGACATCCCCACCTCAAACGATTTAACCAACAATAAACCGAAAATTCCCAAGATCTGAAACCCAAATCAACTTTCCGAACTGCCCCCTAACTCCTAAACCCGAAATTCACGATTTTTTAACTTGAAAATTCTGCTCAATGTTCTTTGTCGTTGAATAGAATTTTCACTGGTAATATTTATAATTAACCTCATACAATTTGATTATTTCCTTCTGTAATGAAATCTGTGTATCTAAATATTTCATTTCTTTATCTAAATGTTCCTGTTCTTCCTTTTCTATTACGCATGTTTGCTTTATTTCTACAATTTTGCTTTCCCTGCTTTCTTTGATGATTTCTAATTTTTCTAGTTCGTGTTTGGCTACTCTGTATTGTATCTCAAACAGTTCGTCATAAACGGTCATATATTATAAACTATATATTTTTCAAAACTTTTAAAACTTTTTTTACACATAGACGTCGCCCTCCTTCTTGATTTCGTAGTATTCCATCGTCGTTGGTTTTGGGTTTGTAATATCTCCGTTGTTTAGTTTTGTCAAATAGGCTTTTCTTTTGTTTTGATATGTTGTGTCTTTTGATTTTGTTGTTGTGGTGCTTGGAACTGGTGTAAATAGTTTGTTGTGTATCTCTTCTATTTTCTTATCCATATTTTCTAATGTGTTGTTGATGTCGTTAAGTGTGTCCTCGAAAGCTTCGGCCATATAAAATACTAAATATTATTTTTAAAACTTTTATTCTTAAAATTGTTCTTTATCACTTGCCGCGCAGTTGCACTTCTTACAGTATGCTATGCAGTTGCTTATGGTATGTGTTTGCTCATTATCTTTTCGTTGGGCTGTTAGATTTGTTGTTATGTTTCCGCTTTTTAACTTGACGTAAAATTCTACACTACATTTTTCACAAAAGCCGTTTAACCTATCCAAAAGCCACTGGGCAGTTATGTAGTTCTTGTGGTCTATCTTTCTTTTACCTGCCCTGTCCTGTTCTTTGTAGTTCTGCACCTTGCGCTCTAAATAGTTAAAGATACACTGCTTATTGAATACAGTATCTTTATTATCATCATACCTGTAAAACCTGACCTGATTTAAATCGGTGGCTCTCGTGATTGCCGTCCAGAGCCACTCCTTAGAAACATTAAAATGATGATAATCAAAGATGGTTATACCAGTGTTTATGCTCGAACCCTGCACACTATGGCAGGTATAACAATAACTAAATATAAAGTGCTTCCTTAAAACATCGATGGGTATGGTTTGTATATTTCCTTCGTGCTCCTCTTTTAGTTTCACCTTATCGCCGTTGATCTCAGAAATAATGTATCGAAAATTAACTTGACATTTATATGTGGTTGTTTTTAAATACTCCCTGCATATAACCACCTCGCCTATATCATATTCGTTTTTGCGGTTTTGGCGCCTCCTTATTTCGTTGCTTACCTCCTTGCACGTATCGTTTAAGTATGCTATGTTGTTATTGTTTGTTTGTATGTCGTCGGTGTATTCGAAGTATTTTTCTATCAACTGTTTCGTCTTAACTTTGTTTATGAATATGTCGTCGTATATGTTTGCTAATTTATCTTTGTCCTCCTGAGTCTTTAACCGCTTACACTCCCGCAGATAGATATGATATTTAAATATTTTGTTTATGCAGTGGTTTGCATATACTTCGTGATCGTGTAGGTTAGTTATTTCCGAAACGGGTTTTAATTGCTTACCGTCGCCGGTTGCCACCACCATTAAATCCTTATGCGCTTCCACGAACTCCCCAATTTTATTTAAAGCCCTCAGGCCATTAAAATAAATCTCGTCGAACACTATACAGTCATAATTCGAGTAGTCAAACTTTTCTAATTTTTCGTCGCCCACGGCTATGGAAAAGAATTTATTAATAGTCGTGGCGTCCTTTCCATATTTTTGAACCAGTTTATTAGTGGGGCACACGAACAGCACTTTTAAACCTAAGTCCCTGATTTTTTCACATATAAAGCTTTTACCAGAACCGGCATATTTCGCCCTAATCATCACGTGCTTTACTGAAAATATCTTCTCTATGATCTTCGTTGTGTCGTATTCGTCCTGTATGTCTATCTTTTTGTTTATATACATTGGTATTTTAGTTGCTTCGTTTTCTTTTATGTGGTAGTCCTCCTTGGGCATTATTATATCCTCGTTGCTTTTATTAACCCTCCACTGACCTATGCACTTTGTAGATGCCCCCGCTTTAATTCCCAGTGCTTCTTTCGCTTTGGGTAGGTCTTCGGTGTTTATAACAAATGCATCGGTCTTGACACTATACGGTTTAACACCGCATTGAAGTAATCTGTTATAACACTGATACATATTAAAGTTATGTTGTTGCAATAGCAGTTCCTTTATATAAACAAACCCATTTACCAACTTCGTTTTATCGGATATATTCACTATGTAGTATGAATCTCCTTCCGATATTTCATTCCATTCAGTGCATTCGTCATCGTCCATTTCATAAAAGATAACTTCTTCTTCGGTCAGTTTGTGTATTTTGCCCCCGTATTTTTGTTGAAAATCCGACGCCTCCTTTAAGTTTCTAAACAGTATGCTTTTTTGGTTGGTGCTGTTGGTTCTTTCTAAAAGTCCGAAATTCACCACTGCCACCTGTTTTTTAATTGCCATATCCTCCTCGTCGTTTTCACTTATTTTTTTGTCCCATAATTCCCCGACTATGTTTTTATAATTCACAGAGTGCTTGAACGAAGGCTGTTTATAACTTATGATCTTAATTTCTGATGTGTCCAACTGTTTTAGATACAAACCGTATAAAAGACCAAACTTTTTGTTTAACATTACTTTGTTTTTCTCGCCCGTGTTCTTAACATAATACAGTGTATAATCGTGCATTTTGTTAAAATCCATTTGTTCGGTATATGGTTGCCACACATCGAACTGATTAAAGCCGAATGTCTCCACAATATCTATAAACGATTTAGTAAATGCTTTGGACATATCCAGTTCCACTTTCGGCATCGTATCCGAAAACTTATGTGATACAAACATACCCACAGGCACTATGGTTTTAGCCTCTTCGTATAAATCTATGTCAGCTTGGTTATAAAACGATTTATGAAGCGGATTAAATAAAGACTTATTAAAATCAAACATTGCTTTATTCATATTGTTATAGGTTTCTTCGTTGTCTATTCTCATACATCCGTCCGACGAGGTTTTTATTAGATTCTGGGTTTTGACTATAAAGGTGGTTTTCTTTGATTTCATTCGTATCTCTGACACTATGCCCGCTTGAAAACGAATTTTAGGTTCATACCCACCGCCCAGCATTTGAAATAATATTTTTGTTAGGTTGTTGTCCTCAGGCACTAAGTATTTCGTTATAGGTTCTTTATCCTTACTGACCAGTTTTAATATTTCGTAAGCGTCCCTAATCATTATAAATTGTGGCGGTTCTTCCTTTTCGTTTATGTGATAATCGGTTGTTGCTTTGACTACGGGTTTTTTGCCTACATTGTTCAGTTTCTGTTGTATGCTTTTTAGATCGTTGTTCATTGTGTATATGTGGCTGTTTTTCACAAAGGCATAAAAACATTTGAGTTTTTTGTTTGCCTCTTCGGGTTCGTGCCGGTATATAAGGTTTTCACAGCAGTCAAAAATTCGGGCGGGAATCCTGTAAGGTTTAAAGACTTTATCCATTTCATTAATGGTTGCCCCATTGCTGTAAAAATCGTTCCTACCTATGATTTCTATAATCCTTTCCCTTGTTAGTCTGTCCCTTCTTTTATCGTTCATAAGGCTGTCTTTATAAAAATCGCTTAAAGCATTAATCCAACATTGATTATCGACGTGTTCGTTGTTGCTTATGGCTTCCCTTAGGTTGTATAAGTTATGATTAACAGGGGTGCTGACATAGCGATGGTATATAGATATGTGGCTAATGTCGGTTAAACTCTCGTCCATAATGTTAAACTTCTCGCCTTTCTTATTGACTACCTCCACCTGTTGTATCTTAATTGCGTCGAATAGGTTGTCATAGTATTTCGTTAAGTCATCCACCATTTCCTTAAAGTCCTTGTCCTTGTTAAGCAGTTCTATTACCTTTTCAAATTCTTCATTAGCGTTTTCCTTTCTTTTGCTTATGAAGTCCTCTTTGGTTTCAAATCGGAAAATCAGATTTTTAACCAGTGTCTTATCAAAGTTTTTTGCTTTGACGGTCGCCTGTCTTATGTCAAAGTTTTCGATGTAAAAGGCCGTTTCGAATTTTTTAAAGGCGGGTTTCACTTTTTCGTTTCGTGGCTTCCTTGTGGTGTAAAGTTGGAAGTTTATTAAGTATGTGCTTTGGCTTTTGGTTTCCGCCAGTCTTTCGTTTAATGGTTTTGCCTTCTTAGTTTTGGGTATGGTGTCCTTGTATTGCTTGAATGCTTTTTCATAGGTTTTTTTGTTCTTAGAGGTTAAACCTTTTATTAAATTCTCGGCGGTTGCTATGTTTCCGATTTTACGCTCCTGATATAACTTGATGATTTCGTTAATTCTTTTTTGTGTGGTTTTGTTTGCTCCTTCTGCCACCTTGTCCTTCAACTGGTTGAGTTGGATGAGATTACTCCTGATAAACTTGCTCATACTATACCTTAGATATATAATTATATTAAATGTTTTTTCTTTAAGTAGTTTTCCAAAGAAAATTTTTTAATATTTTTTCAAACCTTTAACAATTCGAAGCGCATATATGGGCGACTGTTTCCCTTTACATAAAATAAACTGTTGTTATTCTTTTGTTCTATTTTTTCTACTTCGTAAGTGTCTTTGCTCCATAAACTGACCCTTTCTTTTTCACCAGGCTGTCTTTTCCTGTAAATTTTAACTTTACTGCCTGTTGATATATTAGGGTATTTCCTTGTTCTGGTTGCTTGTTGGGTCATATTCTGTGTTGCTTTCAGTTCGTTTTTCTCCTTCATTGCCTCTTTCGGTGTCATTTTAATGGCCGAATGTTCCATTTTATTATTATAGGTAAGCAAAATTTCAAAGATATAGTCATTCCATTGAATATTTCTTTTGCCTTTTCTTTCGTCGGCTTCTACTCGTTTGTAAAGCATATCCTTAAATGTTCTAATTGCTCTTTCGCTGTGGTTTGCGTGTGCTCTTGTCCTGTGGTGTTGTATGCCCTGCTCCTTTAAATAATCCTGTATTGATGTTGTGTTTAATGCGCCTTCGTCGTCTGTAAATAATATTTTGGGTTTGCCTCCCATCTTGTTCATTGTCTCTATCATTCCTGATGCTATGTTTGCTTCGTCTTTACTTTTAATTGGTGCGACCTGCATAAACCGACTAAACACATCAATCATAATCACACCGACTCTAAATTTTTGATTCTCCAAATCGTTTATAAAAAACAAATCCATTTGAAATTCATAAAAAGGTTCAGGGGCAATAAATGTATTTTTACCTCTAATCTGTTTCTTTTGTTCCACATTTTCTTTAAAAAACTATCAATGTCGGCCATTGTTATAGATTTATCTTTTTCTCTTGCATCTTTTAAGGTTTGTTTTTTGCTTCCAAAGCCTGACCTATCAAAATAAATTGTGTTTATTATATCATTCTTTTTATTGTTTTCGCTCATAATAAAAAGGATGATAATATATTTATAAAAATAATATTTCAAAAAGTATGTTAATCATAAACCGGGCTTTTTCATCATCAAACTTTTTAAGAAAATGTTGCAAAAGAATTCATATGACACCGATGTTAAATCTATTTCATCGTCTCCAAATGTTCTGTTTTTCTTTTTTTGTATTGTTTTTATCATTTCTCTTTCTGCTTCTGCTTTTAAACATATGTCTGATGGTTTATGTCCATAACTTAAACAATGTCCGACATATCAAATATAACCCATTGAATGTTTATTTATGTATGCGTTTATACTTTTATCATTTATTTCTGCTTTTATGTTTTGCAACTTCCTATGACAATGATAAATGCCCCAGTGTTCTAAATTATAATATTCTCTAAATAATTTCATCTTAATTTTTTCGTCGCACCCCCTACACCTAATATATTGATTTATATGGCCGTTTAAATCATATGGCAAAGCGGTTTTACATAAAAGGGCGGTTGTTGTTTTTAAGTCCTTACACCTTTCACACACCATATATAATGTTAAGAAAATATTTCTTTAAATAGTTTTTCCAAAGAAATTTCTTTAAAGATTTTTTAAACAAAATATTTTCAACAACACATTTTTTATGAAAAGATGCGATTTAACATTTTTATCATAAACTCAACCTCCTCTTTTTCATTAAGGCATCGTTTAAAGTAATCACTAAAAAACATAATCGCCAACTCTTCTATTTCTATCGTAAATGGTTTTTTATATCTCGTCCTCATAGTTTCATATATATCATTAAATAAACCTGTGAAACCCGGGTCTCTTCTAAAAGATGAAATGTCGTTAATGTCGTCAATGTCGGCAATGTTTAAGTATTTCATCCTTAACATCGCCATTCGTAAATAAAAAAATGTTTCACCATTAATGTGTTTTTTTAAAGACTTGTCCTCCACCACCCGTTTTGCTACTAAAACTTCACAAGGTAAAACTGGTATTTTGTCAAGTATGGTTTTAAACCTTATCGTCTTCTCTCTATCGCTGTATATCAGATACTGACTATAAGAAGCTATGGTTTTGAAAAGGTCATTGCGCAATTTTTTTTACCTAAAAGTTTGATTGTCATAATTTGGTCAAGGCATCTTTCACACCTACACACCTGCACCATATCTAACATATATAAAAAATATTTCTTTAAATAGTTTTCCAAAGAAATGTTTTTATAAAATAATTAATGTCTCGGGACACCCATCCCCAAACATCGGGGATGAGCATCCCCAAACATCGGGGGCACCCATCCCCAAACATCGGGGATGCCTCATATTTCAATTTAAAAATGTCTTATCCCCAAACATCGGGGATGAGCATCCCCAAACATCGGGGGCACCCATCCCCAAACATTGGGGATGAGCATCCCAAAACATAAAAATGACTCAAAAATATTATTAAAAATTATTCAAAATATTATTAAAAATTATTCAAAATTATTCAAAAATATTATTTATTTTAATAAATTTTAATAAATTATATTATTAAAATAAATTTAATCTCCTTTTGACTCTTCTTGTTGTTCTGCTGTTTTCTTTTTACTTGCTTTCTTTGGTTTTGGCTCTTTTGGTGCTTTGGGTTCCTTGGGTTCTTTGATTTGCTTTGTTCGTTTAAATACATCTGTGTCTTTTAAAACATTTGCATTTTCCATTGGTATTACTTGTCTTCCTTTCTTTTCAAATTTTACAGTTAATTCTTCATTTATCTCATCCTCATTTACTGCTATTGATTGTTCTTGTTCTTCTAAAATTTTGTTAAGTTTTTTTCGTCTTAAATGGTTTCGTGTGTTTTCTCTCTTTTTCATCATAAACGTTTCGTCTTCTTTTTTTTTGCGATAATACAGTCTTCCATAAATTGCCAGTTGTTCGTTTATTTCTTCCATTGTCATATCCTCAGGCGCGGTAGGCATTAATCTATATATTAAATAGAGAATAATTCTTTAAATACTTTTTTAAAGATTATGTATTTTAAAGATTACATGTTTATATTAAAATTTTTCATAAAAAATATTATGAAAAACTTCCAAACGAATTCGCGACACTATCTTATGTAGTATCAATTATGTAAATGTATCGCACTACTCCCCTTTCGCGCGTTCATTCACGATGTTTTGGGACACTTATGCAATCACGGAGCATGGGCATATGTTCGGGGATATTCCTGTTTCAATGTCTGGGACTTTACTATACACTGTCAATATATTTTAGATATTAATTTTTAAATATTAATCTAATAAATTCATATTGTTTTGTTTTAATTGTTCAACATCTTTATCAATTCTTTCTACATCTTCTTCAATTTTGTCTAACCTTTCTTCACATTCTTCGGGTGTGATTTTCCTATGTTTTGACCATCCTGTGCTACAAAGTTCAACGCCTCCGATTTGCTGTGCTGTGTCTGGTTTAAATATTCCATCGTCTGGCGATACATTTCTACCCTTTCCGATTTTAAAACTGCTTCTATCTTCAACAACATTAACAACAACCTTATTATTTTCGGTTGTTGTTTTCGTTTCCTTATGGTATGTGTTTCTTTTACATCTACAAAATAAACAGTTTATACCATCTTTATTAACACTTAAACCTCCATCTGTTCCATCTTGGTTATTGTCTTTGTTTGCGTCGGTCATATTTATTTATATTAGAAATATTCTTATTTTTTCTTCAATTTCAAGTATTGCAATACTCCTTTACAAATTTCCAAAGCAGAATAACAACATCTCCTATACCTTGGCTCTGTTATTACTATTTGTTCCACTTCTTCTATCTCATTTATCGCCTTAATGTATTTGTCGTAATTCATTATATAATTAAAATACAAAACTTTCTATATAAATATAATGACTAATAACATACCGATTGTCAAACCAATAGACATTCCAGAATACAAATACAAAAACTCAAAATATGATATGATGCCGTCGCTTCCGTTTAGAGGTATATTAGTTGCTTCTTCAACTGGCGGTAAAACGGTATTGATACAAAATCTCATATTGAATATTTATAAAGGCTCGTTCGAAAGAATATTTATATTTAGTCCCAGCGTCCATGTTGATGATACGTTTAGACCTGTTAAAAAATACATAAGTGAAGTAATGAATGTTGATACTGAGAAAGAAAAGGTATTTTATGAAAACTACGACCCAGCGGATTTACAAAAGATAATTGACACTCAACACAAAGTAATAGAGTATCAGAAAAAGAACAAACAAAAAGACTTACATTCAATATTGATAGTGATAGACGATCACGCTGACGATCCTAAAACGGTAAGATATAGTAATATATTACATGGTCTTTTTACAAGAGGCAGACATAATGCCATTAGTGTTATAGTTTCTACACAAAAATATAATGTTTTAGCACCTATTATAAGACTGAATGCATCAGCATTATTTATATTCCGCCTAAAAAATATGAATGAAGTAAATGCGTTTATTGAAGAAAATAGCGCCTTGGTTGATAAAGACGAATTGTATGAGATGTATAGAATTGCTGTTAATGATGCTCCTTATTCTTTTTTATACATAAACACAAATGCAAAAGATGTTAATAAGATGTTCTATATTCGCTTTGAGAAATTGCTAAAAATAGAGCATTCATTAGACGATCAATACTTACGGAAATGATACATAATATTAGTTGAAATAATATTATTAATCAAATTAATGAATAACTGCACAAGTTTATAGCAGGTAGTTTATAATATATTTTATCGCTTTTCGTTTCTTCTAATTTTTCAACTCTTTCAATAACATCTTTTAAAGTATTAAATAATAACATATCTGTTCTTGTTTTTTCGTGAATATCTAATTCTTTTATTTGTTTCATATTTTCACTGGCAGTAGATTTAGATGATGAAGAACCCATTATATATTAATTTAGAATTTAAGTATTATGCTTTTGCTTTTGCCTTTGCTTCTCCTTTTAACTTCTTTACTTCCTTCTTTAAATCTTCAACTTCTTTAATCAAATGCTGTAAGGCCCCGTGTGTAATAACTGCTGTTTTGCAATAGTCAAGGCGTTTATGTCCCTTATTATCTGTTGTTATAATCCCCTCCCATTCTCGTGGTATTACCTGTTCAAAGTCCTGTGCTACATACCCCAAATGATTAACTTTATTTTTCTCTTCGTTTAAATGTGTAAAATTAAATGTTTTAGGCTTTACATATTTAACTATTTCATAACATTTTTTACTATCAACTTCTTTCACATTCTCTTTTAACGAAAAATCGGAAGAATAACCGAAAGTTCCATCAATATACACACCAGTTGGCATTATTTCTAAAACTTCATTACCCGCTCCAACCGATCCGAAATAAAAATAATATTCGCCACCAGCATCAGTATTTAAAAACTGTATCTGATCTACTGTGCTTATTGTCTCTTGTGTTATTTCTAAATTATTCATCTTAACTTTACCATCTGTTATTTTAATTTCCGGTGTGCTACTTTCTAATCCTATTGTTAAATTCATTTCTCCTAATGTATCACCGTTTCTAATATATAATTTATATTGTGTATCCAATACTTCTTTTAATTCACTACTGTTCTGAAACATAAAACGCCCCCAACTAACAACATCTGCCTCGCCAACGATATTACCAATACTATTAAAAGTAAGATTATTAACGACTGCTCTGTTTAATGTAATTCCGTTAGTATCATTTAATTGTAAAGCAATGGTAGCAGTTGTCGGGTCGGTTGTTCTATTTGATTGTAATGAAAAATCAATCTCTTCTGTTGATATTACATTCAATGAATTATTAGCATCTGCTCTTTGAAATATTCTACCCGAATTATTAACATAAATATCACCGTTAAATGTTGATGTATTTTGAAACGATGCTGTTCCACCAAAATTACTATTGCCACCCGATACATTTAGTTTATTTGAACCTTGAATAACTCCTATACCTAATGATAAACAATAGACACCATTACCATTTGCAGTATTTAATAAAAGTAATGAAGAACTGTCATTGCTTGTGTTATAAGCATTAATATTAAATGAATTAAATCTCAAATACCCTTGTGCATTTTTAACTGTCATAACATTAGATGCATCTGTTGTATCTATATAAAATGTAAGTCCTGAATTATTAGAAATATTATAATTTTCACCATAAAAATTTAAATCATTTGATAAGTCTAAATTACCATTCACATTTAAATTCTGTCTAACAATAGCACTATCTACAACATCTAATGTGTATCCTGCTGTTAATGCATTTGCTCCTGTATCTACTAATAATGAATGCGTTTTAACATATTGGTCAGCATTATTATTTAGATTCAAAATTCTACCTGTATCACCGACGGAATTATAACAATCAATATTATCATTTTTAAAAGCAATATAATTATCAGTATTCCTAACTGTAAATGATAAATTAGCATCTGCTGTGTTTTCTACAACTAACCCGCCGGTCGGTGTTTCTATCTTACCGCTCATTTTATAACCTGCGTTATTATTTGTTAAATCTAATTGTTTTATGGCATCGTCTGATGTATTATTACAAAATATTTTATCGCCTTGTAAAGTTATATAACTCGTTGCGTTCTTAAACTCTGCTAAGACTTTATCACCTCCTCCTGTCTGATTGCTAAATAATAATCCTGCTATTGGTGATATATTTATTGTTGAGTTATTTAAGGTTAAACCACTATGAATAACCGTAGGGGCGGAACAATCAATAATAGGATTGGCACTAAATCTATTTGTAAAATCACTAACCGGAACTCTTAAAGCAAGTAAATTATCTATTTCTGTATCAGTGTATCCGCCACCGCCACCGGCACCCGCTACTAATGTATCCACCTCGCCTTTATTGTAATAATTTGTCGCCAGTTGTGTATTAGTCTGAAAATTAGTTGATAAATTAGTGTCTATTTGTGTCGTTGTGTAATAATTAGTAAAGGTCGTGTCTATTTCTGTTTTGTTGTAAAATGTGCTTGTTAAGGTGGCATTTGTTTGATAATCAGTGTCTAATAAATGTGATACAGAACTAATATTATGGAAATTTTGAAGTTGCTTCGTATTTAAAACTGCAATGTCGGCGGTGTTTGTTGCTATGTTTGAAGAGTTTGCCGTGTTGATGTCCCCTAATTCTGTTTTTGTGGCGTGTTGGTCGTTTATTTCCGTCATGCCCGTAGAATACGACAAGTATATCTGATCTGCAAATACAGTTCGCAAATTGTTTATTGAAACCATTATTAAATTAAGTAGATTATATTTAATTTAATAATGTTTTATTTTTGCTCTTGCTCCTGCTTCTTCTGTTGTCGTTTCTCTTTTCTTCTTCTGTTTATTTCTTCTTTATTCGCTTCGTAATACGCCTTCTTCTTGTCCTTGTTTTTGTCAGCCCATTCTTTTTTGTATTGCGCGATTTTTTCTTTATTTGCTTGCCTATATGCTTTGTCATATTCTGCTTTTTCGGTTTTGTGAGCGTCTGCATATTCTTTTCTTTGTTCTCTTCTCGCTTCTATGTTGTCGTGGTAGTTTTGTTTGCTCTTCTCTTTAATGTATTCTTTGTTGTCTTGGTAATGTTCTTTTTTGTATTTTTGTATTTGTTCCTTATGTTCCTCACGGTATTCTTTACAGTCCTGTAAAATTTTCTCTTTGTTGTTTTCGTAATACTCCTTCTTCTTCTGTAAGTAGTGCTCCTTCTTGTTTTCGTAGCATTGTTTCTTTTGTTCTGATGCTTCTTCGCGTGTTATAAATGGTCTTGTGGTATTTAAAGAAGCATTTAACTGTTCTACATATTCCCGTTCCCGTCTTCGTGCTTCCAGCGAGTTTTCGCACCGTTCCGTGTTTATCAATACCATGTCGAAGTTATCAAATCCTCCATTTTCGCGAATAAACTGATATAACGGTATGTTGTAATTTCGAGTATTTGGGTTGTTGCAGAAACCCTTGTGTTTATATTTACGCTTTGTAAAATCAGTTGTATGACCTACATAGCAATCGGTTATATTTAGGTCTTTACATACAATTTTATAAAAATGTGTATTACTGTAATCTATCGCTTTTCTCGGCATTGCCCTATAATATCTTATAAAGTATTATTTCTTTATAAGGTTTTATACTGTAAAACTAAAACTGGTAATCAATTTAATCTAAAACCGTACTACTTGCCTCCGACAGTTCGAATATGTGCTCACTTATAAGAGTAATATAAACTTGCTCCACTCCGAGGGCGAATGTTTGATTTGCTCCTTTTAGTTTAAAAGTCAATAAACTTCCCATTTTAGTGTTGGAACCTGTGAAATTCATATCGGGCTGGCGGTCAAAATTTATACCACCAATAAACTTGTCGTTTGCGTATCGGTAAATGTCGATCGAGAAACCGTCGTAAAACGGAGACATAACATTAACAGCACGGCGTAGGAAATACATTGCCTCTGCTATACTTTCTACCGCTTGTTCTGGGAACTTTTTATTAGCGATCTGCATATAATATGAAATTTGTTTGTCGCTGTCGATTACACCTTCTAAATTATCAATTGTAGCCGACATAGGATGATAAAACCAAGTCCATTTTTTCTTTGCAAAATTTGCCGCTGTGTTATTGTCATCAATCTGTGAATTGCTAAGCGTAAAGAACATTTGAGATAATCGCGTGGAGGACTTAACAATGTTCATATTGATTTCTGTATTTCCTGCCGTGAAGGTTTGTGAGAAACTGTGATAGGCGGGATAAACCATTCTAAGCCGACCCCCTTTCAATAAATGTGAAACCACATTATTATTAACGGAATTATCGACTGTGATTAATTCGCATCGAAGGATACAGTTTTGAATTGCCCACGAAGTTGTAGTGTTTCTTGTGGTAAAGTATAAACCATTGACGTCGTCTTCGGCCTGAGTTCCTGCTACTGGCGTTGCCGGTCTGATGACTGGCTCTTGTGCGTCCGAACAAATTTCGAAAATAAATTCTAACGGGCAATATCGAATAGGTGGATAATACCCAGATTGAACGAACCCGCAACAAGGTTTGTGCCCCATCCGCACGACTTTACCTTGCTCAATTCCTGTCGTGTTTGCTCTTGTAAGTTTTGGTAAAACAATTCCTCTATCATTTCTACCAGTAGTAGCGGTGGCATCGTGTCCTTCAATTGCAAATGCATAAAGTCTATTAATCCTGCTGTCGTATCGGGTTAAGCAACCTTCCTGAATATCGTCTAAATTTCGTACTTCTTCGGGTTTAAAAGATTTCATTTTTTCACATACTAAATTATAATTGTCAATGTCGTTAATTTGTTGTCCTGCCGCGTTGCATCTATAACGAGTAAAGAAAGCATGGCTTTCGCCTAAGGGTCGTAAATATTCTCCTGCTGTGGTTGATGTATTAACAACGTCAAAAAATAAGCAAATGCTGGACATATCGATGTAATTGTTGTCTTCTCCTGTAATAGTAAATTTAATATACTTGTTTCCATTATTGGAACTGAAAATGTTTCCAGATACACTAGGAAAATGGACTTGCTTACGGTCGGTGATATACGCGGCGCTTTCTGGAAGTCCGAACTGTAAAGAATTTATCATATTATCCTGTGTTTCAGCAATGACTAAATCCATAACTTATATATTATTTATTAGATTTTTTATTCATATTATTCTTTTTATGAGGATTTAAATTGTTAATATTTTTTGAAATTTGTTTTTCCAACTGTGGTTGTGGCACTGCTGTTGCTTCGGCTTCTACAATCCCCCTAATCATTTCATAAGATGAATTGTTTATGCTTCTGGTAATTTTATTTTTGAATTGGACGTTTTCGGGCGGTTTTCCTATCCTCGTTTGTTCTTTTGGTTTCCAAATTTTGTTAAGCATTATCTTATATTTTATCTTAGAAAAACCCTAAATGAAACCCATCACAGGAATTCTTTCGTCAATGCCGTGTAATCTGTCAATGTCATGATTCGATACAGGGTTGAAAGTATTTGTGTCATAACTTATGGCCGCGTTGTCCAAACTACTCACGAGGTCGCCAGTCATTCTAAAACGCTTGTGTTGTTCCGTCGGTTTGTCTATTCCAAATATAGGAGCAATCAAACTTATTACAGGAGCATCGTAGGTTCTCGTTTTATAATTTCTATCCTTAAATTCTTTGTTTAATTCCAAAACAACACTACCGCCCATACTGTGCCCTAATAGTGTATCCACTTGCGGATTTTCCAATAATACTTTTTTTGCCTCCTTATACCTGTCCATGTCTCTAATTCCACCTGTTTTAAGTTTTGTGAAATTTTGTTGCCAGTCCCTCGTAGAAGTCGTGCCTCCCACATACATTTTATTCCCCTTAACGAAAATTTTATTATCCCGATCATATGCTAATTTAATACCCTGTGTATTTGAAATTTTGCCATTAGAGTTGAGCATCTTATTTAATTGCGCTTCTATCTTCGTCATTATATAAAAAGATTATAAATATTTTTATATCAATTACATTATATATTATATATGAGCATCAGACCATTAACGTATAAAAAGGTTTATGTAAATTCAAAATATCGCACCTCCAACAGTCGCGGTATAAGCGATTTCCAAATAGAATTGAGGGAAACGTTCGAAATTCCCGACGGGACAATTATGCAAGTCCATGAAATATCAATACCGAACACGTGGTATTCGATAAACACAAATAATCAAAATCTGTATTTTCGACATCAGATCATCGCACCAGCAACACCACAAGGCATAACATATAGGCGTGTAGAAATACCGGTCGGTAATTACACTCCACCGGAATTAGCAAATGCGATACAGACACAACTCAATTTTTTCTTTGATAGTGGCGGTCGGTCAAATTCCTACACTGTCGCATATAACACAATATCAAACAAGATGACCGTATCTTCAAATTATACGGAAGTGCTTTTTATTCCCTTAACCGACGCCGATGTCCCCGCCTTCGTAGGTTCGTTTTCTAACAGTGTCGATTTGAATAACTTGAACTCAATAAACGAGGTGTTGAGTTTTAATGTCTCGGTAGGCGATAGTTTTACCTCATCTGCTCCATGGACTACCGGATTTATTAAACTTCTCCATCATCAGGACATCTACATAGCCTGTCCCGAATTGTCTAATAATAACTTTCATAGTCCTTCGTCTTTTTCAAATGCAATAGTAAAGAAAGTGCCGGTTAATGCTTCGTTTGCTGGTATTATAAACGACCCTTATGGAATCACAGATTACGATTATATTAATGTCTCGCGTCGTTCAATAAGACGACTGAGTTTTAGAATTACAGACGAAGTAGGCAACCTTATAGACTTTAACGGTGTAAATTTATCTTTTAGTCTCCTCTTCCATAATACAGATATGATGTGAAAACCAAAAGAAAATATATAGAACATTATATAGATGACCGAAGAAAGTAATGACATCGTCGCCGTTGATGAAAAGCCAGAACAGGAAGAACCCAAACCAGAAGAGGTGCCCAGCGAAACCCCTGAGCCTAAGGAAGAAACTAAACGAGTCAAAATTAGGGAAGTCGCCAAGGAAAAGGCAGAATGTCAAGACTGCAAGAAAACGATGTGTATGAAAACGCTTAGGTATTCACACCCCGAAAAATGCGAGGGGAAACCAAGCGACATATTAAAAAAACCGGTTAGGAAAAGCAACGTTAAGCCAAAAATTAATGTTGAACCATTAGCGCCAGAAAATAATTCAGTAGCACCACCGCAATATCAAGAACAACAACCGCCTCCTTCAATGCCAACTGTGCCAAATGTGCCAAATGTGCCAACTGTGCCAACTGTGCCAACTGTGCCAACTGTGCCACAGCAACAACCCTTAAACCCTTATGCAAATTTAACACAACAACAATTATTGCAATTACAGATGAACACAATGAACGCCGAAATTATGAGAAGAAGACAAGAAAAATCCGCTAATATGTGTAAAGCAATGTTTCAATCAAGAAGTAAAAAATCTAAATAATAATATATACAAATGGTTCTATACAATAGGTTCAAATTTCAAAAGAACAAACAGCAACATAAGAAAAAATCGTTAGATAATCCGGTCGTTAATTCATCCGCAGATTTGGTGTATCACCAACAAAACCTCGACTATTTACTGAATTTGAAAAAGCAGTTAGAAGCGAGAGAGGCAAAAGAAAAAAATCTGGCGTTTAAACGCAGACTGTTAGAGGGTCAGATGAAAGCAAATTGCGAGGGCGAAATGGCAAGATTGAAAGGGGAAATGCATAATCCAAGAATACCGGAGACTTCACTGGAACATCTCAAAAAAAGGTATGACACATTAAGCGAATTGAGCGAATCTATTTTCTAAATAAACATATAAAAAAGGATGGTAGTTAAAAATGCTGGAATACAATTTCATAGAAGGTCAAGATATGAAGATATCTTGGAACTGGTCAATGACAACGAAGATGCACTAAAACCTTTTCCTAATAGAGATGCTGTATTTTATAAACAAAGCAATAAAGGAAGTCAATTTGATGGCAAAGATCATTTGGACAAATTAAAAGTCCAAGAAAAACAAATCGCCGAGCGAATTGTTAGAGATCATATGCTACGCGAATATGCATCGGATAATGGCTTGACACACAGAGCGTTATTTACTCAGAACGACAGACCCGAACCAGAGCAACCCAGATCGCCGGAAATGTACAATATAGGAACTGACGCCGAAAGTATGTCTGTTGTTGAAGAATTCGGCACCCCGCCAGAGCAACAACTGTTTCAAATCAATGAAACGTTGGGAAACATAGCAACAGCACAGCAGAGCAACCAACAAGCAATTTACGAAGCACATCAACAACAGTTAGAAACAGAAGAACAAGGCGGATCAGGAATTTTAAGGACTTTGGGAAGCGGTGCATTAAGTTTAGGTGGCGGAGCATTAAGAGTAGGGGGCAATGTCGCCGGACACATGGCGTCAGGTATGGATTTTACATCTGCCGCGTTTGCTGGACTTACTCAGGAAGCGGCACAGGCATTAGGCGAGACATTAATGAGAAGAATAAACCCGCCACCAAGACCACTGTTAGATTTTACAGGAGACCCTCGCGCGGGACAATTTACAACATACGATGACATGCCAATACCGAACATGCAATATTTAGAACCTTCAATAGTTTTACAACCCCATCAACCTAATGTAGGAGCAACTCAACAACCTTTACCGATTGCATCGTCCAGTCAGCCCACATTAGCAGAATTGCCACCAATACCACAGACAATACCACAGCGACCAACAGAACCAAGGGGCAAACCCAGACCGAGACCATCACCGAAAACATCGCCAACACCACCGCAACCTAACTTTCAACAAGGCGGTTCGTCAAGTTCAAGCGGAAATGCACCGCCACCAGAACCAGCGCAACCAACACGAAAAGAACCACCAAGAACCCGCTTAACAAGAAAAACAAATTTGAAGGAAGGAACAACCGAAGAGCAAGATATGGCATCTCCTACATTAATCATTCCTAGTAGAATAGGTATTCAAAAATTGAGAGAAGTATTCGAAGAAGCGAACAATAGACACACAATAAACACTAAAACGTATAGAAGTTATAAAAGTTTATATAACAGTTGGATTAAATCTGCTGGGGACAAGGAAATGAAAAAACAATATCTAAAAGAACTCAAAGATTTTTATAGAGAAGAGATATTTAGAAAATAAATAAACTTCAAAACATTTCAATAAATTAATATCCTTTATTGAAATGTTTTTTAATTTTTGTTTTTTATTTTTGTTTTTTTATTTTTGTTTTTTATTTTTGAGGCGTTGGGGCGTAAGCAGGGGAAAGGGGGACACAAGGCATGAACATGACAGTTCTGCTTTTGGTGCATGTAGTTGCTCAACTTTGTTTTTTCCAGCATTTGGGGCTCGAGTTTTTTGCGCTCTCTTCCCCCTCGTCTCTTTTCGTTCTTCGCTTTTGTGCGTCTCTTGGCTTGAATAGACACGTCCGCAATTTGCCATTTTAACGTTTTGCAAAACATGTCTGTTTGAGGTCATGGACAGTTCTTCGTCGCAACGTGCCGTCGAACTTCTCGACCTCTTGCGAGTTTCTTGACTTGCATATGTTTGAGTTAATAAACAAAAATTGTTTATGGGGGTGTTTCTGCTCCCGTAAGGCTGACACAGCCGATGAGACGACGACGAGACCTTCAACCCTCATTGGTGGCGACGCTTGGGCTTTTGAAGGGTTTTAGGGGGGTTTAGGGGGGTTAGGGGTTTAGGAGGGCGTGGGTTCTTTTTGAACAAACAACATAGTAAGGAAGACCTTTGTAATCTCCTCTTGACCGACGAGGAGAATATGGAAGAAGAGAAGGAGGAGGAAGAGGAGGAGGAAGAACAATTCGTTTATAGGGGAGGCGTAGTTAATCAAATAGGAGGGGCACCAAAAAAAAGGGCACGAGGAGGGGATGGTGGCGACGCTTCTGGGTTTAAGCCTGTAAGTGGGTATTCTAATAAGAAGCAACGATATCGTCTTATTGAGGAAGAGATTAGGACATCTACAACTCGTATCGAAAACTCAGAGCTAGGCCCGGTTTTCGACGACATCGTTGCTTCTTTTAAGAAGTCCCTGACCGCTTCGAATATCGGGAATAGCGAACTAACCGAAGCGATCGGGGCTTTGGGAAATAGCAACAACTTAGGGTTTCGGTTGGGTTATTTGTGTAATATGCTTTATGGGGATGCAGACAGCGTTTTAGCCGAGTTAAAGACCCTTATTAAAACGGTTGAGGGTTTGCGGTTGCGGTATATGGAAGGGGTTTTGGTAAATATCTGGGGCGACAACACGGGAAGTATCTCTTGGATTGATTTATATTCAACCCTATCTGAAATTCCTCTGGATAGAGCACGACCCCCTAATTGTTCTAATTGTTCCCGTGCTGTTGGTCCAGATAATGAAGCGCCACCACCGCCACCATCATCAGGCGGTGGTAATGATGGTGGTAATGACGGTGATGGTGGTAATGATGGTGATGGTGATAAGCCCAAAAAATATTTTATAGGGGATACTTCGGGTGATGTAGAAATGCCCCCTATAAACGAAGTGTTCGAAAGCCGAAGTGGTGATATGCCACTTCTACCACGAGGGCGCGGACGCCCAAAAAAATCTGACTAAGGCGGGGTTCACCTTTTTTAGGGTTTTGGTTGTTAGGTTAGTTAGGATAATTGTGTTATTGTTCTATGTCTCCTTTCTCAACCCCTGAAAGGTTTTAAGTGGCTTCGCTGGTGGCTTTACACTGGTGGCTTCACTGGTGGCTTTACACTGGTGGCTTCACTGGTGGCTTTACACTGATGGCAACGCTGGTGGCTTTTACACTGGTGGCTTTTACACTGGTGGCAACACTGGTGGTGGCTTCGCTGGTAAAAATCTGGCGATGCTTTGGGGTAAGCATCTGTGGTGAAGGTGGGTATGACGAAACCATAAAACAAAAAAACATAAATCATTCCCCTTGAAGGTCAAAAGAGAATGGGGCTCTCCTTCGCCATCCTTGATGTTTGAGGACAGATGGCCAAAACCAACTATTTTAACTTTTTGGTTTATTGGAAGAATAACGGGGCTTTTAATACATGTTTCTGTCCCTGCAACCATGCGAAGGAGCACCGACAGCGACGCATGCACAGAGACCGTGTCCGTCAGTGCTCAAAAAAAAGCGATTGGAATTCTGGGAGAGAAGAGAATTTTGAAATATATTTCAAATATAAATATACATATTATATATATATTTATATAATATTTCCAAATAAAGATTTAAAGAAATATTATATATATATATAGGATACTTATATATATAATATTTCTAAGATATTTTTTTAAGAGCAATTGGGAATGAATGCACCGGCCTCAGTGGGACTCTTTCAGGGTTTTCAGGGTCAGGGCATTATCAATACAAAAATCGTGAATTTCGGGTTTA
Source organism: Symbiodinium natans (assembly GCA_905221605.1). Classification (NCBI taxonomy): domain Eukaryota; class Dinophyceae; order Suessiales; family Symbiodiniaceae; genus Symbiodinium; species Symbiodinium natans. Next base: position 476,930 of record CAJNDS010002424.1, read on the forward strand.
GGAGTTAGGGGGCAGTTCGGAAAGTTGATTTGGGTTTCAGATCTTGGGAATTTTCGGTTTATTGTTGGTTAAATCGTTTGAGGTGGGGATGTCAAAATCGGGGTTTTTCGGTGGTAAAGTTGTAAAGTGTAGGGTGGGTATCAGGGATTTTTCGTGTGAGGCGTTGGGGCGAAGCATGGGAAAAGGGGGATGCCCTACCCTAACTTAGGGTTTAGGGTTTAAGGCTTAGGGTTTAGGGCTCCGGAAGGAAGGGAGCTCCCCGGTAGGGTTCCTCCTTGATGGGCGAATCCACCGGTCCTTGCGACAAGGCGTTAGGGAACCCCTCTTTCTGGCGCGCAACGCTCAAAACCCCAGCATTCCAGATGCCCACTTGTGTGTGGGGTGGGGGGGAGCCCTTAAACCCTAAACCGAAACCCCAAACCCTGAACCCTGAACCCTAAACCTTAAGTTATCTATCGAGAGGGAGTACGGATTGGAAAGGCAGCTCTTCTCCCTTTCCCTGGAGCCGAGGGGAAGTCCAGCGAAGGATTTTTCAGTGTCCGGGCGGCTTTCTTCTGCAGAGCGATCTCCTCCCCCCAAGGCCCCTACCCTAAACCCTAAACCCTAAACCCTAAACCCTTAACCCTTAACCCTTAACCCTTAACCCTTACAGCCCTAGCATCCGTAGTTCGTGGCTGCAGCTGGTAGGCTCTGGAGGTTTTCGCCGTAGTGCTTCAGTGTTTGTGAGTCACGCCATGAAGGCTCTTCTCGGAGTGCTCCTTGCTGCCATCGGATCCAGTGTATAATCTAGGGGCCTGAATAATCAAAATAGGGCTTTTTGAGGGGGTTTATCACGGCTTAATTGCACAAGGGGCCCTGAGGGAATACTACTGGTAATTACTCCGACCCCTATATACTACTGTGCCTCTGTCTTCCCAGTGTGGTCGCCGCCTCGCCTGTGGAGAATGACACGGATGTGATCGGACACCTCCTTCAACGTGGGGAACTCATACAGAACCGCTGGCCCCAGGAATACCTCGAAGTGATCCTGGAGAGCCTGGCGCAGCTCAATGTCGCAGAAGCTGTCCAGGTCTTGAAGTATAACGTCCCCCTCTGTGAACTCTAAGTCCACGGTCTTCAGAAACACCAGATTGCACTCGTCCATAACATCGGCGAGAGACATTTCTCCCAGGACGGCTGTAAGTTCCGCCGGCTCAGCTTGTTCCATTCTGGCGAGCACATTTGCGATCGTGCTGCTGCTGGCCATCAGCTCACCGTGGCACATGAATGTAACGCCCAGCCAACTCCCCTCCCCCTTCAGACTCCTCACTTGCTTGGCGAGCTGTCTCAAGGTTGTGCCGTCCTCCGTCCTCAGTTCAAGCAAGACATCGCCTGTCAAGCTCCGCACGACTACGGGCACCAAACTCTCATCCATGGGTCGCTGCCCCGGGGCCAGGCACGCAACATAACGGCATGAACCTACGTGCTGCTCTAAGAATGCAGAATTGAAGCCGTTGATGCTTGTAGGACATAGCGGAAACATGACTTGGTAGCCAAGCAACCATATTATGATAAAGGGCACCCGTTTTTGGTTGGTTAATTCACAAGGGAACCTTGAACCAAAACAATGAAAGAAAAGGAAAAGGGTACCACTGGGCTACAGTGACAGCACTGATTAAGAAATCATTGGATTAAGAAACGAGCATGCTCGCGGCTGGATCCCGGATTAAAAAATGCGAAAATTGAGAGCAAGACTAAATTAAGAAATCGAGGGTACCCTCATCCTGGGCCCTAAATTTCTTAAATTTGGTTGTTTTTAGCAACCGCCGAACGAAAAGTCTCCCCCCGAACGAAAAGTCTCCCCCCCCCCTCAAAAAAGAAACTCAGCCCCTCGATTTCTTAAATTTAAGGATTCGAGAGGCCGGATTGCCGAAAAGAGGGGAGCCCCCAATAAAGAACTTGAGCGATCAGCCGAATGGATAAGGCGCCGCCTTACCAATTGACACGTTGCCAGTTCGAATCCCATTAAGAAATTCGTTAAGAAACCGAGGGTACCCTCAAAAGTGTGGAGGCTATAAGTGGGCTTCATAATTAAGAAACCGAGGGTACCCTCGCCAAAACTTAGAGGTTTCTTATCCAGCGCTGTCACTGTACCAAGAAACCCTAACCCTAAACCCTAAACCCTACCCTAGACCCTAGACCCTAGACCCTAGACCCTAAACCCTAAACCCTAAACCCTAAACCCTAAACCCTAAACCCTAAACCCCAAACCCCAAACCCTTGCCCAGAAGCAAAAGATGCCTTGCGTCTGAGGAACATCAACCTCCCACCCAGTGTTTCACACCCGATATCTCACACGCGCCGTGCCCAGGATGCGTGGCACAGAGGGTTTAGGGTTTAGGGTTTAGGGTTTAGGGTTTGGGGATTGGGGATTGGGGTTTGGGGTTTGGGGTTTGGGGTTTGGGGTTTGGGGGGGCTCGGGTGATGTGGAGCCGACACGAAACGCTGCGGCTCCTTTGTGTAAGGGCGTCTACTATTCGGGGTCTATCTTATGGGTGGTAGAAAAAACTTCCCTTATCTCACAGCTCCCATGGGCCGTTCCTTCACCAGCATTTTCATGTATGCCATGGGCTTGCATGAAGCACAACCCTAAACCCAGAAACCTACAACCCCTGCCACTCCTACACCCCTAAGCTCTAGACCCTTTGAACCTCAACACCCTGAACTCGTGAAATATCCCTAAACCCTAAACCCTAAACCCTAAACCCTAAACCCCTTAAACCTCAACCCTCAAAGACTCAAAACCCTAAACCCTGGGGTGCCCAGTCTAAGGCAGGCACCATGGTGTCCGGTGTCATTACAGCCTTGTGCGTGTTCGGGCGGCAGGTCCTTGAGCACAGCTTGGGGTTTGGGGTTTGGGGTTTAGGGTTTAGGGTTTAGGGTTTAGGGTTGAGGGTTGAGGGTTTAGGGTTTAATAGGGCTTAGGGCTTAGGGCGGGGCTTAGGGGCTTGGGGGCTTGCGGGTTTTGGGTTGTTGAAGCTTAGGGCTTCACGGTTCTTGGGGATTTGGTGGCAGGGGGGGTTGGGCGGGGAGGTGGGGAGGGGGGTGGTTAAACCGTAAACCCGAAACCCTAAACCCTGAACCCTAAACCCTAAACCCTAAACCCTAAACCCTAAACCCTAAGCCGAAGCAATGCCGAGGGCTTCGGCTGGTCGAGAGTGCGGGGGCATGGGACCGACTCCTGTAGTTCCCTGAGCATGGGGTGCTTGCCTTGCGGGCCTACACCCCTAAGGGCTTAGGGTTGAGGGTTCAGGGTTCAGGGTTCAGGGTTTAGGGTTTAGGGTTTAGGGTTTAGGGTTTAGGGTTTAGGGTCTGGGGTCTAAGGCTAAGTTTTGGTCCAAAGCCCTAAACCCTAAACCCTACCCCCTAAACCCTCCATCCGTAAACCTCACTGGGCCCCCGGTCAGATTCGTGAGCATCCGGGTCAGCTCGATCATCAGGGCAAAGTGTTCCACAAACCATCCCTTGCCGGGGATTGCCCTGGGCAGCCGGTATAGGGTTTAGGGTTTAGGGTTTAGGTTTAGGGTTTAGGGTTTCGGGTTTCGGGCTGAGGGTTTCGGGCTTAGGGTTTAGGGTTCAGGGTTTAGGGTTTAGGGTTTAGGGTTTGGGGTTTGGGGTTTGGGGTTTGGGCGTTTAGGGTTTGGGCGTTTAGGGTTTAGGGTTTAGGGTTTAGGGGTAGGAGGCCATGAACTTATACGTAGGGTCCTAAGTTCCCTATATAAGGACATAACCATAATTGCCCTACGTATAACCCTACTTATAAGAACCCATGAACCTCCAAGTAGGGATTGTGGCGCAACCCCCAACACTTCAAGAGCCCGTGGTCATCCTCATGCTCACCCCGCCCGCCCCCGCCAAGACAAAAACTGCGCCCTTCAAGAAGAAACATCTAACCATAAACCCTAAACCCTAAACCCGAAACCCTTACACTACGCCCTGTACCCTAAACCCTAAACCCTAAACCCGAAACCCTAAACCCTAAACCCTAAACCCTAAACCCGAAACCCTAAACCCTAAACCCTAAACCCTAAACCGTACAAGTTCTTTTGATAAGGACTCAGGCGTTTTTCTTGCATGCCCCGTCGAACCTTTGAAGGGACGCTTCGGGTATATGGTCCGAACGCTAAGAAATCGCGAAAGGTTGGCCGAGGAGGTGACTTGCAGATGCGGAAGACGCCTGAGTTGACGATGAAGTCCTTGGCTGGCTTGGGGTTTGGGGTTTGGGGTTTGGGGTCTAGGGTTTATAAGGGTTAAGGGTTAAGGGTTAAGGGTTTAGGGTTTAGGGTTTAGGGTTTAGGGTTTAAGGTTTGGGGTTTGGGGTTTGGGGTTTGGGGTTTAGCCGAGTACGAACCAGATTAGCCGCGGCTGGTCTTCTAGACTGAGGGAACCCGAAACTTGCCCTAAACCCTAAACGCCCAAACCCCAAACCCCAAACCCTAAACCCTAAACCCTAAACCCTAAACCCAATCGGCTGTCTGCATGTCGTGCAGGCTGTTGGGAACAATTCCCTAAGGAAATGGGGCGAATCCTAAACCCGAAACCCTAAACCCGAAACCCTAAACCCTAAACCCTAAACCCGAAACCCTAAACCCTAAACCCTAAACCCCGGGAGGTTCCTAAGCCGAGCCGCGAGGAGCTCATCTTGCGCCGCAGCATTTGCAAGGACCTCTGGGACAAAAAAACCGGTTCGCTTTCCCAAAAAAGTTTAGGGTTTAGGGTTTAGGGTTTAGGGTTTAGGGTTTAGGGTTTAGGGTTTAGGGTTTAGGGTTTAGGGTGCTGTAGATAGCGGATGACTGATGCCACTGTAGCTTCTCCCTGTCATTCCCTGGTTATGCAGACATGTTCTTCCTTACAAGGGTAATATAGGGATGACGATGCTGTACTTTTCTACATTTTTGTGCTAAACCCTAAACCCTAAACCCTAAACCCTAAACCCCAAACCCTAAACTCTAAACCCTAAACCCTAAACCCTAAACCCTAAACCCTAAAGGGCTTCCCAAGCAAATAGTAGTAATTTCGTGGACTCGCGGTCTCATGGCAGATTCAGCATTCGCGGCGTGTGCTGTAGCAGCTCGTCAGGTGGTCATGGCAGAACATGGGTAGCAGGTGTAGAGTTTGGGGTTTGGGGTTTGGGGTTTGGGGTTTAGGGTTTAGGGTTTAGGGTTTATGGTTTAGGGTTTAGGGTTTAGGCTTTAGGGTTTAGGGTTTAGGGTTTAGCACGGCACCTTCTAAGAAGGATAGGCAAAGTGGGACCATGAAATATAGAGACAAGTGGGCTTCTAAACCCTGATCAAGCCCAACACCTCATCCCCTAACACTGAGCGGAGGGGCCTTCTTCTCAACCCTGAACCCTCCTAAAGCCCTAAAGCCTAAAACCCTAAAGACGTAAAACCCTAAATCCCTACAAGCCTAAAACCCTAAATCCCTAAAGACCTAAACCCCTGAAACCCTAAAACCCTAAAACCATAAGACCCTAAAACCCTAAATCCCTAAAACCCTAAAACCCTAAATCCCGAAAACCCTAAAACCACTAAATCCCTAAAACCCTGAAGCCCTAAAACTTTAAAACCCTAAAACCCTAAAAACCACAAAAAAAATATAAAAAACACACACATTAAAAAAATAAAAACCTTGGGCTCCTGACCCTAAAACCCTAAAACCCTAAGGGGAGCTCTCCGGGAGCCCGGACGCCCAGAACTTTCTGCCGGATCTCCAGGGTGGACGTGGCGAGCATGGGAAACAGGTAGTCCTCAGCTTAGGGTTTAGGGTTCAGGGTTTAGGGTCTAGGGTCTAGGGTTTAGGGTTTAGGGTTTAGGGTTTAGGGTTTAGGGTTTAGGGTTTAGGGTTTAGGGTTTAGGGTTTAGGGTTTAGGGTTTAGGGTTTAGGGTTTAGGGTTTAGGGTTTAGGGTTTAGGGTTTAGGATGAGGCTTTAGGGTTTAGGGACACAGGTAGTCATCCGTTTTGTAAGATGTTCGGGGTTCAGGGCTTTCGGGTTTCAAGGGTTTTGGGGCTTTAGGGTTTTTGGGTTTAGGGTTTATGGAAAGCAGTAGCCCTCAGTTTCAGGGTTGCAGGGCTTTTGGGCTTTTGGGTTTAGGGTTAGGGTCAAGCGTTTACTTTGAAACTTTGGATCTAGGAAAACAGGGTGTCCCAAGTTTTGTGGTTTCATGTGGGTCCATCGTTATGAATCCCTCATATGCACTCTATAGATTTTGAGGTTTTTCGGGTTTCAGGGGGGGTTCTACGGACTTAGGGTTTTAGGATTATGGTTGTAGGGTTTTAGGATCTTAGGGTTCTAGGGTTTTAGGGTTTTGGGGGGTTCTGGGGTTTGAGGTTTTGGGGTTTAGGGGTTTGAGGGTTTAGGGCTTAGGGTCATAAAGTTCCGGGTTTTTTGGTTTAGGGCTTCGGGCTTGGGGCTTAGTATTTTGGGGGGGCTTAGCTTTTAAGGTGTATAGTGCGTGTAGGTCTCTTCGACAGCGAGTACGTTCCTGTGGTGCGTGTGTGGCTCTGATCTTTAAGGCACCCCAAAACCCTAAACCCTAAACCCTAAATCCCCAACTCGGGTGCTTCTCAACCCCATACGCCCATGCTGCGAGTGGCGCCATAGTTTGGGTAACTCAGCCCCCTTGTTTGCAAACCCTTGTTCGAGCCTTGATCCCATTGCCCTAAACCCTAAACCCTAAACCCTAAAGCCTAAAAAGCCCTCAGCCGGGGCCAAGGCAGATCGTGCACGGATCATACACTCGGGCTCTTCCTCGAACGGGTTTAGGGCTTAGGGTTTAGGGTTTAGGGTTTAGGGTTTAGGGTTTAGGGTTTAGGCCGGGGTAGAGGGGGTTGAGGGTTTAGGGGCGTAGGGTTGGGGTTCAGGGGTTGAGGTTTCGGGTGGGGAGGACTTCAGGGCCTTGCAGATTTTGGGGGTTTAGGGCTTGGGCGGCTTGGGGATTAGGGGGCTCCAGGCTAGAGGGTGCATCCCTGGAAGATTGAGTGGTGGCGTGGGATTTCCGAGTCATGTTGCTAAGACCTGAACCCTAAACCCTAAACCACCCCTACACCCTAAACCCAAACTGCCAGCTTGGGCCCTACATGTTGGATGGTTTTGAAGTCATTGGCCCTCTCCCCGTGCCTCCTAGACGGCTTTGGGGCGGGTCCAGGATTTCGGAATTCGGGCTTGGGGTTTAAGGTTTCGGGGGTTAGGGTTTAGGGTTTAGGGTTTCGGGTTTGGGGGTTAGGGGTTGGGGGGGTTCGAGTTTAGGGCCTAAGCCCTGCAACCTGAAATAAGGCCCGGCTAGTGCTTGTGCAGGGGTTATCTGGGTCTTCTTGTGTAGAGGAAGATGCCATGAACCCTTGAAGAAGCCAACTTTCGAAAAGCTTCTATCAAACATTTGAGTTTGGGTTTCGGAAGACCCTGAGCCGTGAGCCCCAAACGCTGGAGCTGGTTTAGGGTTTAGGGTTTAGAGTTTGGGGATTAGGGTTTAGGGTTTAGGGTTTGGGGTTTAGGGTTTAGGGTTTAGGGCTCAAGACCCAGACTTCAAACAAGAGGCCTCATCGAACTGCTTGATCCGAGCTGGATCGGCCAAGGAGTTTGCGATGAGCCTGGCGTCGCTTTGGCAGTGGGCTTTGGGGTTTGGGGGTTTGGGTTTGGGGGCCCTAAACCCTAAACCCTAAAGCCTAAACCCTAAACCCTGCTAGGGTTTGGGGGTTTAGGGTTTAAGGGGTTTTCGGGCTTAGGTTGCAAGAGGGCTTTCAGGCAATGCGTCAGGGTCCGGCATTGTCTGGTGCCGGCTCCTTTCCCGCGGCTGTCAGTGAAAGCCGGAGGGCTCGGGTTAGTTTTAGGGTTTAGGGTTTAGGGTTTAGGGTTTAGGGTTTAGGGCTTAGGGTTAGGATTTAGGGTTTAGGGTTTAGGGTTTAGGGTTTAGGGTTTAGGGTTTAGGGTTTAGGGTTTAGGGTTTAGGGTTTAGGGTTTAGGGTTTAGGGTTTAGGGTTTAGGGTTTAGGGTTGAGGGTTGAGGGTTGAGGGTTGAGGGTTGAGGGTTTAGGCTGCGGCCAAGAAACGCCATGAGACTCGGCTGCAGCCACTCCGGGCCTCCGGCTGTCCCCATTTGGTGGGGTTTAGGGTTTGGGGTTTCTGGTTTAGGGTTTGGGGTTTCGGGTTTAGGGTTTAGGGGTGCTGTGCACAGCTCCCATGCGGCAAAGCAGCTACACCAGGGCTTCAGGGTTTCGGGTTTGGGATTTAGGGTTTAAAATTCAAAAAAATTTCGGTTTAGGGTTTCTAAGGTTTGGAGGGTTTGTTCATGCGCTCCGTTCCTACCCACTGTGCTCGACATAGTGTCGAAGAAAGGGGAAGAAAGCTTTCTGCTCGAAACGGACTAAACCCAAAGCCCTAAGCCCCAAACCCTAAACCCTAAACCCTAAACCCTAAACCCCGAACCCCAAGCAAAAGCACCGAAATGCTGAGGCCCGGACAGCCCTGAGAGATCCTGTACGCGACCAGCGGAGCTCGGATCTCGGACGGCAGGGTTTAAGGTTTAGGGTTTAGGGTTTAGGGTTTAGAGTTTACAGGGTTGAGGGTTGAGGGTTGAGGGTTGAGGGTTGAGGGTTCAGGGTTCAGGGTTGAGGGTTGAGGGTTGAGGGTTGGGGGTTGAGGGTTGAGGGTTGAGGGTTGAGGGTTTATAGGGTTGAGGGTTGAGGCTTTACAGGGTTGAGGGTTGAGGGCTGAGGGTTGAGGGTTTATAGGGTTGAGGGTTTAGGGTTTAGGTTTCAGGGTTTGGGGTTTAGGGTTTGGTTGAGCCCTGAACACGTACCACACCCAAGAATAGGGTTGAGGGTTTAGAGTTTAGGTTTCTAGGGTTTTCGGGTTTCGGGTTTAGGGCTTTTGGGTTTTAGGGTCTAGGGTTTCGGTTTTAGGGTTAAGGGTTGAGGGTTTAGGGTTGAGGGTTTAGGGTTTAGGGTTTAGGGTTCAGGGTTTAGGGTTTAGGGTTTAGGGGCTTGGAGAGCTGTCTGCGGGCCCATCGAAAATGGATTAACTGGAGTTTAGGGTTTAGGGCTTCGCTGCAGGTTCGAAGTGCACGCCCCACCTGCAAGTTGGGGTTGGGGTGGGCTCCATCCACGTTAAGGCCCCCGAAGTCTCTAAACCCCAAACCCTCAACCCTAAACACCAAACACCAAACCCTAAACCCTAAACCCTAAACCCTAAATCCTAAACCCTAAACCCTAAACCTTAAACCCTAAACCCTAAACCCTAAACCCTAAACCCTAAACCAAAACTTGCAAGTACGAGGGTCCCAAGGCATGGGCCCTAAACCCTAAACCCTAAACCCCAAACCCTAAACCCTAAACCCTAAACCCTAAACCCTAAACCCTAAACCCTAAACCCTAAACCCCCCCCCCCCTCCCACACACCATTGAGGAGTCCACGCTCAGCGGGCTCAAGAAAGTGAGGCCTCGGTAGGGAAGTGTAGGGGACCTGAGGGCTGTGGGGATCTCGGGAGGCTTCGGAGGTGTAGTAGAGTTTAGGGTTTAGGATTTAGGGTTTAGGGATAGGGTTTAGGGTTTAGGGTTTAGGGTTTAGGGTTGAGGGTTGAGGGTTTGGGGTGTGGGGTGTAGGGTGTACGGTGTAGGGTGTGGGTGTAGGCTGTAGGGGGGTGAGGGTTTAGGGTTTCGGACATGGATTCGCAGCCATGATGTTGCAGCTTGCTTCAGCGCCCACAGACTTCGGGGCAATGTACATAAAACCCCTAAACCCTAAACCCTAAACCCTGAACCCTGAACCCTAAACCCTAAACCCTAAACCCTAAACCCTAAACTGCCCTAAACCCTAAACCCCAAACCCTAAACCCCAGACGGAGACAGCCTCGAAAGGCTGCCGATCACCCTGACATGAGCTACATGCCTCCACCTAGAGACCCTGCAGCCACCCCTAGACCCTAGACCCTAGACCCTAGACCTTAGACCCTAAACCCTAAACCCTAAACCCTAAACCCCGGCGGTTGCGGCAAGGTTTGGGCACATGAACCCACGCAGGATCCTGCGGCACTTCACCTGCAATCCTCAGAACACTACGTCCTGTGGCCTGGGTCTCCCACCAGTGAGGCACTCCACGATGACCGACATCAAGGAGGGGGCCTCAGGAAGTCGCGCTTTAGGGCTTCAGAGCTTCAGGGGGCCCCGAAGGGCCCCGAAGGGCTTTTAAGAGGCAAGGTTGGCACATGTTTTGGGTTTGCACAGGCCCTCGCAGTGCCCGATAAGGGCACGGTCCCGAAACCATAAACCCAAAACATTGATGCCTGAAGCCTGCCTCAACACTGAGCTTCAGGGGTTCTCCACTTGGAGGGCTTTGGGTTCTGGACACCGTAGACAGATACGGGTAGCCTCCCAAAAATTTGTGGTGCCTATATACCAAAAACATACACATCCATAGTATGGGAACCCGCAACAACCCCAAACCCTAAACCCTAAACCCTAAACCCTAAACCCTAAACCCTAAACCCTAAACCCTAAACCCTAAACCCTAAACCCTAAACCCTAACCCCACACTTTCTGCGCATCAACCCCGGCTCCGCCCGCCTGCCCTGCTGCCATGCACTGCTTGATCACCTTCGACACTTGACCCAGGAAACCCTAAACCCTAAACCCTACACCCAGGGTTGAGGGTCTAGGGTTTAGGGTTTAGGGTTTAGGGTTTAGGGTTTAGGGTTTAGGGTTTAGGGTTTAGGGTTTAGGGTTTGGGGTTCAGGGCTTAGGATTTTGGGTTTAAGTCATTGGGGTTCAGGGTTTTCGGGTCTATGGGGGCTTGGGGCTTGGGGGCTCGGGGGCTTGGTTTAGGGTGTAGCGGGGTCAGGGCGGTCGAATCTTAACTTGTGGACTCGAGCAACAGAACTCCTAAATCCTCCGCCACCAAAGTGCTCCAAGACAAGAAGGAGGTCAAATTACCGATTCGGACACATGGATACAATGCTACACCCTAACCCCCAAACCCTGAAACCTGATTCTAAACCCTAAACCCTAAACCCTAAACCCTAAACCCTGAAACCCTGAAACCCTAAACCCTGAAACCCTGAAACCCTGAAACCCTGAAACCCTGAAACCCTGAAACCCTGAAATCTTGAAACCTTGAAACCCTGAAACCATCTCTGCCTCAAGCATTCCCGTGGTCTTGCTGTGGAGGATACCCAAGCTCCTCGGCAAGGAGCGAACCGCTAGGTCCTTTTTAGGGTTTGGTGTTTCAGCCCTGAACCCTAACCCTGGGTTTGGGTTTCAGGGCTTGGGTTTCAGGGCCCTGGAAAACTTAACCCTAAACCCTAAACCCTAAACCCTAAACCCTAAACCCTAAACCCTAAACCCTAAACCCTAAACCCTAAACCCTAAACCCTCGGTTTGGGTTTCAGGGTTTAGGGTTTGAGGATTTGGGACTTCAGGTCTTTGGGGCTTCGGGCTTGTGACAGAAGGCGTCGGATCCTCAAACTCTACTTAATAACAATTTGTAACTGCACTTATAACTGTACTTATAGCCATATTAGGGCACTTAAGGGCTTAAAAGTACAGATTTAGGTACAGTGATAATTGGTTTAGAAGCACCCCTAAACCCCCCATTGTTTAATACGTACCATGAACCTCCAAGTACACCCTGGGAAGTGGACTTCACCTGGGGCCGCGGCCGGAAGTCGTGGCGGAGAGGCTGCAGAACCTTAGGGAATAGTCTCAGAGTGAGGATTCAGGTTTGAGGTTTGGGGTGTTTAGGGTTTTGGGTTTAGGGTTTAGGGTTTAGGGATTAGGGTTTGAGGTTTGGGTGTTTAGGGTTTAGGGCTTGAAGGCTTTTGGGCTTTTAGGGTTTGGGGCGTAGGGTGTTTAGGGTTTAGGGCTTAAAGGCTTTGGGCTTTTAGGGTTTGGGGCGTAGGGTGTTTAGGGTTTAGGGCTTAAAGGCTTTTGGGCTTTTAGGGTTTGGGGATTGGGTGTTTAGGGTTGAGGGCTTCAAGGCTTTGGGGCGTAGGGAAATTCTATCTTTGTCTGAGGTGTCGGCTGCGTGCACAACAGGAGAGAGCGGCAGCTGAAAAACGAACAAGTGCCCATTGCAATCATACGAAACTAACCCAGCCCCTAACAGGTATATGGGGGCTTACGATTATAAGGAACCATACATAGACCCCCCAGCTGGTAGGATCTCCTGAACACAAGGACCCAAATAAGGTACCCCTACTTTCGAAACCCCCATATATACACGTATGTACTTACCCAATGGTGTATACACATATGCATAGACGGCTAGCGGCCAGCTGTCCACCTCAACAAAATGTCAATGCTGCCACAACCCTAAACCCTGGCGGTACCCTATCTAGCACGGCAGCTAAGCAAAAGGGCGACCCAAATGTAGAGAAGCGTCCCGACAGAAAACAAACAGCCATGGAGTTTTGGGCTTGGGGTTTGGTACTTGGTTTAGGGTTTAGGGTTTAGGGTTTGGGGGTTTAGGATTTAGGGTTTAGGGTTTAGGGGTTGAGGGTTGAGGGTTTAGGGCTTGGGGTTGGGGTTGGAGTTAAGGACTTGGGGCTTGGGATGCTAGATTCCGAGTTCAGGATCTATGGGGCAAACTCTCAACACCCCCGAAATGCCCAGCAACCGCTAAACTCTAAACCCTCCCCTAAACCCTAAACCCTAAACCCTAAACCCTAAACCCTAAACCCCCTGAAAGACCATGGAAACACGACCATCAGACCGCAGGGGTGTATCTCGAAAAGTAGTCGGGCCTGCGCGCGACTGCGGTTTTGTGGGTTTATACGACGATTGAAGGCGAACCTACCCTGAAGCCCCACACCGCAAAGAAGATCTTTGTAGGGGGCTGGGGGTTCAAGGCTTAAGGTTTGGGATCTGGGGTTTAGGGTTTAGGGTTTAGGGTTTAGGGTTTAGGGTTTAGGGTTTAGGGTTTAGGGTTTAGGGTTTAGGGTTTAGGGTTTAGGGTTTAGGGTTTAGGGTTGAAGTCGAGGCACCAGAGCGTCCTTGGCCTTCTTGTCGTCGCCAAGGAGGTTCACGTAGGAGGTCTCGGACGATGCTTTTCTGGGGTTTGGGGTTTGGGGTTTAGGGTTTAGGGTTTAGGGTTTAGGGTTTAGGGTTTAGGGTTTAGGGTTTAGGGTTTAAGGTTGAGGGTTGAGGGCGTAGTGTATAGGGCTTACCTGGGACTCTCGTTACCTACAGTTTTCTGGGTCATACCTACCAATTAAGGGGGAAATAACGACGATAAACAGAGTCCCAGGTGGGGTTAAGGTTTCAGCGGTTTAGTGCTTGCTCAAAGGGTGTAACAGGCTGGTGCCTGGCCCCCAAAGACCCTTCGCCTAAACCCTAACCCTAAACCCTAAACCCTAAACCCTAAACCCTAAACCCTAAACCCTAAACCCTGAACCCTGAACCCTGAACCCTAAACCTAAACCCGAAACCCGAAACCCGAAACCCTAAACCCTACCCCTAATTCAGAGAACTGCCCACTGCCGTCACAAGCTCGGTCCCTGGCGTCCATCGCTTCCAGCTTGACCTTCAAGCACTGTGGGAGTTTCCTAAACCCTAAACCCTAAACCCTAAATCCTAAACCCTAAACCCTAACCCTAAACCCTAAACCCTAAACCCTAAACCCTAAACCCTAAACCCTAAACCCTAAACCCTAAACCCAGACCTCGAATGGATGTTGCTGCTCACCCTCTTTCGAACTCCGAGTCCCAAAATCTTTATCCCCCCAAAACAAACCCCTCCCAAGACCACTGGACCTGCTTTGGGGGTTTGAGGGTTTAGGGTTTAGGGTTTAGGGTTTAGGGTTTCGGGTTTAGGGTTTAGGGTTTAGGGTTTAGGGTTTAGGGTTTGAGGGTTGCACATCTGAGGGGGGAATAACTCCCAAACTGTGAAGCCTAAACCCTGAAAGCTAAACACCCTAAATTAGGAACCGTGAACCGTAGACCTAGACTGCAAGCCCTAAGCATCCCAACACCCTAAACACCAACCCAGAACCATCAAAACCCCCAACCCCTACACCCTAAACCATCAAAACCCCAAACCCGAAACCCTCACACTACGCCCTGTACCTTACACCCTAAACCCTAAACCCTGAACCTTTAAAACTCACCTCCCCCCCCCCCCCCGGGCCTCGCCACCACGACCTGGATCCTCGAGTTCCACTTTGGCGGTGAAGTTGTTGGCGGCGATCAAGACCTCAGGGCGTTTAGGGTTTGCGGTTTAGGGTTTAGGGTTTAGGGTTGAGGGTTGAGGGTGCAGGGTTTAGGGTTTAGGGTTTAGGGTTTAGGGTTTAGGGTTTAGGGTTTAGGGTTTAGGGTTTAGGGTTTAGGGTTTAGGGTTTAGGGTTTAGGGTTTAGCGTTTTCAGGGGGCTTGAGGGATTGTCAGGGTTTTGAGGGCCTTGTGGGAGATTAGGGGTTTAGGGTTGAGGGTTGAGGGTTTAGGGTTGAGGGTTTAGGGTTTAGGATTTAGGGTTTTGGGTTTTGGGTTTAGGGTTTAGGGTTTAGGGTTTAGGGTTTAGCGTTTTCAGGGGGCTTGAGGGATTGTCAGGGTTTTGAGGGCCTTGTGGGAGATTAGGGGTTTAGGGTTGAGGGTTGAGGGTTTAGGGTTGAGGGTTTAGGGTTTAGGGTTTAGGGTTTAGGGTTTAGGGTTTAGGGTTTAGGGTTTTGGGTTTTGGGTTTTGGGTTTTGGGGCTTAGGCTTTAGGGGCTCCAGGGGCTTCTGCGGGTTCAGGGCCAGGGGCTCAGCGGCTTGAACCAATCATATCTGTACTTGTAACCTACTTGTAGGCCCTGAACTGCCCAGTACAGTCATAAGCACAGTTATAAGTACAGTTATAAGTGCAGTTATAAGTACAGTTCTAACCCTAAACCCTAAACCCTATTGGTCAATAAGTACAGTTCCAAGTACGGTTATATGTACAGTTACAAGTACAGTTCTAACCCTAAACCCTAAACCCTAAACCCTAAACCCTAAACCCTAAACCCTAAACCCTAAACCCTAAACCCTAAACCCTAAACCCTAAACCCTAAACCCTATTGGTTAAAATGTACCATGAACCTCCAAGTAAGCTTCCCCCAAGAGTGTTGGGGCAGCTGCCCGAAGCATCGAGATGAACTCCTTCAGGTGGTTGTGGGGTTTAGGGTTTAGGGTTTAGGGTTTAGGGTTGAGGGCTCTCTTTTTTAGGGATTCTTAAGGCTTCTTAGGGATTCTTAGGGCTTCTTCGGGCATCTTGGGGCTTCTTAGGGCTTCTGGCTGCCTTTTGGGTGGCTTTTTGGGGGGCTTAGGGTTGTAGTGTTTAGGGGTGTAAAATGGAGCGCATTCAGGGCTTGGAGGGTGCCATCGGAAGTTCATGGGGCACGTAGGGTTTAGGGTTTAGGGTGGGCTCTACCATCATTTACTATGGGATTTGCGCTACCCACCGTGGGCCCTCCGTTACAGCTCCGTTACAGCAACTGCCACAGTTCCGTTACAGCTCCGTTGCACCTCCGTTACAGCTTCCACTAGAGCTCCGTTACAACTCTGTTGCACCTCCGTTACAGCTTCCGTTACAGTTCCGTTACAGCTTCCGTTACAGTTCCGTTGCAGCTCCGTTACAGCTCCGATGCACCTCCGTTACAGCTCCGTTACAGCTCCCTTGCACCTCCGTTACAGCTCCGTTACAGCTTCCGTTACAGCTCCGTTACAGCTCCGTTGCACCTCCGTTACAGCTCCGTTACAGCTTCCGTTACAGTTTCCGTGACAGCTCCGTTACAGCTCCATTACAGCTCCGATGCACCTCCGCTGCAGCTCCGTTACAGCTTCCGTTACAGCTCAGTTATACAGCTCCGTTACAGCTCCGTTACAGCTCCGTTACATCTCCGTTACAGCTCCGCCACAGCTCCCGTTACAGCTCAGTTGTACAGCTCCGTTACAGTTCCGTTACAGGTCCGTTATCAAGTTGCTGCTTCTGCTACGGCTCCGTTACAGCTTCCGTTACGGCATCGCTGCAGCCGGTAGCGCTCCGTTGCAGCCTTCCGATACGACTCCGTTACAGCTCCGCGACAAGTCCGTTACTGCTCCGCTCCTTTCCGTTACAGTTTCCGTTACAAGCCCCGTTACAAGCCCCGTTACCGGCGAGCATTTCTGTCATAGTACAGGCCTGCAAATGATGGTAGAGCCCCGCCCCAAGTTTAGGGCTTAAGGCTTAGGGCTTAAGGCTTAGGGCTTAGCGTGTAGGGTTTGGGGTTTGGGGTTCGGGTTTAGGGTTTAGGGCTTGGGGTTTAGGGTTTAGGCAAAGCCCAAAAATGAAACACTGAAGCACCTCTACCCCCAAACCCTGAAGTCCCTAACTCTTGAGGGTTCAGGGTTCAGGCCTTTGGGTTTGGGGTGTTTCGACCGAGTTTAGAAACACTGCCCCTCCTCAACCGGGACTTGGAACCTTGAACTGTGGAATCCAAACCCTAAACCCTAAACCCTAAACCCGAAACCCTAAACCCTAAACCCTCCACTGGCCCTCAAGTACAAGAAGGGTAGGTCGGGATGCTTAACCAGGAGCCGATAGTCTCTTTCAAAGCTATCGCCCTTCATCCCTAAACCCGAAACCCTAACCCCTAAACCCCAAACCCTAAACCCTAAACCCTACACCCTAAACCCCAAACCCTAAACCCTAAACCCTGAACCCTGAACCCTAAACCCTAAACCCTAAACCCTAACCCGCACCCACAGAGCGCGCCCCTGGTTGGTCCTCAGTAGGCGTCATTTCGGCAAGCCGCCGCTCCATGCCATGAGTATCCAAATCCTGGGTTCCTAAACCCTAAACCCTAAACCCTAAACCCCAAACCCCAAACCCTACGGACCTAAACCCTACACCCTACGCCCTAAAGCCTAAACCCTAAAGCGCAGGGTGTTTCTTTTTTTCGTGCTTTTCATTTGCTCTTTTTTGGGGGGGCTGTCGGGGCTGGGGGCCTTGGGGGCTGGGAGTGTCGGACTTTGCGCTTAGGGGGGTTTGGGGGGGGTTTTTTGGGGATTCAGGGTTTATCCCAAGCCTCGGACTTCAAACCCTCCCATACCCCAAACCCCCAACCCCCAACACCAAATCCTAAACCCCAAACCCCGACAGGCTGAAGCTTCTGCACCCTCCACCCTGAAAGACCTCAGACCCCTTGAGCTGCAATCCCCTTAGGTTTTTAGGGTCTATAGGTCTTTTGTTTCCTATTTTTTGGGGGGCAGCGATGCTTGTTCCTTGCTGCTCTCTTCTCCGAGAGGGTGCTGGCTGTGTAGGGTTCGCGTCCGGAGTTTGAGCGAGCCGTTCTGTTGCGCTTTCGTGCCCGGACTTTTTTTTGCTCGAGTATTCGGCGAAAGTATGCGAAAGTTCTGTTCCGCAGTGCTCTTGAAAGCGGGCGGGCGTAAGTGTTGCCAGTTCGCTTGAGGTTTTGGCTTCTGTCTAGATAAGATATAGGGAAGGTTTTGGAGGATTCAGGGCGATACAGAAAATTGCTTAGGGTTCAGGTCTGGAGTTTGACCGAAAGTTTGACTTGACCGCGAAGGTTCCGAGTTTTGCCCTGGGGCCCCTTGGGGCCTTTGAAGCCTGGTTTTAGTGGCTTTTGCGGAGCCTCTGGCTTTTGAAGTCGTTTAATCGAACGTGAACATTTTGGACTCCAGGGGCGTTTTGGATCAACTTATTTTGATGTCTTTTGGTGGAATGTGTTTGGGACTGGGCTTCGTGTGGCGCCAGCTTGTTTAGACAAGCACCCTTGTAAGTTCGGAATGATATCACGTACAACTTCTTTTGATCCTGGTCCTGAAGGTGTAGGGTTTAGGGTTGTGGAAACCCCTGAACCCCTCAACCTGTAGTACTGTTCTCTACCAATCACTTAAGAACCCCCCAAAACATAAAGCTATTCTTCCTTATAAGGGTAACATAGGGATTGTTCTTTTAAGCTGTTGGGGGGTTCTTCAGCAAGTAGTAGTTCTGCGGCGTGAGGGGCCCTTAAGCAGTTGGACGTGAGCTTGTTCAGGGTGATGCGGTTGGAGATCACGAGGCCGCCATCGTCCTGCGTTTGGGGTTTAGCTTTTGGGTTTAGGGTTTAGGGTTTAGGGTTTAGGGTTTAGGGTTTAGGGTTTAGGGTTTAGGGTTTAGGGTTTAGGGTTTAGGGTTTAGGGTTCAGGGTTCAGGGTTTAGGGTTTAGGGTTTAGGGTTTAGGGTAGCTGGCCTTTTGAGTTCTCGGGTTCTGGGGTGGGGGGTGACAGGGGGGGAGTCTTCGGGCTTGTGGATCAGGGTTTAGGGCTTAGGCTTTGGTGTGTAGTGAAGGCTTAGGCGGGGGTTTTCTGGGGGAGGGCTTAGCACAAGCCCTAAGGCCCCTAAAGCCCGAAGCGCCAGAATGGCTTCAGAAACCTGCACCATAGAACGCCAGAAGCTCTCCTAGCCCTTGAAAGGTCTGAACCCTAACACTCACAGGGCTCCCCACCTGCCCCCAAGAGGGTATACTCCAAAAATCATGTGCTGCTTTAAGGCTTAGGGGTGCCCTAAACCCTAAACCCTAAACCCTAAACCCTAAACCCTAAACCCTAAACCCTAAACCCTAAACCCTAAACCCTAAACCCTGAACCCTAAACCCTAAACCCTAAACCCTAAACCCTATAAACCCTAAACTCTTGCAGGGCAGGCTTAGAGCCCAAACAAGAACCGGCGGCTGACAACCCTCAGCTCTACAACCCGCCCCTTTCATCACTGGAGCCAAACCCTGATCTCCAAAAGCACCAAAGTAGAGTTTAGGGTTTAGGGTTTAGGGTTTAGGGTTTAGGGTTTAGGGTTTAGGGTTTAGGGTTTAGGGTTTAGGGTTTAGGATTTAGGGTTTAGGGTTTAGGGTTTAGGGTTTAGGCTGTATTTCTAAATCGAATATTCTTTTCTGCAAAAACAGTACTATTCAAACAACAGTAACAATAATACTAGCGATGAAGCGCAAGAGTTTAGGGTTGAGAGTTCAAGAAGCCTGAGCTAAATCAAAAATCCCCGGAAAAAACCCTGAACTCTAAGCCCTGAGCCCTGAAAAGCCGAAGCCATCAAGCCCCAAGCCCGGCACCCTAAAACTCCAAGCCCTGAGCCCTGATTAAACCTGAAACCCGAAACCCTAAACCCCTGAACCCCTAAACCCTCAACCCTAAACCCTAAACCCCTATATCCCTAAAACCCTAGACCCTAAACCCTAAACCCTAAACCCTAAACCCTAAACCCTAAACCCCCCACCTTCATGTCTGGGTTCACGGGGATCTCCCCGTCATCGCCGCGGTACTTCTCCTTGACGCGCCTCGCCCCGCGGGGCTTTGCAAAAGGTGTTAGGGTTAAGGGTCTAGGGTCTAGGGTCTAGAGTTTAGGGTTTAGGGTTTAGGGTTTAGGGTTTAGGGTTTAGGGTTTAGGGTTTAGGATTCAGGGTTTAGGACTTAGGGGCCTAGGGCTTAAGGATTAGGAGTTCGGATTTAGGGGTTTAGGTTAGGGTTTGAGGGTTTATTTTAGGGCGAGGCATTGTTGAAGCTTTTGTGTCTGGCCCCCAACACCCTCTTAGGGTTTAGGGTTTAGGGTTTAGGGTTTAGGGTTTAGGATTTAGGGTTGAACCCCAAACCCTAAGCCCTAACCCTAAACCCTAAACCCTAAACCCTCGCCAATGTCCATCTCATCCACTGATGGCAGCGTCCCCTGCCAAGGAAGATCATACCGGTCTCCCAAGCCGCTGCGGAGGGTCTCAGCATAGAGGCAACGCGTGCATGGGCATTCTCAACATCCGCATCTTGCTGCGCTAGAACCCCGCGGTCTGAGCTTTGCGGCGTCGGCTGCACGCCTTGCCTGTTGGGGGTCTCACAATCAGCTCGACATCAAAATCGGGCTAGGGTTTAGGGTTTAGGGTTTAGAGTTTAGGGTTGAGGGTTTAGGGTTAAGGGTCTAGGGTTTAGGGTTTAGGGTTTAGGTTTTAGGGTTTAGGGTTTATGGCCTCAGTCCCCGGACCTAGACACCCTCAATCGAAGGCAAGAGGCTCAGCGAAGTTGGTCAGCGCCGACATGGCCAGCATGAAGCCTGACTCAAGGGCTTCTGGGTTTAGGGTTTAGGGTTTAGGGTTTAGGGTTTAGGGTTTAGGGTTTAGGGTTTAGGGTTTAGGGTTTAGGGCCCCGGATTGGACAAGATCTACAGTCTATCAAGGGACTTTTTGTAGAGTCCCATGAACCAGGCAATCTTCGCGACTTGTCGCTTGCCCGTCATAAACCTCTATCCCTAAACCCTAAACCCTACACCCTACACCCTAAACCCTAAACCCTAAACCCTAAACCCTAAACCCGAAACCCATATCCCTAAACCCATGTCCCTTAATGCCTTAACCCTGAACTCTTAAGCTCCAAATCCGGAAGCCCTAGTCCAAAACACTAAACCTCACGCTAGGGGGGGGGGGGGGAGGGGGGGGGAGGGGGGGGGGGGGGAGGGGGGGGGAGGGGGGGGGGGGAGGGGGGGGGGGGAGGGGGGGGGGGGGGAGGGGGGGGGGGGGAGGGGGGGGGGAGGGGGGGGGAGGGGGGGGAGGGGGGGGGGAGGAGAGGGGGGGGGGGGTGGGATGTGTGGCTACTCATATGGCGACCTTGCCCAAAATCTCCAGCGTTTTTGCCAAGAATGTTTGCACATGTTTGCACGCTTATGGAGCAAGACACGCGGCCACAAGCGATTTCATGCCCTTGGTGAAGATGCCCCAAACATTCGTATTTGCAGCACTTTGCTTCTCTGTACACAATACTGCCTCTTGACATAAGCGCAAGAACGCTGTGCGCAGCGTTTTGGCCCGAAAAAGCGTTCAACAAGCGAGCACTTTGAAACTAGCACTTCGCAAGCGTGCAAAACATCGCTGTGGGCAGTGCTTTTGGGCACGCGATCACGAACCCTTGGTGGCAGTCATGACTTTGAGCATAGACAAGACACGTCCAGCGAATGTGACGCGCAACAACATCGAGTTTTCAACGTTTGCCGGCGTCCACCTCCAAAATGACACACGCAAAACACGCGGGGCCGCAAACGAACGGCGTTACCGGGTGTAGGGTTTCGGGTTTGGGGTTTAGGGTTTAGGGTTTTAGGGTTTAGGGTTTAGGGGTTAGGGTTTAGGGTTTAGGGTTTAGCGTTTCCGGGTTCAGGGTTCCAGAATGGCCACGAAACGATTCCGCGAGACGGCCACGCTGCTCCAGGGCCCCGTCACTGTGGCAAGCCTCAGCGGGGCTTAGGGTTTAGGGTTTAGGGTTTAGGGTTTAGGGTTCTGGGTTCAGGGTTCAGGGTTTAGGGTTTAGGGTTTCGACCTGCAATGCCAATCCCCTAAATCCTAAACCCCAGAGCCTGATCTAATCACGCCGAGAGAAACTTCCAAAATTCAATGATGGCCCCTGGTCAAATACCAGCCCTACTAGGGCACCCAGAAGAACCCTTTTTGGACCTGCAAACCCTACACCCTGCACCCCAAACCCTCAACCCTCAACCCCAAACCCTAAACCCTGAACCCTCAACCCTCAAACCCTCAACCCTCAAGCCCAAAGCCTCAACCCTGAACCCTAAACCGCAAACCCTAAACCCCAAACCCCAAACCCTCAACCCTGAACCCTAAACTCAAAAGCCTCAACCCTGAACCCTAAATCCTAAACCCCAACCCTGAACCCTCAAACCCTCAACCCTCAACCCTCCTAAACCCCAAACCCTCAACCCTGAACCCTAAACCCCTAAACCCCTAAACCCCTAAACCCCTAAACCCCTAAACCCCTAAACCCCTAAACCCCTAAACCCCTAAACCCCTAAACCCCTGAACCCTAAACCCCAAACCCTCAAGCCTGAACCCTAAACCCTAAACCCTAAACCCCAAACCCTCAACCCTAAACCCTAAACCACTGCTGGGCCCAGCCACTTGTCCTTGACCGGGACTGGATCCTACAGCACTGTTTCCATCTCGGCTGAAGGGTTTAGTTTGGGCTGTGAGCAGTTCCCTAAACCCTAAACCCTAAACCCTAAACCCTAAACCCTAAACCCCAAAACCTAGACCCTAAACGCTAAACCTAGGGGTTTGGGCGAGCCCCACTTAAGCCTCAGCGTTGCAGGAGTCGTGGGTGGGCAGAGCTTGGGGGTCTAAGGTTCAGGGTTTAGGGTTTAGGGTTTAGGGTTTAGGGTTTAGGGTTTAGGGTTTAGGGTTTAGGGTTTAGGGTTTAGGGTTTAGGGTTTAGGGTTTAGGGTTTAGGGTTTAGGGTTTAGACTCAGGATTTGGGGTGTGGGCAAGCCCCCCGAAAAGCCCTGAATCTGAAAGTCCCTGCACCCTGAAACCCTATCACCCCAAACACCTCAAGGACGCCCACACTCAAAACCTGACCACCTAAACACATAAGGTTTGGGGGTTTAGGATGTAGGGTTATTTAGGGTTCAGGGTTCAGGGTTCAGGGTTCAGGGTTCAGGGTTCAGGGTTCAGGGTTTAGGGTTTAGGGTTTAGGGTTTAGGGTTTAGGGTTTAGGGTTTAGGGTTTAGGCTTTGTTTGGACTTGGGGTTCAGGGTTCTGGGCCCCGGAACGCCCCTAAGCACCCCAGCCCTGGGCTCTAACGCCCAAGGCTGACCCTAAACCGGAAAACGCAAGAACCCGAAACCCTCAACACCCCAAACACCCTTAAATCCCAGAACTCTGCCATCCCAAAACCCTAGCCCTAAACCCTAAACCCTGAATTCAAGGCCGCACCCTAAGCAACCTAAACACTAAACCCTAAACCCTAAACCCTAAACCCAGAACGTGGAGCCGTCCTCCGGTTGGCTGGCATTGGGCCCAGATCGTCGGATCGTTGTCAGCAGCTCCTGGGATAGGGTTTAGGGCTTTAGGGCTTTGGGGCTTTAGGGCTTTAGGGCTTAGGGTTTAGGGTTTAGGGTTTAGGGTTTAGGGTTTAGGGTTTAGGGTTTAGGGTTTAGGGTTTAGGGTTTAGGGTTTAGGGTTTAGGGTTTAGGGTTTAGGGTTTAGGGTTTAGGGTTTGGGGCGTTATTTTTCGCCAAGAGACGCTTTTGGGTAGGATGGTAGGGGCCTGGTGGGTGACTCTATAAAGGGACCCGAAGGGAGTAGTACTAGTAAATCATTCCGAAACAGGGTTTTGTGGTGGGTTATTCACTAGCCCTAAACCCTAAACCCTAAACCCTGAACCCTGAACCCTGAACCCTAAACCCTAAACCCTAAACCCTGAACCCTAAACCCTAAACCCTAAACCGCGGGCGAGCGCGGACAACAGGTGCTTTGCACCTCCCGTGGCTGACACTGCAGGCCTTGGCCTTTTGTTGCAAGCCAAGGCAAAGAGGGTTTCAAGGATACCTCCGGTTTAGAGTTTAGGGTTTAGGGTTCTGGGTTTTGGGTTTAGGGTTTTGGGTTTAGGGTTTAGGGTTTAGGGTTTAGGGTTTAGGGTTTAGGGTTCTGGGTTTAGGGTTTAGGGTTTAGGGTTTAGGGTTTAGGGTTTAGGGTTTAGGGTTCTGGGTTTTGGGTTTTGGGTTTTGGGTTTTGGGTTTTGGGTTTAGGGTGTGTGGGTTTAGGGTATAGGGTTTAGGGTTTAGGGTTTAGGGTTTAGGGTTTAGGGTTCAGGGTTCAGGGTTTAGGGTTTAGGGTTTAGGGTTTAGGGTTTAGGGTTTAGGGCTTGATGCAAAAAAGGTCCTGAACACCCTAAACCCTAAACACGCTAAGGCCCTAAGCTCTAAAACCCTAAGCACTTTAAGCCCTAAACCCCAAGCACCCTAAACCCCAAACACCCGTGGGTGTAAGCCCTAAAACCCTAAACAATAAACGCCCTAAACTCTTATAAGCCCCGTTCTAGCTGGAGGTGAGCGTCGTTGATGACACCGGACTCGTTGAGAAAGTTGTAGAGAAGGCTCCTGGCAATCGACAATCTCGCTTGCTGCCAAAAGTGAGGCTCTTTAGGGTTTAGGGTTTAGGGGTCAGGGTTTAGGGTTGGGGGGTTTAGGGTTTATTGTTAGTTTTGGAGCCTTGCTTGGGCGATTTCCGAAACGCTCAACCCTAAACCCTACCAGCGGAGCCTGAGGCAACGACGAAAGAAGTCTGCCCAGGAAATATGTCGGGTTTTTATTGTGTATCCTAGGAGGTAAGGGAGCATGTAACTACCCTTTGTATGGACATTCGAACCCCGAGCCCGAAGACCCTTTCGGTCCAGAAGGCGGTTGTAGGGTTCAGGGTTCCCTAAACTCTAAACCCTAAACCCTAAACCCTAAACCCTAAACCCGCTGTAGGGCTTAGGGTTTTCGAGTTTCGGCACCCTTCGGGGCGGAGTTGCGTCCTGTCGCGGGAGAAGTTCGCGACCAGGAGAAAGCCGTATACCTGACGGAGGCGGAGGAGCAGGAGATCGCGGATTTTCCGAAACGCTAAACCCTAAACCCTAAACCATAAACTCTAAACCCTAAAACACCCCTAAACCCTAAACGCTCGGAAGCAGAGATTTTGAGGATGATTTCAGGAACAGGGGGCGGGGGCCTTCTTCGTGCAAGGCTATATGTAGGGGCTGGACTTCGGGCGTAGGGTTGTGGGCTGCGGGTTCGGGGTTTAGGGCTTAGGGCTGTAACAAGGGCTTTAGGTAGGTCTTTGAACGCTATGCCAATCTTGACCATTCAGGGAACCTTTGAGGGGGTACATCCTTCGTGGTCCGGGTATGACTCCCTTGCATCATAGCCCTAAACCCTAAACCCTAAACCCTAAACCCTGAACCCTAAACCCGAAACCCTAAACCCTAAACCCTATAGCTCATGAGTCGCAGCCGCCTGCACGTAGGTGTCCTCACATCCCGACATCGCGAACAGGCACCTCGGGCTGTGCTCCCAGTCTCCAGACCCCAGAATTAAAAACCCTAAGCCCTAAACCCTAAACCCTAAACCCTAAACCCTAAACCAAAAGCGCAAACCAACGATCTCCAACACCAAGTCCCACAACTTGAACGCCAAAACGCCAACCCCCCCCCCCCCCGCCCCGGCTAAACCGTTGAGCCACCCCTTTCACGCCATGCTAGGGGCTAAAAAACCCACATCAACATCAGGATTCTACAAAGAGGGGTCCTCAAGAATCCCCCCTTGTAAGGGCCGCTTCTACCCCAATAGTAGGATGCTTATGTCTATGTGGCTTTTGGGCCCCTGGTCTACGGTTCCGTTTTTCTGCGGGGAGAGCAAAGGGGGTACCTAAACCCAACTTCCCTAAAAACCCCAAACTTAAACCCTATGCCTTCAACCTTATCAACTCTAAAACCCCAAACCCCAAACCCAAAACCTCCAACCCAAAACCTCAAAACCCCCCAAACCCCCAAACCCCCAAACCCCCCAAACCCCAAACCCTCACCACCAAAAAAAGCCGCAGCAATCCGAAAAACTCCCAGGTCTCCCTAGGGGCGTGGGAACCACGTTGCTCGGGGTAATGGCCTGCTGTACCCTGCCGCGGCTTTAGGGCTTTAGGGTTCTGGGGTTGTAGGGTTGTAGGGTTTACGGTTGTAGGGTTGAAGGGTTTTACGCTTTCATGGCTTTAGGGGTTTGCGGTTTTTAAGAGTTTCGGGCTTTTGGGTTTAGGGCCGTTGGGCTTAAGGGTTTTGGGGCTTTAAGGTTCAGGCTCTGCTCCTTCGGGGGGCCAGGGGCCAGTCCTCTCCGTCGTGGTGCCCTTCCGGGAATATGGTGGGTTCTCTAGATTAGCACCCTAAACCCTAAACGCTAAACGCAGATTCTGATGGCGCAGGGATCTGGGTTTTGAGGTGTTTTGGGGTTTTGGGGTTTTGGGGTTTTGGGGTTTTGGGGCTTTGGGGTTTTGGGGTTTTGGGGTTTTGGGGTTTTGGGTTTTGGGGTTTTTGGGGTTTTGGGGTTTTGGGGTTTTGGGGTTTTGGGGTTTTGGGGTTTTGGGGTTTTGGGGTTTTGGGGTTTTGGGGTTTTGGGGTTTTGGGGTTTAGGGTCAGGGTTTTGGGGGCTTTTGGGCTTTGGGGCTTGAAGTTTAGCCCTACCACAACCCATCCGACCCTACACACGAACACCGCATGCCCGCATCAAGTCCAAGCCCTCCAGACAAAAAACTCCAAAGCACTCAACCCAAGACCCTAAACCCGAAACCCGACACCCGAAACCCGAAACCCTAAACCCTAAACCCTGAACCCTAAACCCTAAACCTGAAACACTAAACCCTACATCGTAAGGGTCTATAAACCCCTAAGACCTAAACTCTGAACCCTAAACCCGAAACCCTAAACCCGAAACCCTAAACCCTTACGACCCTAAGACCAAAACTCCAACCCCAAACCCGCCTCGGGCCCATCTCGTGGTGGGCAAGAAGCAGGCACATGGTCCGGATGACATTCCTTGTAATCCCTAAACCCTAAACCCTAAACCCTAAACCCTAAACCCTAAACCCTAAACCTTGTGGCAGGCAGATGGTGCAGATGCTCCGTGTTGGGTGGCTACGCGGAGCTTCTGGATTGGATCTTTGTTAGCTTTCAAGGCTCTGAGGGCTCTTAGCTTCGTCAGGTTGCTTTGTTTAAGGCTTGTAGGTTCTAAGGGTTCTATGGTTTTCTCGCGTTTCTACCCTAAACCCTAAACCCTAAACCCTAAACCCCCCAAAACCCCCTAAACCCCCTAAACCCTAAACCCCAAGGTTGCGGGTGTCGAACTGGTCCTGCAAAGTCCGGTCTCTTGTGCTCATGCGGCTGGAAACTCGACCCATCTCACAGAATGCGCATGGGCAGTTGAGGGTGGAGGGTTCTTAGGGTTCAGGGTTTAGGGGTTAGGGAAACTTCGGGATTTAGGGTTTAGGGTTTAGGGTTTAGGGCTTAGGGTTTAGGGTTTAGGGTTTAGGGTTAGGGCTTAGGGCTTAGGGCTTCGGGCTTAGGGATTTTCGGACCTCTTCCCCCGACAAGCGTCCGATAGATGAAGTTCGCGGGCTTGATCGGGCAGTTCCTGGATGCAGGGAAGTCGTAAAACTCCTCAAAAAACCCTTTGAAAAGCCGAAAGAGCCATGAAAAACCCCTTTGAAACGTCCCTTTGAAGAATCCCTTTGAAAACCCCTGAGAAAAAATCCAGAAACAGCCACCCCAAAAAACAACTAACACCCCGTTAAAACCCCCTAAGACCCCCTTAAACCCCTTCAAGCCCACGAAGCTTTTAGAGCTCCCTTGCGGGACCTAAGCTGCAAAAGCCCTCGAACGGTTTAGGGTTTAGGGTCAAGGGTTTAGGGTTTAGGGTCTAGGGTTTTGGGTTTATGGCTTAGGTCTCAAGGTTTATAGAAAAGCTTAGGGCTTTTAGGCTTCAGGGTTTGGGGTTTAGGGTTTGGGGTTTGGGGCTTGGGGTTTCGGGCCGTGTTGGGATCCCGGTCACCCGATGAAGCCGAGGAGGTCCATCTGATCCACATGCAGCTCCTGAAGGGTTTGGGACTTGAGGGGTTTTAGGGTTTTAGGGTTTTTGAGTTTTTAGGGTTTTTAGGGTTTTTGGGGTTTAGGGTTTTAGGGTTTTTAGGGTTTTTAGGGTTTTTAGGGCTTTTAGGGCTTTTAGGGTTTTTAGGGTTTTTAGGGTTTTTAGGGTTTTTAGGGTTTTTAGGGTTGAGCGTTTAGGGCCTTTTGAGTTTAGGGGTTTAAGGGTTTAGGACTTGAGGGGTTGTAGGGTTCAGGGTTTGGGGGGCTACTTTGGGGTTTGGGGATTGGGGTTTAGGGCTTAGGGTTTGGGGTTTGGGATTTAGGATTCAGGGTTTGGGGCTTGGGGCTTAGGGTTTGGGGCTTAGGGGTTTGGGTTTCAGGGTTTGGGGCTTAAGGCTGAGAGAGCGTGCCCCAACACCTACACCCTAGAACCCTAAAAACTCGAGAAAGGTGTCTTGGGCTCAGAGTCTCCTGGGTTGCAAAAGGCTCTAAGGCAGCGGGGGGAGGGGGGGGTTGCCCCATTGTCTCAAAAACCTAAAGTCTTAAGAGATCCCAACGCCCGAAAACCCCACACCCCTAAACCCTAAACCCTAAACCCCAAACCCTATAAACCCCAAACCCTATAAACCCAAAATCCTAGAAACCTAAACCCTATAAGACCCTAAACCCTAAACCCCAAAACCCTGGGAAAAAAGCCTCCAAAAAAACCTTGGGGCTCCTCAGGAGTGATGTTCGGATAGACGACCCGCTGCAGCGTCCGCAGCCCAACCGTCCCCGCGTGGAAGGCCTCGTTGATGTCCTCCTGGGAGAGAGAGATTCCGGGGGGGGGGGGGGGGTTGGGGTTTAGGGGTTTAGGGGTTTAGGGTTTAGGATTCAGGGTTCAGGGTTCAGGGTTTAGGGTTTAGGGTTTAGGGTTTAGGGTTTAGGGTTTAGGGTTTAGGGTTCAGGGTTTAGGGTTTAGGGCCTAGGGTCTAGGGGTTTATCTGGTTTAGGGTTTAGGGTCTAGGGGTTTATAGGATTTAGGGACTCAGGTTGAGGCAGCTTTTGGGTCGTGATCTTGCGACCGGAAGCTGCAAGCAGCAAACCCCAAGCCCTAAAGCCTAAGCCCTAAACCCTAAACCCCAAACCCCAAGCCCAACACCCTAAACCCTAAACCCTAAACCCTAAACCCTAAACCCTGAACCCTAAACCCTAAACCCTAAACCCTAAACCGTACACCCTGGGCTCTGAAGCCTGCGGAAGCCGTAGCAAGGACAGGAGGAGCTGCATCCGCGTCGCCGGGAAGATCCTTGGCTTGGAAACCCTAAACCCTAAACCCTAAACCCTAAACCCTAAACCCTAAACCCTAAACCCTAAACCCTAAACCCTAAACCCGGGTTGCGGCTGAAAGATGCGGCCGCGCGGAGGACCCGACGACCGGACCGCCCCCGGAACTACTTGGCTTAGGGTTGCGGATTTCGGGTTTAAGGCTTAGAGTTTCGGGTTTCGGGTTGAAGGTTCAGGGTTTAGGGTTTAGGGTTTAGGGTTTAGGGTTTAGGGTTTAGGGTTTAGGGTTTAGGGTTTAGGGTTTAGGGTTTCGGGTTTCGGGTTTCGGGTTTAGGCCTCGGGGTTCAAGGGCTTTTGCCTTCGCCAGGGCGAGAGATATTTTGTTGCCCTCGTTCCAGCTCCAAAAAAAGAAAGCCCCTTCTGTAGAGCAAGCCCAGTAAGTATGCTGCTTCTTCCCAGTCAACCCTAAACCCTAAACCCTAAACCCTAAAGCCCTAAAGCCCTAAACCCAAAACCCTAAACCCTAAACCCTAAAGCCCTAAACCCTAAACCCTAAACTATGACCTGCCCCATCGTTGCAAGCGAGAAGCAGACTCGCCATGGAATGCTCGCCACTCGTGGGCGAGCCAACCTCAAAGCAGAGCGCTCGGCTTGGTGGTGTGACAGGGTATAGGGTTCAGGGTTCAGGGTTTAGGGTTTAGGGTTTAGGGTTTAGGGTTTAGGGTTTAGGGTTTAGGGGGGTTAGGGTTTAGGGGTTCGGGGTTCGGGGTTAGGGGTTTAGGGCTAGGGAATGAGGGAGGCCCTAACCCTTCAAGGGATCATGTAGGGTACCTCATTCCCTCATTCCCTGCCAAGAACCAGCCAGCTAGAGACCAGAGGTGGTCTGGGGTTAGGTCTTAGGGGCTGAATACCCTCACCCAAAAAAGGTTTAGCTTTTATATATACTAGGATTTAGATATAACCAAAAGGTTAAAGGTACCTACCCAGCCCCTTAGGGGGTTTAGGATCTAAGTCTAAAACTTTGGGCCTTACGGTTCTCAATCACATGGTTGCTCCGGGTTCCACAGACCCTGTTGCAGGTGCATGTTGGAACAGAGACCCTTCCAAGGAACCCTAAACCCTTAACCCCAAACCCTAAACCCTGAACCCATAAACCCCTAAACCCCTAACCCAAAACCCTAAACCCTAAACCCTAAAGCCCTAAACCCTAAACCCAAAACCCTAAACCTAAACCCCCAAACCCTAAACCCTAAACCCTAAACCCTAAAACCCTAAACCCTAAACCCTAACCCCCCCCCCCCCCCCAACGTAATCAGGGCCAAGGGTGCGAGAGCTGCGATGCCGAACACAGAGCCCATCAGCAGCTCGATGCAAACCTCACCATGGAGCCCTTTGCCAGCAATGGTGATGAAGACCTGGGCTTCGGGTTTTGGGTTTAGGGTTTAGGGTTTACGGTTTAGGGTTTAGGGTTTAGGGTTTAAGGTTTAGGGCTTGGGGGTTAGGGTTGAGGTTGTGGGATTTAGGGTTTGGGGTGTTGGGTTTTAGGGCTGTATATCTTCTTTCTGGGCTCGTAGTACGGGGAATTGGTGAGTAGGTTCTTTCTAGAGGGGTCAGGGGGAGGCGCCCAAGGAACTTGTTCTAAATAGGGAACTCAGGAATTCGGAAATTAGGAAACTAAGCACTTTAGGTCCCCAATATCTATGTACATGGAGCGGTTTCAAGAGCGTATGCTTGGCGTACATAACTCCCAAATTCACGACTAAGGCCCTAAACTCTACACCTAAACCCCTGATCCTAACCTCAATTCCCATTCCATAACCAGCAGCAGCAGACACGGACATAGGGTTTAGGGTTTATGGTCTAGGGTCTAGGGGTTTGCTTCTGCTGCTTTTCTGAACTCGCTTCTTTGCTTTTGTGAACAGTGAATGTGCCCTGTGTGTTCTGAAGCCCTCCAAAACTTGCCAGAATTCGACACCACTACCCCAAGTTTGAGCAGCGCCTGTGCTAACAATATCCGGAACCTAAACCCTAAGCCCCAAACTCTGAACCCTGAATCCTGAATGCTTAACCCTAAACAGCAAAATGACAACAACAAATGCTCAACACCTCGGCCCCTAAGCAAAAAAACTATGCACTATACACATGGATTAAGTTCAAGGGTTTTGGGTTTAGGGGTTTGGGGATTTAAGAGCTTAGGGTTTGGACTAAACCCTAAACCCTAAACCCTACACCCTAACCCTCAACCCCAAACCCCACAATTCCAGGCCCGACCGAGCCTGAAACCCCCCCTTGGCACCTTCCCAAACCCTAAACCCTAAACCCGAAACCCTGAACCCAAAGTCCCCTAAAACTCCCCACTGATTGCTCCCTAAAGCTCCCTAGGCTTCCCTAAGCTTCCCTAGGTACCTAACCCTAAACCCTAAACCCTACACCCTACACCCTACACCCTAAACCCTAAACCCTAAACCCTAAACCCTAAACCCTAAACCCTAAACCCTATCATCCAGTGCTGCGAGGAGCCAAGAGGGCCTCTACCATGCCAGCTCGCGCCATGCGCCTCGTCGTGAGAGCTAGGGTTTAGGGTCTAGGGTTTAGGGTTTAGGGTTTAGGGTTTAGGGTTTAGGGTTTAGGGTGTAGGGTGTAGGGTGTAGGGTTTAGGGTTTAGGGTTTAGGGTTTAGGGTTTAGGGTTTAGGGTTTAGGGTTTAGGGTTTAGGGTTTAGGGTTTAGGGTTTAGGGTTTAGGGTTTAGGGTTTAGGACCCTAAACCCTAAAACCCTATAAGCCCTAAACCTCAACCCGAAACCTTACACCTCAAAGCCAACCGACGCCCGACAAATACCTACGTCGGGAGAAGGGGATCGGGAGAAGGGAATTCGAGGTGTCTGTAGGATCTCCAGCAGATTAAGGCTTTAGGTCTTGGGAGTTGAGGGATTGCGCTCCACAAACCCCTAAACCCCGAAATTCCTCAACCCCTCACCCCTCAACCCTCAACCTTCAACACTCAACCCTCAACCCTAAACCCTAAACCTAAACCCTAAACCCTAAACCCTAAACCCTAAACCCTAAACCCTAAACCCTAAACCCTAAACCCTAAACCCTAAACCCTAAACCCTAAACCCTAAACCCTAAACCCTAAACCCTAAACCCTAAACCCCAAACCCTAAACCCCAAACCCCTAAACCCCAAACCCCTAAACCCTAAGCCCTAAACCCTAAACCCCAAACCCTAAACCCCAAACCCTAAACCCCAGACCCCCAAACACCATGAAGATCATGGCCAGGCGCTCGTGGTACTCGTAGGAGGCCCTGGCGAGCTCCGACAGCAACGCCTCGGTTGCCAAGGAGCTTCATTTTTGGGTTGAGGGTTTAGGGTTTAGGGTTTAGGGTTTAGGGTTTAGGGTTTAGGGTTTAGGGTTTAGGGTTTAGGGTTTAGGGTTTAGGGTTTAGGGTTTAGGGTTTAGGGTTTAGAGCTTAGGGTTGAGGATGAAACTAAGCCCACGCAATATAGAAGTACAAAGCAAGGAGTCTTGGTTTCTTATCAGCGCCTTCTTATCCTTGCGACTTAGGATACCCCCAAACCCTAAACCCTAAACCCTAAACCCTAAACCCTAAACCCTGAACCCTGAACCCTGAACCCTAGTTAAACCCCAAACCCTTAGGAGCAACCCGGATGCGCACTGCAGCGCGGCGATCTGGTAGAAGTGCTCGTCCCGTACCTATGAGCATGCGAGGCTTTGGGGTGTTGTGGGCTGGGTGCTTGGGGTTTGGGACCCTGAACCCTGCCCCCAAACCTCTATTTTTCCCGGAAACCACAAAGCCCCCTCAACATCCTTGGGTCTCGCGCAATGTCGTGGGCCCCTAAACCCTAAAAGCCCCGAAGTCCCTAAAGCTTCAGCCCTAAAACCTGTTCAGAGGGTTTAGGGTTTAGGGTTTAAGGTTTAGGGTTTAGGGTTTAGGGTTTAGGGTTTAGGGTTTAGGGTTTAGGGTTTAGGGTTTAGGGTTTAGGGTTTAGGGTTTAGGGTTTAGGGCCTAGGGTTCAGGGACGATGGTGGCGATGACGCAGCTGTTGAAGAAGAAGATTGAGATGGAGATATGGAGATGATGGAGTCCCCCCTGGTTCCTTCTGATGGGAAGTGGAGGATGGTAATGATGCTCAGAACTCGCTTCCTCTTTGTTTGGCCCTCAAGGCTGAAACCCACAAAGAAGCCCCCCCCCTTCCCAAAACACCCTAATCCCTACGATAAGCTCTGAACCCTAAACTCTGAACCCTCACCCGAAACCCTAAACACCCTATAATCATCCCTACTCCCTACTCCCTGAGCCCTCACCCTAAACCCTAAAGACCAGTCCTCGGCATTCAGGTTCGCGTTGATGTCTGCCATGAGAAGATCCAGGTGGCTGAGGACAACCCTGCGCGCTTGATGGGCGTAGGCTGGGCTTCGTCATGCGGGCAGCTCGGGTTCAGGTGCAGGAATACTGGAATACCGGAAACGCTGGTCGCTAGAGGTGGGCGCCCTAAACCCTAAGCCCTAAACCCTGAACCCTAAACCCTAAACCCGAAACCCGAAACCCGAAACCCGAAACCCGAAACCCTGAACCCTGAACCCTATCCTAAACCCCAAAGCCCCCCACGAGCTTTCCCGGGTCCTCTTGAAGTCGGGCACACGCGAGATGCACAGCAACGCAGACAGGCAGCGCGAGACCGTGTGAGGAGAGAAGAGCCTGGGCTGGCTCGTTTAGGGTTTAGGGTTTAGGGTTTAGGGTTTAGGGTTTAGGGTTTAGGGTTTAGGGTTTAGGGTTTAGGGTTTAGGGTTTAGGGTTTAGGGTTTAGGGCTAAGGGTTCAGGGTTTAGGGTTTAGGGTTTTAGGTTTCAGGCTTTAGGGTTGAGGGTTTTAGGGGTCAAGGCTGAGGGTTTAGGGTTTTAAGGCCTCGTAAACCTTCTGATTGTAGCTTTAGACCTTCGGGCTTCAGAGGGCTCCGGCGCCCCCCCGAAACCCTAAACCCTAAACCCTAAACCCTAAATCCTAAACCCTAAACCCGAAACCCTAAGCCCTACCAGCTCTTGGTCAAGCGGCATATCCCGCGATGACAGAAGAAGCTGCACCACATCCGCCCCTTTCATGATCTGAGCTTGGATCTGCTTCGAACCTGGGTTTAGGGTTTAGGGTTTAGGGTTTAGGGTTTAGGGTTTAGGGTTTGGGGTTTGGGGTTTGGGGTTTGGGGTTTAGGGCTTAGGGTTTAGGGTTTAGGGTTTAGGGTTTAGGGTTTAGGGTTTAGGGTTTAGGGTTTAGGGTTTAGGGCTTAGGGTTTAGGGTTTAGGGTAACAAAAACCAAGGCCGTCGGGCAAAATTTTGAAGCTAGGGTTCAGGGCCTAGGTGTCTTGGGTTCAGGCCTTTCTAGGGGCTGTGAAGGGATTCGGATCTTAAGGGCGGGCTTAGGGCCCCTTTAGGGGCCACTCGGGGTTGTTCAGGGTTCCTAATCCCTAAACCCTAAACCCTAAACCCTGTGAGCAGAGGGACTGTGCAGGATGTTGGCGAAGAACAGGACCACTGCCTGAGCAGGTGAGATCTGAAGGGGCTTGTGTGCTCCCTGCTGGGCAGGGCGTGGGGTTTAGGGTGTAGGGTTTAGGGCCTAGGGCTTAGGGCGTAGGGCTTAGGGCTTAGGGTTTAAGGTTTAGGTTTAGGCTTGGGTTTAGGGTTTAGGGCGTAGGGCTTAGGGCTTAGGGTTTAGGGTTTAGGGTTTAGGGTTTAGGGTTTAGGGTTTAGGGTTTAGGGTTTAGGGTTTAGGGTTTAGGGTTTAGGGTTTAGGGTTTAGGGTGTAGGGTTTGGGCTTAGGGTTTAGGGCTTAGGGTTTAGGGTTTAGGATTTAGGATTTAGGGTTTAGGGTTTAGGGTTTAGGGTTTAGGGCTCAGGGTTTGGGGTTGAGGGCTCCGGGTTAGGGTGGTGTAGGGTTGAGCTCAAGGCCTCTCCCGAGGACTTGTCGATCTGCTCAGAGTAGAAGAGGTCGAAGAGCAGTTTGTTGAGCCCCAGATCCACGAAACCTCGGAAGGCTCATCGCGTTTAGCAGGGGATCCGCAAAGTATGGTCCCTTCATTTGGGTCCTCTGATATATAGGCCCTTATAAACACTACACACAATAAGGGCCCATACTTCGGATCCCTTGAAACAAGGGTAAAGGGGCCCGAGGTTCCATCCCTGGATTAGGGGCTGCAGAAGCTCTTTCTGATTTAGCTGGGAGGGTCTCGGGGCTTGCGGCTTTTGATCTGGGAGCTTCAGGTTTAGGGTTTGGGGGCTGAGGGTTTAGGGCTGAAGGGGTTCTAGGGGTTGAAGGATTACTTCGATCAAGGGCCATTCGGGGCGTAGGGTCTTGAGGCTTCCAGGCAGAGTGTCCTTAGTCTGGCGGCTTCGAGGCACGGGCTAAGGGGGCTTAACGGCCCTGGATAGCGCGAGCGAGTGCAGAGCACAAGCCCCAAACCCTAAACCCTAAACCCTAAACCCTAATTAAACCCTAAACCCTAAACCCTAAATCCTAAATCCGAGCGAGCTGCATGGACCTTCGGAACCCGATGCGCCTGAAACCCTAAACCCTAAGGGCTTCGGGCTTAAGGTTTAGGGTTAGGGTTTAGGGCTCAGGGTTTAGGGTTTAGGGTTTAGGGTTTGGGGCTTGGTTTAGGATGTTTAACTTTAGGGCTTTGGGGTATAGGGCTATGACCCCTTGAACACTTAAACCTCAGAAGGGCCACGCTGGAAGCTGCCCAAGTGGTGCTCCAGGCTCAAAAGTGCGATGCAGTGGATGCAGCACCTCCGCGTGTTGCCGGGTTTAGGGTTTAGTGTTTAGGGTTTTGGGGTTTTGGGCTTAGGGTTTTAGGGTTTTGGGCTTAGGGTTTAGGGCTTAGGGCTTAGGGCTTAGGGCTTACGGCTTAGGGCTTAGGGCTTAGGGCTTAGGGCTTAGGGCTTAGGGCTTAGGGCTTAGGGCTTAGGGCTTAGGGCTTAGGGCTTAGGGCTGGTCAGACTCAGACTGGATATAGCACTTATAGTCACAAGATAATGAGAACGATCATCATAATCATCACGAGCAATAATCATTGGTAGCGTTGAGGCTTAAGGCCTAAAGGATTTTAGTGAAAAACCTGTGCTTCCTTTCTTGTGGCTACCACTGGCAGCTTAATTCCCCAAAACAAACGCCAGCAGAAGTAGGGAAACTGATGGGTTCACTTCGCCTAGGCGCCGGGCGTATCTCGCTCTCGCCTAGGCGCTAGATGCACTTTTTTGAAGCCCTACATCGCTCCGCATTGCAAGACGTGGCAGGGACGTACTTTTGCCTGTCATCCTAGGCTTGTCATCCTAGGCTTCTCATTGCAGCTCATTGCACTGCTTCGTGCTTCGTCGTGATAAAGACGACAAGATTCCGCTCTCTCACAGCCAGCACGTTGTCATGGCTCCTCAATAACAGACGATCATCAGCTTGTTGCCCCACAATGGGTAAGACTTGGCCGTTACGACATCTGGCCTTCTGCAGGTTGTGTATCAAAGCCCACCGCAGCAGCAGGAGACATCCTCTGGAGCAAGGAGGATCGAAGGGCGCCAACCTTGCTTGCCTTTGCATTCAGCAAAGACATAGTTGAGGAAGATGTCCTGGCTCTTCACCGCTCAGAATCTTCACTCTGTCATCTGCATGTAAAGACAAGTATCCACTCTCCAAGGCCAATGCCAGCATAAGCATGAAGACAGCGACAGGTAACTCCTGCAAGTAGGCTGTAAGCTCTCGACTCAGGCACATGTAAGCATGCTGGGTACTGCCATGACCAAAAACGCCACCAAACCTGCCCATGTACCCATGCTGGAGGTGTAGAGGGCTTTGTCATCCAAAATGCCACGGCTTCCACTGCAGAATCTGCCCGGTTGCACTAGGACTTTCAAGTCTGTGTTATGATACATGCTTGCCATCTCACCGGGATGCTTCCAGCCCTCTGGGCATATAAAATGTCCTGGGCAAGGGTCAAGCACTGCTGGCATGCTGACCAAATAGCGCAAACAAACTTCTCCGTTCGCGATCTCTGTGCTGCGAGGGAATTGGCCCAATAGTTCCTGAAAGAATTCCATCCTGATACAAAGAGGAAGAGCTAAATGGAATAGCAGCTGTGATTTGAAGCCAAAACAGCTACAACCGGCGCTTGCGGCTTCGTTCAGATCAAGTCACAATGGGGTTTAGGGTTTAGGGTCTGCACGGGGCTCCATTCATGCGTTCTGAGAGGATTCGGATTTCGTTGTGCATCGCGCTCACGCCTCAGTCCCGTGCAAATCTTGGGAGTGGCCTTTGACTCAACTTCTAAACCCAAAACCCTAAACCCTAAACCCTAAAGGTCCACACCTGCATCATGCAAATTCTGTAGCCATTTTCGCGGTTCAAGTTGGGGAATCTGGGTTTAGGGAGTCTGGGGTTGAGGGTTTCTGGGTTTAGGGAATCTGGGGTTGAGGACTGAAACCCCAAACCCCGAGAATCTTGCACCTAAATCTAAACAACCCCTAACACCGTACAACCCGGCACCACTAATTAAACCTCAAAACTCCGTAGTATAGACCGTAAACATGAACACTTCGGCGCCTGAACCTCTGAAACCCTGCATCGAAACCCCAAACCCGAAACCCCAACCTGCCCTAAGCCTCTAAACCCTCAACCCTAAACCCTACACTCTAAACCCTAAACCCTACACCCTAAACCCCAAGCCTCTACACTCTCAACCACCAACCCTCTAAACCCTGGTCCACGGCGCCGGAGAACGAAGGGGTCGTGCTTGGTGAGGATCGGTTCGGCTTCCCCCTTGTCCTTGCCTCAAGAGCAAGCAAGGGCTCCCCTAAACCCTAAACCCCAAATCCCAAACCCTAAAACCCTAAAGCCTAAATCCTGAACCCTAAACCCTAAACCCCAAACCCTAAACCCTAACTCCTAAACCTCTAAACCCCTAAACCCTAAACCCTAAACCCCTAAACCCCTAAACCCTAAACCCTAAACCCTAAACCTCTGAACC
Source organism: Symbiodinium natans (assembly GCA_905221605.1). Lineage (NCBI taxonomy): Eukaryota > Dinophyceae > Suessiales > Symbiodiniaceae > Symbiodinium > Symbiodinium natans. The sequence continues at coordinate 514,630 of CAJNDS010002424.1, forward strand.
CTAAACCCTAAACCCCAAAACCCTAAACCCTAAACCCTAAACCCTAAACCCTAAACCCCTAAACCCTAAACCCTAAACCTTGAATAGGGGGGGGAAGGCGAAGCTTCACATGCAGCCCGGCCGCCATCCTTCTTCATCGCCTTGATGCGGTTGGGCTGCCCGGTGCCTGTGGTTCAGGGTTTAGGGTTTAGGGCTAGGAATTAGGGTTTAGGGTCTAGGGTTGAGGGTCTAGGGTTTAGGGTCTAGGGTCTAGGGTCTAGGGTCTAGGGTTTAGGGTTTAGGGTTTAGGGTTTAGGGTTTAGGGTTTAGGGTTTAGGGTTCAGAGTTTAGGGTTAGGGCTAGGGTTGAGGGTTTAGAGTTTAGGGCTTAGGGTTTAGGGTTTCGGGTTTAGGATGAAGGAGACCAGAGTCTTTCCAGGGCCGGGAAGGGGGGTCGAGTTCAGGGTTTCGGGTCCCGAGCACCCTACAAGCGAATCCCCAAGCCTCAACAAATCCTAAGCCCCAAACCCTGAACCCTAAACCCGAAATCCCGAGAACCGAAAATCCGGGCGTGAGGTTGAACGACACGCCCAGACACTAACTCTGGGCAGCAGCCGCAAAAGGCTCTCCAGGTAGTCTTCCTCACCCGAGGGAACTGAAAGGGCGGCTTTGTATGCGGCGGTTTAGGGTTGAGGGTGCAGCCCTGCAGAAACAAGGGGCTCTTGTTAGTGTGGACCCCGAGTCGCCCAAGACCCCAAAACCCGAAACCCGAAACCCAAAACCCTCTAAGCCCAAAATGGGCTTAGCTTCGGGTGTTGGGGGGTTGCTGGGGCGCAGGTCCTCACACTTCTTCTCCTCAGACAAGGCGAGGAAGATCCGACGATTCTCTCGAAACTCCTTGTGGGTTTAGGGTTTAGGGTTTAGGGTTTGGATTAGGGTTTAGGGTTTAGGGTGTAGGGTTTAGGGTGTAGGGTTTAGGGCTTCGGGTACGATTCTCCCGAAACTCCTTGTGGGACAGGGTTTGCTCTTGCAGCATGGGTTTGGGGATTAGGGTTTAGGGTTTAGGGTAGTTTAGGGTCTAGGGTTTAGGGTTTAGGGCTTAGGGTTTAGGGTTTAGGGTTTAGGGTTTGGGGTTTGGGGTTTAGGGTTTAGGGTGTGGGATTGTTTAGTTTTGAGAAGCCCTCCACTGCAAGCGAGTGGCAAGGAGGTTCTGCAGCAAGTAGACCCCCAGCTGCTGTAGCTGCAACTGGTCCTCCACACTCATCGTGCTGAGTAGCCCAGTAACCCTAAACCCTAAACCCTAAACCGGCTAGATACCTTACAAGGGAACCCAGAGCCAAAAAAGTGTAAAGGGTACCACTGGGCAACCAAGCATGGGATCCTCTACGACGACAACCCTAAAAACCCTAAAAACCCTAAAAACCCTAAAAACCCTGAAAACCCTAAAAACCCTAAAAACCCTAAAAACCCTAAAAACCCTAAAAACCCTAAAAGCCCTAAAAACCCTAAAAACCCTAAAAACCCTAAAAACCCTAAGAACCCTAAGAACCCTAAAAACCCTAAAAACCCTAAAAACCCTAAAAACCCTAAAAACCCTAAAAACCCTAAAAACCCTAAAAACCCTAAACACCCTAAAAACCCTATAAAAACCATAAAAAACCCTAAAAACCCTAAAAACCCTAAACCCTAAACCCTAAACCCTACCTCACCTGAGCCACCCCCAACCCGACATCAGGCCGCAAGAACGCCTGTTCAAGGAGTGCTTGGGGTCCGTATGGCCCTAAACCCTAAACCCTAAACCCTAAACCCTAAACCCTAAACCCTAAACCCTAAACCCTAAACCTTAAGTAAGCGGCTTAGGGCTCAGGGTTGATGGGTATTGGGGGCCTTCGGCTTCGAAAAACTCCCTCCCAGTGCAGCCCGGAAGCAGAAAACATGAAGGCGGAGAAGGTGTCCAAGCCACCTCGGCTGTGCTTAGGGTTTAGGGTTTAGGGTTTAGGGTTTAGGGTTTAAGGGTTTAGGGTTTAGGGTTTAGGGTTTAGGGTGTAGGGTTTAGGGTTTAGGGTTTAGGGCTTAGGGCTTAGGGCTTAGGGTTTAGGGTTTGTTCAGTGGATTTAGTGGTCTGTGTGGGTTCAGTGGCCTTAGTGGGCTTAGTGGGTTTGGCGGATTTGATGGGACTGGTGGGTTTTGTGGGTTTCGTGCTGGGATCCCAAGTAGGCCAGGCCGTGACCTTCCGCTTGAGACTCCCTCCCTCCACAATTCCCCCCCCCCCCCCCCCCCCCCCCCCGAAACCCAAACCCCAGTAGAATCCGAACTTGAAAGCCCCAATTAGGGTTTGGGGTTTAGGGTTTGGGGTCTGGGGTTTAGGGTTTGGGGTTTGGGGCTTGGGGTTTGGGGTTTCAGCCTCTTTTCAGGGGTGGAACTCATGAAAAGCCGAGAGGCAAAGCGACGAAGAGGGCCAAAACCCCAAACCCTAAACCCCAGGCCCTGAACCACACATTCTGCATCCCTATACCCTTTACCCCATACCCTTCGGGTTTCAGGTTTGGGGTTTGGGGAGTAAGGTGGAGGGTTGAGGCTCTAGTGTCGACAGTCATGCGCTTAAAGCTCCTAAACCCTAAGCCCTAAACCCCTGAACCCAAAATTCCAAAAACCCTAGACCCTAGACCCTAGACCCTAGACCCTAAACCCTAAACCCTAAACCCTAAACCCTAAACCCTAAACCCTAAACCCTAAACCCTAAACCCTAAACCCTAAACCCTAAACCCTAAACCCTACACCGCTGAACCCAAAATTCCTAAACCCTAAACCCTAAACCTTGGAGAGTCCGGGATGCCGTCCATTCCCAATTGCGGGCGGAACTCGTCAGAGCAGGCGAAGGGAATCAGAGCCTGCTGCAAAGAGGGCCAGCCCTGAACCCTAAACCCTAAACCCTAAACCCTAAACCCTCAACCCTCAACCCTAAACCCTAAACCCTAAACCCTAAACCCTAAACCCTAAACCCTAAACCCTAACCCTAAAGCCTACACCCTAGAGTTTCGGAAGCTGAAAGCACCTGAAGCACGAACTCTTGGCATCCCAGAGTTGCGGGCTTTAGGGTTTAGGGTTTAGGGTTTAGGGTTTAGGGTTTTGGGTTTTGGGTTTTGGGTTTTGGGTTTTGGGTTTTGGGTTTTCGGGAACCCCAAGCCCTCAACCCGAAACGGCAGCTGCAACTTCCGCGTCCAACAGCACTTGCCCGAAACCCCTCAGTGCTTGATGGCCTGCGTGCTAAACTTTCCTGAAGGATTTAGGGTTTAGGGTTTAGGGTTTAGGGTTTAGGGTTTAGGGTTTAGGGTTTAGGGTTTAGGGTTTAGGGTTTTCGGATTGTTTAGAGTTAAGGGTTTAGGGTTTAAGAAGGCTGTTGGGTTGGTGTGGGTTGTTTGTGTCATTAACGTCATTTTGGTTCTTTGGGTGATTCCGAAACCCGAAACCCGAAACACTGAACCCTAAACCCTGAAACTCAACCCTAAGCCCGACCTTCAACGCGTTCACGATCAAGTCGATGTGCGTTTCATTCTCGCAGGCAGTGAGGAGCATCTTCACACCCTGCAGTAGGGTTTAGGGTGTGGGGGGTTTAGGGCTTAGGGCTTAGGGCTTAGGAGATTTCTTGCGATACCTTGCTTGCTTGCTGGTGCCTGAGGTCCTAAACTCATGTAAGAATCCAACCCTAAACCCTGAAACCCCCAACCCTCAACCCTAAGCCTAAACCTAAGGGATGCTCAGGGGGTTGAGGGTCCTTCTTCTTTGGGGGGAGGTTTAGGGCTTAGGTTTAGGGTTTAAGCCGGGTTTAGGGTTTAGGGTTTAGGGTTTAGGGTTTAGGGTTTAGGGTTTAGGGTTTAGGGTTTAGGGTTCAGGGTTTAGGGTTTAGGGTTTAGGGTTTCGGGTTTCGGGTTTAGGGCTTAAAAGTTGAGGGTTTTGGGCACCCTGAGCCAACCGTCATGCGAAGAGAATCGCCCAGGCGCAGACTGCTGAGCCCTCAGCCCATGATCCACATTCCGGATTCTTTAAACCCTAAACGCCGGGGTTGAGGTTTCGGGTTTCGGGTTTAGGGTTTCGGGTTTCGGGTTTAGGGTTTCGGGTTGAGGGTTGAGGGTTGAGGGTTTAGGGTTTAGGGTTTAGGGTTTAGGGTTTAGGGTTTAGGGTTTAGGGTTTAGGGTTCGTATCTTCCATGCCGTACGGCCTTCTCCTGAGCGATGCTGCGTTGGGAGTGCCCAGTCTCTGCCAGGTACAGCAGGCAGAGCAGGCAACAGAGCCGGACGTGCTCAACCTGGCGAAAAGTTTATCGGGTTTAGGGTTTAGCGTTTAGGGTTTCGGGTTTAGGGTTTAGGGTTTAGGGTTTAGGGTTTATAGGGTTTAGGGTTTAGGGTTTAGGGTTTTTCGAGTTCCCGGGTCTTCGCAGGACATCCCCGCAGGATGCCTTGGACTTGGTGTACATCTGGATCACCAGCCTCACACCTCCGCTGCTTAGGGCACAGAGCTTGGGGTTTAGGGTTTAGGGTTTAGGGTTTAGGGTTTAGGGTTTAGGTTTAGGGTTTAGGGTTTAGGGTTTAGGGTTTAGGGTTTAGGGTGTATAGAAGGGAAGCTCGCTGGTGCTAAAAGCACCCGGGCCGCTCGCTTGCGTTAGCATGTAGTCCCACCCCAACCACCCAAACTATTCTCATTTAGGGTTTAGGGTTCACCCCCCAAACCCCCCTCAAGGGGGGCTTTCTTGCTTTTTACAGAGAAAGAGCAGGGCGGGGTCTCCCGAGCTTCATGGAGCCTGTCAGTGACTCGTAGGCTTCTTGGAGCTTTCACGGAGTAAAATGGAAGGTGCCCAAAACCATCAAGTGCAATACCAAAAACCCACATTTTCGGGCTTGAAAGGGCAGCAAAAACGGTCGGGGGTAGCAGGGCCTCGGCCGGCCCTGCTTTTTGAAATGGAAAACCGTCGATTTTCTTACGCGTCTGGGCAAATGAGACCCTGTCAGCTCAGGCCCCAGGAGGCCACTCTGGGAGGCCGGAAATCGACGGCTCTGGGTGGTCTCTCGTTTTCTGGATTTTTGACCAAAACCGAGCCTTCACCGGCTTCGGGATTTCAAGTTTTTCAAGGTTCTTCAAGGTTTTTCAGCGTTTTTATGTTTTTTTATGGTTTTTATGTTTTTCAGGATATTTCAGAGTTTGTAACCCTCAATTCTGATGGAGGGCCGCCCCCGCGACCTTTTCACAGCCTAGTTTTGGTCAAGGGGGGGTTGTGTTTTTCAATTTTAAAGGCAAAATAGTCTTCTGAGACCCCCCCTAGCCTCAAACTCCGACCCCCCTTGAAAGGGAAAGTTTGCCTCCAAAAACACCCCAAATGAGGCGGACCCCAGGATCGGCCCGGGTCCCAGTTAAAAATGCGATTTTTTAGTACTGAAATCGACGGCTCTGGGTGGTCTCTCGTTCCAAAACCGAGCGGGGTTTCAGGAGGTCCGGGAACCCTTGGGAGGGGGTGTCAGGGGGGTCTCAGGGGGGCCCCTAAGGGGGTCCCGGGGGGGGGGTCCCAGGTTGCAGTCGCAAGGGAGGTCCCAAAAGGTTTTCAGGGGGGTCCCAGGGGGTCCCAGGGCAGTCCCAGGGGGGTCCCAGGGGGTCCCAGGGGGTCCCAGGGGGGTCCCAGGGGGGTCCCAGGGGGGTCCCAGAAAGTGTCGGGGGTTTTGGAGAAAGGCAAACCCAAAAACAACGATCGGAGGCAAAATCAGCCCCCCTGGACCGGCCCCGGCAGGGGGGGTCCCCGGAATCTGCCAGCCCGGGCCCCAGACCCCCCCGGGGGGTACCCCCCTGACCCCCGTAAAAAACACTAAAAGACATCAATGGTCGTAGGTTTGGGGTCCTAATTATATTAGGGCTGACGCCCTAGGTCTGAGGCGTAGCCAGTCACTGCCGTCTCGTCTACCGGGAGTCTTTACCCTCCCTCACCGTTCTGTGGAGACGCTCGGTCGGGGACCTCGGTCGAAGCCTCGAGCGCCCATGCATATGGACAGCGGCGCTCTCGGCAGTTTAGGGTTTAGGGTTTAGGGTTTAGGGTTTAGGGTTTAGGGTTTAGGGTTTAGGGTTTAGGGTTTAGGGTTTAGGGTTTAGGGTTTAGGGTTTAGGGAATCGGTGCACCCCCTCAACCCCAATACCAACGCTCAGCATCAGCGCTAGCCACTTCGAGGAACCGTCGAAGGGTTTAGAGTTTAGGGTTTAGGGTTTAGGGTTTAGAGTTTAGGGCTTAGGGTTTAGGGTTTAGGGTTTAGGGTTTAGGGTTTAGATTTAGGGTTTAGGGTTTAGGGTCTAGGGTCTAGGGTCTAGGGCCTAAGGTCTAGGGTTTTGATCGAGGGCGCCTCCCTGTAGCACGAACTCCTGGTGGGAGTCGGCATGGTAGCAGAACCTGACACTTAAGGCACCGGGGCCGTTGGGGATCAGTCCAGTGTGGGGCAAGGGGTTTACTGTTTAGGGTTTAGGGTTCAGGGTTTAGGGTTTAAGGTTTCGGGGGTTTAGGGGCGTTCTAGTCGTAATGTGCGTGTGACCCTTCCCAAGTGATGACAAGGCATCACAACATGTACCGCAAGAACGCGCTTTAGAGCTTAGACTTTAGGGTTTAAGGTTTAGGGTTTAGGGTTTAGGGTTGCAGGCAATTCCTCTACTAAACTCTGAAGCGTAAAGTCTGAAGTAGACTGGCGACAAACTCTAAACCCCCCTTAAACCTAAAACCTAAAGCCTAAAGCCTAAACCCTAAAGCCTAAACCCTAAACCCTAAACCCCTAAACCCTAAACTCCCCCAAAACACCAACAGAGCTGATGGCCAAGCGGCGCCGAGCACATCAGAGCAAGATGTGGTGCCAGGCGCGGGTCTTCCTGGATGGCCCCCAGGACGGTTTAGGGTTTAGGGTTTAGGCTTTAGGGTTTCGGGTTTAGGGTTTAGGGTTTAGGGCGTGCCAGACGGGAGCGCGCTTTGGGAGCGCGCGGTAGTCTGCAGACCTACCCACCCCAAGACCGCCCACTTACAACTCTCAAGGAGTTAAGACCTTTTATTTTTTTACAAAGCATCACATGAGTCAGCACTCACACCCTTTTTGGGGATTTCCACAAGGTGCGTGGACCAGGCGCAAAGCTGCAGCAGACGGAAACGAGGCAGGGTCCGTGAAGACAGCTTGGGTTGGCGCGAAGGGGCTAAGGGATGGGCCAGGAACAGAGAAAGGCAGCGAGGCTTGGTTGGCGCGAAGAGGCTCCAGCCAGGAAGAACACACAGTGAACAGCTTGGGTTAACCAAAAAAACCAGTAAAACAGGGCTGGTAACTTGGCTTAACGCGAACGGGGTAAGGTGGGGTGCCGAACCAGGGTCAGGACCAGGCACAAAGTTGCAGGACAGATTGGGTTGGCGTGAAGGGGCTAAAGCCAGAGGGAGAGCCCCGAAACGGACACAAACTGGTGCGCGGACAGCTTGGCTTGGGCGGGCGGGTAGGGTGACCGAGAACAGGCCAGAGGCCAGGGCCAGGGCCGCAAACTAGTCAGGGCAGCGCTCAGTCTGGGTCAGGATCAGGGCAGAGAGGGCCAGGGCTGGCCCAAGGGCTATGCCCGGTCAGGGTCAGGGGCAGGGCATGGCCAACGCCAGGGCCACAACCAGGGCAGGGCCGGGTCGGGCAGGGCCAGGGCGGGGCCAGGGAGGGCCAGGCAAAGCCAGGGCCAGGGCGCCAGAGCCAGGGCCAGGGCCCCCAGGGCCAGGGTCAGGGTCAGGGCCAGGGCCAGGGTCAGGGTCAGGGCCAGGTCAGGCCAGACACTGCAGAAGACCGCTTGGCCAGAGCCTGGCTGCCTGGTCCCCTCAGCCCAGCGGACGGGGGTGATGGACCAGGGGTCTCAAGGGGCCGTCCCAGGGGGCCCTCCAATGCAGGACCCAACCATGTGCGCGGACAGCTTGGGGTTTAATTCATACAATACAGTGACAACTGCTGACTCGGCCTGTGCCTGCCTGGAGGGTAAGCCAGCCTGGAGGCCAGCTCGGTCGCCCGCCTGGGGCAGGGTCTCACTGAGCGCTCGACCAGCGCCCGCCTACCCCAAAAGACAAGAGAGTGGGGTGGCGGGCGGGTTTAGGGTTTAGGGTTTAGGGTTTAGGGTTTAGGGTTTAGGGTTTAGGGTTTAGGGTTTAGGGTTTAGGGTTTAGGGTTTAGGGTTTAGGGTTTAGGGTAATGAGCACACTTGGGTGTCTTCGGGCCGAAGCCGCAGCTCACGAGGACTTCCGGGTCTTAGGGTGTCCTCATCCCGAAACCCTAAACCCTAAACCCTAAATCCTAAACCCTAAACCCTAAACCCTAAACCCTAAACCCTAAACCCTAAACCCTAAACCCTAAACCCTAAACCCAAACCCCTAAACCCTAAATCCTCAACCCTAAACTCTCAACCCTAAACCCTAAACCCTAAGCCGGACTGGTGGAGTCCCAGCTTCCAAGTACACCACCCAGGCATCCGTGAGCACCGAGAAGATCATCTCCTGGACGTGGCGCACTGCACTGGTTCGGGGTCTAGGGATTAGGGTTTAGGGTTTAGGGTTTGGGGTTAGGGATTAGGGTTTAGGCTGTAGGGCTTAGGGTGTCAGTCCCCCGAAAGTGTAGAGCGCAACGAGTGCCAGGAGTGAAGATGCATGGCCCGTTCGGGGAACCCCAAGCCCTAAAGCCCTAAGGCCCTAAAGCCCTAAACCCTAAGCCCTAAAGCCCTAAAGCCCTAAAGCCCTGAGCCCTGAACCCTAAACCCTAAACCCTAAACCCTAAACCCTAAATAACCCTAAACCCTAAACCCTAAACCCTAAACCCTAAACCCTAAACCCTAAACCCTAACCCTAAACCCTAAACCCTAAACCCTAAGCCCTAAGCCCTAAGCCCTAAGCCCTAAGCCCTAAGCCCTAAGCCCTAAACCCACCCTAAACCCTAAAAACCTTAAACCCTAAACCCTAAACCCTAAACCCTAAACCCTAAACCCTAAACCCTAAACCCTAAACCCTAAACCCTAAACCCTAAACCCTAAACCCTAGCCCTAAACCCTAAACCCCTTGAGAAACAGCTTCAAGGAAGCGAGCAGTCGCCTCCAGCAGCGTTGCTCGAACCACAGCGTCGGTGTTGGCCACCTCTGGGTTGCCCTTAAACCCTATACCTCGGGATTTATAGGGTTTAGGGTTTAGGGTTTAGTGTTTAGGGTTTAGGGTTTAGGGTTTGGGGTTTGGGGTTTAGGGTTTGAGATTTAGGGTTTAGGGTTTGGGGTTTAGGGTTTAGGGTTCAGGGCTTAGGGTTTGGGGCTTAAGGGCTTAGGGCTTAGGGTTTGGGGCTTAAGGGCTTAGGGCTTAGGGCTTAGGGCTTAGGGCTTAGGGCTTAGGGCTTAGGGCTTAGGGCTTTAGGGCTTAGGGCTTAGGGCTTAGGGCTTAGGGCTTAGGGCTTAGGGCTTAGGGCTTAGGGCTTAGGGCTTAGGGCTTGGGGCTTGGGGCTTGGGGCTCTAGGTTGGGATGTTCCCCCTTATACTAACAGTTGCCAAGAGGGATTGTGATACCCCCTATTCTATTCTAATCCCTATTCAGGGCTGTTAGTATAAGAGGGAACATCCCAAACTTTGGGGTCTATTGAAATTGCTAAGGGTTTAGGGGATTGGATTAAGGGGACCCTTGGGGATCTAGATTTTTTGTGAATAGGGTCCATGCTTAAGAGGGCCCGAAGAGGGTTAAGAAGGGTTCCCTTTTCAGGGTCTCCGGTCTCCCTTATCAACCCTAAACCCTAAACCCGAAACCCTGAACCTTAAACCCTAAACCCTAAACCCTAAACCTTAAACCCTAAACCCTAAACCCTAAACCCTAAACCCTAAACCCTAACCCTAAGCAATCTCAAGGCCCCACCTGGCCATTTCCGCACACAAGGTTTAGGGCTGGTGGCTCCAAGTCAAACATGGACATCCTTGTTTAGGTCTTTGGGGCTGCTCGGGTAGGGTTTAGGGTTTAGGGTTTAGCCTTTATTCCGAGCTTGTGCAAATCCCAAAACCTCCTCTAGAAGACAGACCGCAAACCCTAAACCCTAAACCCGCGCCTGCCGGCAGAGGTCGCAGAGGTAGATGGCGGACACAATGGACAAGGATTCGAGACGCTCCTACGTCCGAGGGTTTAAGGTTCAGGATTAGGGTGAAGGGTTCAGGGTTTAGGCTTGAGGGTTTAGGATTTAGGGTTAGGGGTTTAGGGCACCAGCAAACCAAAACTCCCAAAACCCCGACAAGCCCCAGAATCCCAGAAACATCCCGAGCACTAAACCCTGACCCTCGAACCGACAACCTGGGATCTGGGGATCCGCAAAACCCCTCCCCACAAAGAGTGTTGGGTTTAGGATTAGGGTTTAGGGTTTAAGGTTTAGGGTTTAGGGTTTAGGGTTTAGAGTTTAGGGTTTAGGGTTTAGCGTGTAGGGTGCAGGGTTTAGGCGTTGCAGTGGCTAGGGTGCTGTCGGGGTTTGGATGGGGTGCCTTAGGGCGTCGTGGTTGGAGGCCGGAGCTCTGAAGCAGGGTGCCTTCAGACACGTCACCATCCTCTAAACCTGAACCCTCTAAACCGAAAACTAACCCTCAGCCCACTAAACCCTGAACCCTTACCCTTAAACCTCTGAAGTTGAGATGTTCCACCTTAGGGGTACTATAATCTCTCTTTCTGGACCGTTAGTATAAGGGGGAAAATCCCAGCCCCGAAGCCTAAATCTCTGAACCCTGGGCCCATCAACCTCGAAGATTCTAAACCCTGAGACCCTGACATCCGCCACAACTCGCGAGAGAAACCATCGCTTCATGGGACTCTACCTTAGACCCCGAAGGTTGTACCCAGAGTTGTACCCTAAACCCTAAACCCTAAACCCTTAACCGGTACGAGTCTTAATCCCTTGAATGCTTGGGCCCCGACATAGTTGAAGATGTGGCGCTGGAAGCCGCAAGCTGTGAGCATGCCTTTGGGCATTTCGGGTTCAGGGTTTAGGGTTCAGGGTCCAGGGTTCAGGGTTTAGGGTTTAGGGTTTAGGGTTTCGGGTTTAGGGTTTAGGGTTTAGGGTTCAGGGTTCAGGGTTCAGGGTTTAGGCTTCGTAGAATCGCCCACAACCCTCGACCCTAAGCCCTACAAGGTTCCGGCCCCCCCCCCTCCCAAAAGAATAACAACAAACCCTCAACCCTAACCCTAAACCCTAAACGCTGAACCCTGAACCCTGAACCCTGAACCCTGAACCCTGAGCCCTGAGCCCTGAGCCCTGAACCCTGAACCCTAAACCCTAAACCCTGAACCCTAAACCCTAAACCCTAAACCCTAAACCCTAAACTCAACTCTAAATTCCAAACTCCGAAGAGCTCTAAACCCTGGACCCTGAACCCAAAACCCTAAACCCTAACCAACAAGCTATCCTTCAAAGGGCCGGGTTGCTGCCACACTTGCCATCGAGCTTTACCTGAGAGGAATGCGACGGAGTGCCCAGGCACCCTTGATCGGCTAAACCCCCCCCCCCAAACCCCTAAAACCCCCCACACCCCAAAACCCCTAAACCCATAAACCTCCTAAAGCCTAAACCCTAAACCCTAAACCCTAAACCCTAAACCCAAGACCCTAAGCCTCTGAACCCCAAACCACCTCAAAGCCCTGTGGCCCGAAGATCCGAACGAAGCTGGGCTCCTACAACCCTCACGAGCACCTGCCAGAGCGTGCGACAAGCCCCTGCGCCCGAAAGCGGATTAGGGTTTAGGGTGTAGGGTTTCGGGTTTAGGGTCTAGGGTTTAGGGTTTAGGGTTTATCTAGGGTTGAGTCACATGGTCACTTAAGGAGTTGGCTGCCCCTCTGAAACCCTACGAAACCCCAAACCCGCGGCTTCCAGAGCTGAAGGTTTAGGATGACCTGGGCCCTTCACGGCTAGCCCTAAACCCTAAACCCTAAACCCTAAACCCTAAACCCTAAACCCTAAACCGAGGCACGATGTTGTGGAAAAACTGCATGAGGTAGTCTACCAGGACCGAGTCCTGCGACTTCGAGATGGCCTCAGGGGCGAACGGGCTTTGGGGGCTTAGGGTTTAGGGTTTAGGGTTTAGGGTTTAGGGTTTAGGGTTTAGGGTTTAGGGTTTAGGGTTTAGGGTTCAGGGTTTAGGGTTTAGGGTTTAGGGTCTAGGGTTTAGGGTTTAGGGTTAGGGCTTAGGGCAGTTGGGGGTTTAGGGCAGCTGGGGGCGTAGGGCAGTTTGGGGCTTTCAGGGCTCCACCCTAAACCCTAAACCCTAAACCCCTCTGCCCCAAGAAAAAGCGCCCTCCGGCTCTCTTCGGGTGCAGGTGCGGCCGCGAGGCAATGCTCAGAGCTTCCAGGTAGGGCTTGTGGGCCAGGTTTGCCTTGACCTCGGTTTAGGGTTTAGGGTTTAGGGTTTAGGGTTTAGGGTTTAGGGCTTAGGGCTTAGGGCTTAGGGCTTAGGGCTTAGGGCTTAGGGCTTAGGATTGAGGGTTGAGGGTTGAGGGTTGAAGGTTGAGGGTTGAGGGTTGAGGGTTTAGGGTTTAAAAGGGTTAACAGGGTTTAAAGGGTTAAAAGGGTTAAAAGGGTCAAAAGGGTTAAAAGGGTTTAAAGCGTTAAAAGGGCTAAAAGGGCTAAAAGGGTTAACAGGGTTCAGGGTTTAGGGTTTAGGCTACAGGGTTCAGGGTTTCGGGTGTAGGGTGGTTTATGGTGTAGGGTTTAGGGTTTAGGGTGAAAATAATCCCTATGTTGCCCTTATAAAGAAGGAGTAGATGTTTTTTTTGGAGGGAGGTTCTTAAAGCGCTTGGGCTTGGGGCTTAGGGTTTCGGGTTTAGGGCGGCGTCTGCAAACTCAAAGTCTAAACCCTCAAAACCCTAAAATCCCTAAACCCTGAACACCCTCAAAACCCTTAAAACCTCGAACCTGCACGTGGCCCCAGTGCATTCCAAGGGATATGAGGATCTCTCACGTCCGGACATGAAACAGGCTTCGGATTTAGGGTTTAGGAGTTAGGGTTTAGTTTAGGGAGTTGGGTTCAGGGTTCTTGCCACAAGTCCACCCTTTGAGTATGGAAAGTCAGACCCGTTCGTCGGAGACGTCGTGACGGTCGACATTCAAACCCTCAACACCACACTCCCTAAACCCTAATCCCTCAACCCTAAACCCTAACCCTAAACCCTAAACCCGAAACCTTCCACATGAAACCTGTCGAAGCCTGGGCCAGTGATCACAAGTAGGATGCCTCTGGGGGACACAAGCTTGAGCCCAGTGTCAGATTCAGGTCTCGTGGGCTTTAGGGTTCAGGGTTGAGGGCTTGGGGTTTAGGGTTTAGGGTTTAGGGTTTAGGGCTTAGGGTTTAGGGTTTAGGGTTTAGGGTTTAGGGTCTAGGGTTTAGAGTTTTAGGGTTTAGGGTTGAGGGCTTAGGGTTTTGGGGTTTCAGGGTGTGGGGTTTTGGGCTTTGGGTCCGGGTGAGCATGGCCAAGACCTCGGCTATCCCCTACTGCTTACTTAAGAACCCCCAAAAGAATAAGAAATCACAATCTCTATATTACCCTTCTAGGGAAGATTTTGGTTGATTCCCGATATTTCCCTTCTAAGGAAGATTTTGGCCTATATTACCCTTCTAATAAGGAAGATTTTGGTTTATTTTAAGATTTTTGGGGGGGGTTCTTAAGCAATTAGTAGTCCCATGGGCACAGATTTGGATTGGCGGCCGCGCAGACCTTTGTCTCTCGGTGAAACAGAGTTAAACAATCTGGGAGGGGGGAGGGGGCGGGGGGAGTAAGTGTGCATTGTGGGCCTTTCTGGTGCTCTCAACTTTCAGGAAAGTGTGTCAGTCAAGGTTGCCCTAAACCCCAAACCCTAAACCCTAAACCCTGAACCCTGAACCCTAAACCCTAAGCCGCATGCCAAAGAGGGGATATCACGTCAACTGCAGCAGGGTCCGTGCCATCTCCCAGTTTCCGCAAAATCTTGGGGTTTAGGGTTTAGGGTGTAGGGTTTAGGGTTTAGGGTTTAAGGTTTAGGGTTTAGGGTTTAGGGTTTAGGTTTTAGGGTTTAGGGTTTAGGGTTTAGGGTTTACGGTTTAAACCTTGGTAGCCGAGTAACCTAACCAAATTATCATGGGCACCATGCTGGGGTTGAACCTGGGACCTTAAAACGAACAAAAGGGCACCACTTGGCTATATCAAGTCCATAAAACTCAAGGTTTAGGGTTCAGAAGTTCAGGGTTTTGAGTGCAGGGTTTCAAGGTTTTTTTTTTTTGGGGGGGGGGGGGTATAGTGCATGTAGGCTGGGTTTACTACCGATCCTGAAGAATTAGGGAGTTTGAGAATTCGACTGCCTGTGTCGTCCCTTCACGGCTTCTACAAGGCCGTATAGTATTCCAAGCCGTGGAGCCAAGATGCAATGCTAAGGTTTAGGTTGTGTAGTGGGGTAGAGTACGACAGCATTGCTAAGAAACCCCGGGGTTTAGGGTTTAGGGTCAGTGACCCTAAACCCTAAACCCTAAACCCTAAACCCTGAACCCTGAACCCTAAACCCGAAACCCGAGCCCTAAACCCTAAATGCTTGACATGGGGTTTACAAGAAAACCTCCCCTCTGGGAAGTAAGGGTGCCACCGGGTGGCCCAAGTTGGGGAAAGACGGGGGCGTTTCCGGGGCTGCTTCCCCGAGCCCCTCTTATCCCGGATTTAGGGTTTAGGGTTTAGGGTTTAGGGTTGAGGGTTTAGGGTTTAGGGTTTAGGGCTTAAGGCTTCGGGTGCTGGCTTCAGAGCTGACTTGGGGTCCTCCGGGTTGCGCCTCCCGAGGCTAATCGGCGGAATCTGGGGGGGGCCCCTGTCTGGCTTGTGCGTAAAAGACTCGCCCACTCAGTTGGCAGGTGCAGATGAAGAAGGGAATTTCATATGGGGGTTTACGATAATAAAGGGCCCCTTAATCTTAATATGGACCCCAGATAGTGGGATCCCCTTAGAAAATTGAGGGCCACCTGTTGGGGGGAATCCATGACCAACTTGGGTCCGGTGGGGGGGGATGATCGTTGCAACCTTCAAACTTTGGGAGCCTTTTGGGGGAATTTGTAGGGAGGTCAATTAGGGATGAGCACCATGTCTGGACGGGCTTCGGGCCGAGGATGAACTGCCGGAATTTAGGGGGACGTTGAGACCTAAACCCTAAACCCTAAACCCTAAACCCTAAACTCTAAACCCTAATCCGGTGATCCCAGACTCTGAGCCCGAAACCCAAAACCCATCCACCAGGAGCCCGTACCACCACACCCTGATGACCCTGCAGGGCCTTCATCTGCACTTTTCTGGCTGGCTCTTAGTAGGGAATGCGGGAATGAGGTACCCCATAGAATCCCTTAAAAGGGGTATATATATATATGTATATGTATATGTATATGTATATGTATATGTATATGTATATGTATATTAATATATCTATCTCTATGTATACATATATATATATATATGTTTATATGTATATATATATATATACACAGGGCCCTCATTCCATCATTCCTTGCCAAGAAGTTGGGGGTTTTGGTCTTCATCTGCACCCTGCGCTTGCGGATGGACAACATCCGCAGTCCTACGCGCGCCGAGCCGGCGCAGACCTGGTGACCTATCCAACCACCAAGCCCAAGTAGCAACCCGAAAGCCTAAGAAAGAACCTAAACCCTAAACCCTAAACCCTAAACCCTAAACCCTGAACAGCAAGAAGTCCAAAAACCACTAAGCTGGCGGTCCCGGGCTCAAATGGCTTCCAGCAGCCTCAGCACCTGTGGCCGCAGGCTGTGGGCTTCGCTTCTGACGAAGAATGGTAGGGTTTAGGGTTTAGGGTTTAGGGTTTAGGGTTTAGGGTTTAGGGTTTAGGGTTTAGGGTTTAGGGTTTAGGGTTTAGGGTTTAGGGTCTAGGGTCTGGGGTCTAGGGTCTAGGGTTTCAGGGTTTAGGGTTTAGGGTTTAGGGTTTAGGGTTTAGGGTCTAGGGTCTAGGGTCTAGGGTCTAGGGTTTAGGGTTTAGGGTATAGGGTTTAGGGTTTAGGGTTTAGGGTTTGGGGTCTAGGGTTTAGGGTTTAGGGTTTAGGGTTTAGGGTCTGGGGTTTAGGGTTTAGGGTTTAGGGTTTAGAGGTTTAGGGTTGAGGGTTTAAGGTTTCGGGTTTAGGGTTTAGGGTTTAGGGTTTAGGGTCTAGGGTCTAGGGTCTAGGGTCTAGGGTTTAGGGTCTAGGGTTTAGGGTTTAGGGTTTAGGGTTGAGGGTTTAAGGTTTCGGGTTTAGGGTTTAGGGTTTAGGGTTTAGGGTTTACGAAAAGGGGACCCCCAATATAGATCCCCAAATAGTAGGACTCCCCTTATGGTAAGGACACCAATAAGGTAGCCCCGAATTTCGGAAACCCCACACATCACGAACACTGGCACGGGCTCCGAGGGCTTTCGAAGCAGAAAGCCAAGCGTGCAAACTGGGAGTACACACGTTTCCTAAACCCTAAACCCTAAACCCTAAACCCTAAACCCTGACGTAGCTTGTGTGTAAGAATATGTTGGAGCCGCAGTCGAGGGCGACTTAACTTGCGTGCCCGAAGAAATGAGAAGGAACGATTCGGAGTTCTCTTTTCGGGTCAGAGGCCCCCAAAACAGGAGGCCTCAGCACATACCCTGAAGAAACCTCAGACGCTTGAACCCTAACCCCTAAGTCCATCATCACTGAACCCTAAACCCTAAACCCTAAACTCTAAACCCTAAACCCTAAACCCCGAAAGGCACCTCAGGAAAGCTGGGACGCTCCCGCGGGTCTTGCGCCCAGCAGGCCTGCATGACCTGCTCAGGGTTTGGGCCTTTGGGGGAGTGGGGGGTTTACGGTGTAGGGTTTCGGGTTTAGGGTTTAGGGTTTGGGGTTTGGGGTTTGGGGTTTGGGGTTTGGGGTTTAAGGTTGCCAAAACAAGAAATACTGACAAAAACTAGCAAAGGACTAAGGGTCTTTTCTTGGTCGGCGCACATGAGACCTTTCCTGGGTTCATACTCTCAGTTTTCTTACAGCTACAACTCAAAGAGTTCAAAAAAAGAGAAAAGGCCCCGGTGATTCAAGATCG